>JAJOZX010001368.1:275000-390000 GCA_023014485.1 Bathynomus jamesi | reverse complement strand
AGAAAATACAGGGTGACAAAAAGGCGTCATGTATATATATATATATATATATAGACACCCTATATATGGATATAATGTATGTGTAGAACTGTAGGTACATAAGTGAACCGTTAATTTCATGGTAGGCACATCCGAAGAAGTACGTGAAGGACACGACACGCGTCCTCGGGAGGACGTTAAACCACGATGACTCCGTTAATGACAGAAGCACCGGATCCAAACTGTTAAAGTCAGACGCCATCACACGTCACCTCTGGCTTAATACGTTCGGGGAAAGCTTTTGCAGAAATGGTTCCATGTTCAGAGGGGATCCTCCAGATACGATGATCCACCCGGTGCCGCCAAAAGTGAAAAACGATGCTCTCGGATGTACATTCCATGTCCAAGTCAAAAAGGTAGGAAATATATACATATATAGTGGTGATCATAATTATTCGTACAGAGAAATATTTCAGTTATATTCGTCCTTATCTTTTCTACCATGCATAGGATAGTTATAAAAGGTTTACCGTTCGTTTGGAAAAATTTTGAAAAATAAAATTAGTTCAACTCCAACATATAATGTAAACCATCAAAGAATTTGAGGAAAATAAAAAAATTAAAATGCAAAAATTTTCGTACGTACATTTATTTACAAAATTATTTAATACTTTGTGTTTTCCAACCTAGGCTTAAAGAAGTAGAAATTTTTATCAGCTGTTGGCTGTTTATTTATTAGAGACTGTTGGTAGTCCTGAATTTTAGAATTTTCTCTGTGAATCTTCATGGAAGACAGGTGACTGTACACTGAGTGTACAAACCATTTGTAAGTAATGGGTCGTCGTGGTAAAAATGCTGTCTACAGATCTTAAGAGATTTATTATTTGTGCACACGAATATTTTTTTATGCAGGAAAGAGGGGTCAAGGGCGGAATCCCGCAAAATTGCCCCCCCCCCCCATAGAAGAAGAAAGACAAAATTAAGGTTCAGGGTTTCCAGATGCGTGGACACTCTGTATTTGAAAGATTGAAGGTCATAGACACGGAGAAAGGTGGACTGAGGAAGATTTCTCCAGAGTTCACCGGTTGAGTAGATGAAAGATTGAAAATACCGATTAACCCTTACGTTAGAGAGTTGGACAGGAAAAGAATGAGAATGCGTCGAAAATCTGGCACTGTGTGCTCTCCTTAAAGGAGGAGGCATGCAATTAGAGTGTTCAGAAGAGCAGTGTCTGTTATAATAGCGATAGTAAAGAGAGAGTAAGGCAACATTGTGGCGAAGAGAGAGGGATTGAAGACTGTCAGTAAGAGGCGAGAAATTGATGAGGCGAAAGCCTTTGATTCCACCCGGTCAAATAGTGGGTTAAGTCACCCCACACATGAGAAGCATACTCCATACAGGGGTGGACAAGATCCCTGTACAAAAACAGCAACCGAGTAGGGGTGAAGAAATTGCGGAGGCGGTGCAGCACAACCAACCTCTTGGAAGCTGTTTTAGAAAGAGGGTATATGTGATCTTTCCAGGAAAGATTACGAGAAAAGGAAACGCCAAGAATGTTAAGAGAAGAGGAAGGATTGAGTTGTGCATTGTTGAAGATAAGGGAATATAGTGGTGTGGAAGATTGTGACGAGTAGACAGATGAAGGCACTCAATTTTTGAGGCATTGAAAGTCACATGGTTTTTTTTTCTGCCCCAGTCAGAGATGGCAGAAAGATCAGAGATCAGGTGCACCATAGCCGTCCTACGCGAACCATGGACTGACTGTTGAGACAGGAAGTGCGACTTAATAGATCAATGATAAATAAAAAGGAAGAGAGTGGATGACAGAAGAGATCCCTGAGGAACACCACTATTAATAGCTTTTGGAGAAGAACAGTGGCCATCTACAATTGCAGCTACAGTATAAATCGGCCAGAAAGGAAATTAGAGATGAAGGCACAGATAAAAGGATAGAAACCGAAGGAAAGCGGTTTTGAAATTAAAGATTTGTACCAGACTCTATCAAAAGCTTTTGATATGTCTAGCGCAATAGCAAAGGTTTCACCAAAATCCCAAAAGGAAGATAACCAAGAGTCAGAGATATGCAAGAAGATCGCCAGTAGAGCGTCCCTCGCGGAATCCATACTAACGATTTGAAAGAAGATTGTGAGAAAAGAGGTGTTTAAAAATCTTCTTATTGGGGAGAGATTCAAAAAGTTTAGAAAGACAAAAAATCAAAGCAATTGGATGATAATTGGAAGGTTGAGAGCGATCACCCTTCTTTGGGATAGGCCGAATTAAAGCGAACTTCCAGCAGGAAGGAAAAGTACCAGATGAAAGACAAAGACGGAAGAGTTTGCCTAGGTAGGGTGTCAGCACGGAAGCACAGTTCTTAAGAATAACAGGAGGGACACCATCAGGATCGTACGCCTTCCTAGAGTTGAAGCCAGATTGGGAAGAAGAAACATTTTGAAAGAGATTCTAATTTCAGACATAATTACAGTAAGTCGGAGGGAGGAGATGGAGGAAAAGCACCGGAATCGTCCAGGGTTGAATTGTAAGCGAAAGTTTGAGCGAAGAGTTCAGCTTTGTCAGGAAAAGAGATGGCAAATGTGCCGTCGGAATGGAAAAGAGGAGGGAAAGAAGAGGAAGTAAGGTTGTTGAAGAGGGTCTTAGCTAGATGCCAGAAAGAGCGAAAAGAATTAGAATTGGATAGATTTTCACATTTTTGTCGGATGAAGGAATTTTTGGCGAGTCGAAGAACAGATTTTGCACGATTTCGGGCAGAAATATAAACTGAGTGAGAGTCAGGAGTTGGATGGCGACGGTACCTTCTGAAAGCCTCCTCTCTGTTGCGGATAGTATTAGACAAGTAAAGTTAAACGAAGGATTTTTGCATTAGTAGTAGGAATAGAATATGGAATGTACGCCTCCATGCCCGAGAGAATCACTTCTGTGATGTGCTCTGCACACACAGAAGGGCCCCCTAGCCACGGAAGCAGTAATCATTCCATGGGAAATCACAGAAGTACTGTCTAACTGCCTCCCAATCAGCGGCGCCGAAGTGCCAAAGGCCGAATTGGAGTGATAGGACAGGAAACAGAGATAAGATTGTGATCGGAGGAGCCCAACGGAGAGAAAATTTTCTCAGAGTAAGAAGAAGGATGAGAGGTAATAAATAAATCCAGAATGTTGGGCCTATCTCCAAGGCGATCGGGAATACGAGTACATTCTGCTCTTGGTCATTCAAGATAAAAAGTTAGAAATATTTCTCTGTACGAATACTTACGAGTGCCACTATATATATACACATTGGGGCAAAAGTAACATTATAATTTTCTTATTAATCAAGATATATATTCATACATACAGTACATACATATGTCTTTTTCCATTTCCAAATTCTCCGAGTTTAGCACACTTCCAAATGATGACCATCTCATTCATCGCTACAGTGCGTATTCGACGCTCGAATTCCATTGGAGCATTACCAAAATGCTCTTGTGGAATGGATCACATCACCGCTGATTATTTGACGGTTTTGTCAGATCCCTGGGGTTTGACACGATACACAAGTGTTTTAACACCCCTATAGATAAAAATCCAAAGGGTTATTGGGATAGCCATGATATCGGTTCAGATCGGACTATCCAGCACTGAAACAAATCAACGTGAACGGGATTCACCAAAAGTTTACCTTTGGTGTGTTATGCCACGTGACTGGATAATCGGTCCATTTTCCTTTGATAATCATACGTGACTAATGCGAACTATCTTAATACGTTACAAATATTTTTCTTCCCCAACTGGGTGTTATGGGAGTTGACATGAGGAGTGTGTAATCTTTCAACAAAGAAGTGCGCTTCCCAATACTCTGCCGTTACTGTTCGTAATCTTTTAGATAGAACCTCCTCTCAGTGCTGGATAGATCGTGTTGGACAGACCATGAATCTGACGGAACTCAGTCAAAGAATCAGAGAGGTTATTGAATCTATTACACAAGCGCATCTTGCTAATGTTCTAATGGAGTTTGAGCATTAAATGATGGTCATCATGTGGAAGTGTTCTAAACTTGGACAGTTTGTAAATGGAAACAACCATATATATATATATATATTGATTAATAAGAATAGTATGACAAAATTTTCGCGACATTATTTCTCGGACATCCTGTATATGTGAAGAAGAAACAATTGCAAAAAAACAAAATTTGTTAAAAGTAGTAACAGATCTTTCGACAAGAATAACAATTTTGTTCAAAGCTCTTTCGTAATTCTTTAACCTTACCAGATCCCCTTTCCAGTAAACTGTTTTTGGAAGCACATCTGTATAACTTAAACTACAAAAAAATAAAACAATGTATACAGTCTACATTACGTTGTGTATAACAATGTTAAGGTTACACACGTGTGATTAAAATATGAAGTTCTTATTAAAATACGGGGGAATAAATAACAGCTAAAGTTTGCCTTTTAAATGTGTTAAATTTTTTCAGTCTTTTCAGTAACTAATGAAAATTTTTAAATATTTATGAACTGTTCGTAGGTTGTCATTGGAGGAGCACCACCAGGAAGTCTTAAGATCAAATTATTCCATCAGGTAATGTGGTACTCGTATTGCCATTATGTTCACTATACGATTTGTGTGTCTTCCCCTTTTCGGCCAGTCTCATTTCACTCTTCGACCAAGAATGAGAAGTCCGAAAGTGGAAGTCTCCAAGTAGGCAATTTTCAAATCGATCCATTCCCATTCTCACTGTAGAACCTCCTACTTTAAGTTTGAATTTTCATAGAAAATTTTATTTAGACCCGCAATTGTGTCAGCCATCTTTTTACCGTTCTCAACTCGGGGAAACTTTTTTTCAGATTTGAAATTCCTACTTCCTATATTCCCACTTTCGGACTGCAAATGGGAATAATCGATAACATAGTTCATTTAAAGTAACTGAAATAGAGACCTTCTACATATTTGAATTTTAAATTTATTAATGATTTAAGTTTATTAATTAACAAAATTTATTTTAATTAATCACCGGTTGGTGTCCTTCAGGCACGAAATATGGAGAGAGAAAGACTTGGAAAAATAACTTTATATAAAGAGAATGGCAAAGACACCTCTGAACATCACATTGAAGATTTGGGACTCAAATTTTCACTGCCAGATAAGGTAAATTTTTCTTTTTGTTCTTTTTTTTAAATTTTGTAATAGTAGAGAGGGGCAGTTCTACCCTTCTTTCTTTTTTATGTACAGTTTCGTTTAGAATGATACTTTTTATAAAAATGTTACAGGTGATATTTTTTATAAAAATGTTACAGTCTGCATGATTAAAAATTAAAAGAAAAGTTAAAATTCACACGTTAAAATAAATTTTAACTTTTTATGCGAATTTAAATTCTCATAAAAAGTAACATAATGCAAAACAAAATTTTTATAATGATAACTGTAAGAATTACACCTTCACATACAAAGTATTTCCTAATGTTTTCTAAAATGAATTTTACACGTGTCCTCCATATAAAATTGCATTACATTATGTTCCAAGTGACATACGAAAGGTGAAGGCAATTTCAAAACCATAATCTTGGAGAGTGTGTCAGTGTACGGACTTCAGTCCATCAATACACGATGGAATTCGACATAAAAAAATATATAAAAAAAACTTCACTGTCGTTAAAATGAAAATAAAAATTTGAAAGAAATTCAATAATTTCAAATTCTGAAATGAAAAATTTACATTTAAGGGAAAATATCATTTTAGAATATAATAAATTCCTTACATAAAACAGTCACAGAGAGATCATTTATTGGAAGAATTTCATTCCCTGCATGAGGAATTTCTTATTCACTTTTTAAAACCCAAACTTTAATTAATATTTGCACATGGAAACATAATTAAAACAGGAATTGTATTAAGAGACTGGACTCGGCTTACTTCTATTGTAAGAAAAATCTCTTTGTATATAAAATTCATCGATATTTCAGGTGATTTTGTTTTTGTATGCTGAAAATGATGAGTGAGCAGAATTTCTCGAAGAAATTAGTGTTTATTGTTTTTAAGTGAATCAAGCGCGAATAATATTTCCTTTAAAAATGTTTAATTTTTGCATCCACACGCACGCACACACCCACCCACACACCCACACCCACACTCCCACACCCACACCCACACACACCACACACACACATATATATATATATGGAGAGAGAGAGAGAGAGAGAGAGAGAGAGAGAGAGAGAGAGAGAGAGGTTTGTCAACTGTTGTAAGGCGTTTTTTCAATAAGTACGTAGTAGGCTGTTGTTCTTTTAATGCGAAGTTGTTCTGGCAATGCCACTAAGTCCTCGCCGTTGTTATAGCATTCACTAAATCACTGTCTGTCTTCCGTGGAAATATGGGAAATATGGTTATATTGACGCGGTGACATTCTGGCATTTTAGGTCATCCACCTTCTAAAGACCGGTTAATCGAGCATATTTAATTCGAAGTAAACTCTAGTTACACAAATTCGCTTTGGATTGGTCCACGTTACAGAACATGGTTAGTTGACGTAGATGTACTGTATTGTAGTTGTGCTCAATAAATAATGCAGCAATTTTGAACTACAAAGTGTTTTAATTATTGTCAAAATATACACCTCAATATACACGTGTATATATATATATATATATATATATATATATATATATATATATATATGTAGGTTAATGATAAGGTGAATCATCCATGAAACCCCTGATTAATTATCGTTCCTTCTTATCTCTTTTCCGACAGCTGTACAAATATAAGGCTTCCATAGATCGAGTATAGGGTCTCGCTCTCTCTCTCTCTCTCTCTCTCTCACACACACACACATATTTTGCTGTAAATGCATTTTGTAGGCGTAGCCTAACCCACTCTACATTCTTCGTTTTATCTCTCTCTGCAGCTGTGTAAAATTACTCCATACCCTGATAAGGGGTCAATACACAAAAATGAATCAGTGAAATATAACAAGCCTGCGAATGAGAACTTTGTAAGAGCTGTTTTCTTACTAGTAACTGATTTTGTATAATTCAACTACGCTGATTTCGAATAAGGTGTCCATTTTTTTTCCATCACGTAAAGATTTTCTGCAAACTGGAAGGGAAAAAACAACAACATAAATAAATATTATTTATTTCAATTTACGTTAGGTACCTATTTCGCTTTGTTATACTAATTACAAATGCGAACAACTTTATAAAGAAAGAAGACTATTAACGTCAATTACATACTCATCTTTATTTGTCCTGAGTTTTCTTGTGAGATCTATGCCTTTTAGTCTCGAATGTACGCGCTGTTCCTTTTCTTTTATGTAATAATTCTGGAGTATCCCGTTTCAACATCCAGCAGTAATCAGCCATCATGCTGATGTCCCACCTTCCCTGATATCTCTTCTCCATTTCTTTGATGTCTTGGTGAAAAAAACAAGCATTTATAAGCATTTATAAGCACTAGTTTTTAATAAAAATTTAATGAAAATTACATATATATGTAATATGAAATATGACATTTTGTGAAAAATCTGTACGTGATGGCGAAAAATGAATATTATTTTCGGAATCAGCGTGCAAAAATGTAATAAATTCTCTTGGTTAACTTTGGTTCCGCTTCCGCCCGAATTATTCATTCTGACGAAGGTCAAACTTGTCACTCCACCTTATCTCTGCCCCCTTAAAATGTTTTAATCATTAATATAGATATATATTTTTATTTTTATTTTACTTTTCCTCATCTTTTCTTATCTTCGGGCGACAGCACTCACATTCCGTCCTTATTGGTCAACAGCCTTATTTAGAAGTATACATAGACATAATTTACAAATGAGTCAGGAGTAAATAGAAACCCATCGCAAACAATTTTTATTAACATGTTAAGAGTTTATATTTTTATTAGTAAACTTACAAATAATGGTTGAAATACTTAATATATACATTTCCTTTTAGAAATAATAATACATAACATGCACATAAAATATTTATTAACATGTCAAGTTATATTACGTATATATAAAATATTTATTAACATGGCAAGAGATTATTTTTTATTAGTAAAGTAAATTCACAAATAATGGTGCAAATAGTTACATCCTCATTGTTTTGTATTATCAAGCAATTCTTTCCAGAAATAATGACCCGTTTAATGTATGAGGTTTTCCATACTCGATATACAGAAACTCATTTAGCACTATATTTTGTTCCTACTTTATACATGTTACATTTTCATAATTCTTAATCTTTGAACATATAGATTAAAATGCATGCTCAAGTACACGGTCGGATATTACAATATTATCATGCAATGTCAAAGTATACAGTATATGATACAATACGCTCTAAGGGAGCGCTTATTCTCTTTTCACTTGAAAACTGTTCAGAGTTCATATCGATGTATAATGAAATTCTCTTAATCGTGAAGACATTTGGAGCGTATATAAAGAAATAGCTCACCCTGATGAACGGGTAAGGTGAGGAAGCGTTTGAAACGCTCTAGATCAGTGTCCCAAAGCGACTGGTACTTCTCGGGCGAAGTGTCTTCTAAATATTCTTTAATCTCTAAGCCGTCCTCACCCTGTTCATCTCTACACTTCATAAAGTATTGGGTGTTAAGGATACTGTCTAGCTGTAGCTACATCTTCCTTTGCTACTGTAGGCGCAGATGTTTCTTGGCGGTACTACTGCTGCAAGGAGGCTTCTGGATAGCACGTCATTATGATCCAAGCTCAGATGGTGTGAGGCGGACTGCTCGCTTCAGCTCATGACGCAGAAGTGGTTGTGAGTCATGCGTCTTAGTTAGGATAGAGGCGCCACCTGTTGCTGAGTAAAATAACTCAGGTAAACTGGACGAAGCATGAAACGATATGCATCAGCATGAAAACATAGTTTCGGTCGGAGAAAAAGTATATGCACAAAATTATTTACCACATGAAATGATTAGAGAAAATCACTTAAAACTGAAGAGCTTTCTTTATTCGAGAAATAGGCGTAACCATACTGCCCCACTTTGGGGGACAGTAGTTATTCGTCACCAAGTTCTATTAAAAGGGAACACAATCCTTTAGCTATGACCTCACTAGACACCGCATCATGGTAAACGTTGATGTAGTGGTAAAAATATTTTAAGTTATCTATAATCACTAGGTTCACGTTTTATGTTGCAGGGGTGTAATCGGTGAGATGTAACGTGACGTAATAAGATTTCTTCGATCACCTGAAGATCAGGGCCCCCAGCCTTCTTTAGTTAGCCTTATAAGGCTAACTAACGAAAATATCACGACCTAACCTAACCAATCGTCAAGGGCGTACAGTTGGCCTAACGATTGGTTAGGTTAAGTCGTGATATTCAGGTGATCCGATTTCTTGTACCATTTGTCAACGAGTTTCACAGTCCAGAGTTTCTGTTTTTCTTCATTAAGGGTCGACTCTTCACTTCACTATGATATTCTTAAACAGTTTAAATTTGAAACATAATTCAAGACGTTTTTAGTATTACGAACCTCTGTGATACTCTCGTTAGAATAACAATAAAGAACTTCAGTATCCTGAATCATCATCTTTGCGTAAATTAAGGTTGATTTAAAAATATCAGACGTAGCCAAAGTTGTTAAAAAGTTAAATTCGGGAGTGGAGTATAAGCTCACATACAGTTAATTATGGAGAAACATCAGCAGCTGAGTGTGTGTCCACAACAGCGATGTTTGAGAACGACCAACGAGATTAAGCATAGCGAATGATGATGACACCGGTTTGTTGGTGTCATCCTATATAGTATATAACAACAAAACAGGAACTCCAAATCAAGCACAGCCATTTGTGTACTCATCCATACAGTGGGCGGAGTCTATACATCATGTCAAGACGGGACTCTTACACACACACACGCACACACACCACACACACACACACACACACACACATTCAAAGATAAAAGAAAGTGATATGCACATTATAGGGTGGAGCGAAAAAAAATACTTTTTTTCTAGTATGAAGTTCTAATAGTGATTAAAAGTTGTATTTAGTGGACGATATATACCTGCCAAAATATGATTTCATTTGTTTAATATTTGCAGCTGCCACCAGGGGGCTAAAGTTAACACAATTTTGGGTAAAAAGGAAAAAAATGCTTCTATTTTAGGTTTATCAAACTATTATAAAATTTTATCTTAGAATTATCTAATAGTTTGATTAAGATTCTTAAATGATAACAATTCGTTTTGTAAAAATGCCTTTTCATATGCTTAATATCTTCAGCTGCCACAAGTGGGCTGAAATTAACTTAAAAATGACAATTAAGTATGATTCTGTATTTACTTGAAAAAGGGAACAGTAATAAATTAGGATGCTCTCCTCCTTTATACTGGCTTGAGACAGTTAAGAAACGTTATTTCGTGCCTTAGCGGAGTTACACCCTTTCCCCAACCAACCTCCCTCTAGAAAGGGTTCTTGCTGAAGACTATTTAGTAATTTGCTTTTGTGTCAAATTTTGGCTGTTTTTTACTTGATTCTAATGTAGCACGAATCCAACCGTCTCTGTTGTAGGTCCGCAGACTGATCCAGCAGCGTCTGTAACGAGCTTGACGCATCTCTATACGGCTTGTGTATGACATGGAAACCGAAATAATTCTGAATGAAGAGTAGTACCATGTTTGATGCATGATTCAATATCATCAAGAGAAACTCCTTTGGTTATCGGTGGTTCTGCTATCTGAAAATCTTGCGACATAATGAGATCTGTATAGTCTTTGGCATAAAAAAATATTTCTGGCACCTTAAAATACCTGATAACATCTGTTTCTTGAATGCATACCCTTGCTTTTATGATACGCCTAAATCCCAACTGACGCACATGCTCTCTTTCATCAGCTATCATTGCAATGAAGAATGTTTTCTTGATTTGCGTAATATGCATTTCGCTGAATGACTGAGTCATGTACTCTCCTAAGCTCTTCACGAGATACCGGCTTCTTGCAATCATATGCCACATATGTTTAGCACCATATTGGCATAATGGTTTACGCTTTATCTGAAACCACATTGGTGCGTATACCCTAACAATGAAAGTAGCTAATTCTTGTAAATTGCCTGAAGGATTCTCTGTGCTTGCATATAACCGCAGAGTCCTGTTTGCTGTGGTGAGCCACCTTGAATGTGATATATTGCCTGGACTCTTATGACTAAGACTCTTTGAGAATGTTCCACTTGATACAGCCTTGTGAATTTCAAGAAGGTATTTCTGGTCGGTACTTATGTCATCTACATCAACTTCACACATGTCCTCTTGAATTTCAGTGGGTTTGAAGTTAACTATGGGAAGCTTTTTACAGTCTGAAAGTGCTCGGCCAATTCTCTCCTGAAATGCTCTCTGGTCCAGTAGTGGTACCATCCAAGTGATGAAACAGATGGCGCAATGGAAGTTCATTAAGGTGTAAAAGGCATATCAGCCACTGCAATGGCTTATTAAAGGCTTCTTCCAGTAATCTTATGTGTGCCTCCAATACTACCAGTGTTAACCACTGTCGAATCACAGCCAACTGCAACGATGTTCCCTATATCAACATTCCTTTCTTTCAAGCAATTCACTAGCGCTGTGCAAATGTATTTAGCTTTGCCACTGGAAGGTGTCACATGTGCAAAGTACAGAGTGTGTGGTTCAGATATTATGCTGATATGCTCTTCGCGTTTGGTTCTTTGGTGGTTAGAGCCATCACTCTCCTGGACTTGAATCATTGTTTTATCCTTTCTGCCATCAAAGTATAATCCCCGCATGGTTTTGGCTCTCCTATCTGTTGTAGTTCCTTTCTCTGTTTTTGTCTTTCACGTCTTAGCTTACTTCTGTCTATAATATTCCCTTTGTCTTCGGGAGTAACAATTTTAAGATCTGCCAATACTGCAGAAGCAATAGCAGCCCCAGCTCTGTCCGACATTTTAAATCTATCACAAGTAATTGCTAATGAAGGCAGTGGCTCACGCATCTGTTGTTCTGATATTACATATTGAGTCGAGGTTGTATCTTCCTCATTATCTTCAGATATCTCTTCTAGTTGTTGAAGTTCACTTGTCTCTGTTTCGATTTGTAAGTTGGACGTATTGGTTATAGCAGCACTAGTTGTTTGTGAGGATTCCAGACGTGCTTTTTCCATTTCTTTCGATGTTCTCTTGCTTGTAATCGTCTTGTGTGTGCTATGTCAATGCTTCCTATCACCATTATTCTGCGTGTTCGTTGGTCATTTAAAAAATCCTGCTCTTTTGGAGGGACTTCTTACTCTTTTCACATGAGCATCTCCTAAACTCCTTACATTTGCAGGTGCAGATGTCAAACAAAGTGCATTTTGAAGAGTTTTCAAATTCTTCAAGCTGATTTTTGTACTTAGGCTGATCCTTGCGTGACTTGTGGCTTAATAAGGACCTGTATTTATCATGGTACACTCGCATCATCTGTAAAACGCGTGTATGTGAAACTATTGGCAAAGAGGCCTTCTTCCAAATATTTTCTACCTTTTTGGAAACTGCCTCTGCTATTTCAGAAAATGAAGGCTCCTTGTTATTCATCTGCTCCTTCACTAAATGTTTTGTGAACAGGTAATCTTCATAATGCAGTTATAAGTTGGTAGTTGCATATCACTCATCTCACAAGGTACTTCAAATATGGCACACTTCATATGTTCTCTAGTGAAATGTTTATATTTAGTATTTGATGCCATAATATTTTTAAGAAAAATTCACATCACAAAATATCCTGTAACATCAAAACATTATATAATTAATATATATAATATATTTATAAGTATAATATAATATATTTACTAATATATAATATATTATATAAATAAACTAAAATTATATAATACATTTATAACAAGCATTTTATAATAAAATCAATATTATCTCTATATAAATCACTTTAAATAAAGTTTTATAATATTCCGAATCATATTAAAAAACTCTCCGATCAACTGAGCGACTAGGCCTACTACCTAAGAAGACAAGTGTTAACACCTGTTTAATGACTCACAGAAAGAATTCCTTCACACCAAAACCCGCCCCACAACCCTCCCCAAAACATTCAGTTTAGTCTCAACATGACTCAGTTACTCTAAATTGTGTTAACTTCAGCTCTCTTGTGGGCTGAAGATATTAAGCATATGAAAAGGCATTTTCACAAAACGAATTCCTATTCATTTAAGAATCTTAATCAATCTATTAGATAATTCTAAGATAAAATTTTATAATAGTTGACAAACCTAAAATAGAAGCATTTTTTTTCCTTTTTACACAAAATGTGTAACTTTAGCCCCCTGGTGGCAGCTGAAAATTTTAACAAAGAACTCATATTTTGGCAGGCATATTTGGTCCACTAAATGCAACTTTTAATCACTATTGAACTTCATACTAGAAAAAAGTATTTTTTCGCGTCCACCCTAAATTATTGCACAATCTAAAACGCAAAAATAATTTATTTAAAGTACACGATTTAAATAAAACATAAAATAAATATCAGTAAATAAACATTCAATAATAAAAATAATAAGTAAATAAACGAGGTAAAACATAAAAATAATAATTTATGAAATAAATAAATAAATAAATAAATAGTAAATAACTTTAAAAAAGGACATCAATAAATTAAGTCAAAATTAATCAAGCCTTACGGAAACCAAAGCGGACAGTATTATAAGTCCCAGGTAATTAATTGAAAGCATTTCCTGTAAGTATTTGAACACACCTTCGTCCCTCTAAGTTCCTTCACGACCCCTTTTTACGACACCTGGTTGTAGAAACTCACAATTTCTGAGCTCAGAAATTGTGAGTTTCTACAACCAGGTGAAGCGGTACCCCATTAGCGCCATCTTCTTCTGAATCCTCCAGGCATAACAGGTATTTGAGCGATGCAAAATTCACTATCTGGCAGTTTGCTGAGTTTAAAGTGATCCCCTTAGCACGATGTACTTGAATTCGTCACCGACTCTCCACGTATTCGGTAAGTTTTTATCCCAGTTGAAACAAATGAGTCCGCTTATGCATTGTCTCCATATTCGTTCTTGATCTTATCAGTCCACTGAGGGAGTCACCTATAGGAGGCATATATTCACCTTCCTTCGCTGTAAACACCCCACTATCGGTATCGGCGTACGGGACCCGTCGACCTAGAGAATGCATTAACTCCCAAAGCTTGATACGTCCGTAAGCCGTCGCAAAACTAGCCACAGGGATGTTTGTGACGTGGGATGTGTCTGTAACCAATTCGGTTCTATTGTAACGTATTATGTACAATTTCAAGAACTTCTTTGTCGTCAGCTTTGACGTAATCCCATACTTCATCAAAACTACGAGCTAAGTTTATGTTCCCCTTATCAGTGTTCTGTGCAAACTTCTCCCAAAGACTGTTCAAACAAAGCTTTGTACTAAATCGCTTGCCAGGGTTTCGCGCGATATGCTCCAGCTCAAGTTGTATTCCCTCAGGCTGAAGGTAGCGCTGAATATAGGCCATTTTTACATCCTCATTCTCAACACCTCGAGGATACCCTAACGCCTCAACCTTATCTTTCAGGAAGGTGTTGATATAAAGAGTGAAAAGGTTATTGAGTTACTGGAACCTCCACACTTCATAAATCTTTAATATTCTGTAACCGTGACGAACGGCTAGATCTAGCTGAGGACTTGTAAAAACGCCCCAGATCTTCCTCTGGTTGACTATGTTAATAAACTGATCGCTTATGCTGACGGTTTCGGACAAGGCCTACGCAATGTATTTCGTCGTATCGTTGCATACACCCTTCAATGCAATGAGGGTCGCGAGACCCGGGTGAGGTGGGCAGTTGGTTTTGAACCTAATATATCTTTTTCTTATAATTAATATCACTGTTACGCCCTCTCTCTCTCTCTCTCTCTCTCTCTCTCTCTCTCTCTCTCTCTTTTCTCTATCTCTCTCTCTCACACACACACACGAGGAAAAACGCTGTAGAAGGATTCGACGCATACTTTGAATTTTTTTGTACTCCTATTAAAATGTTGTTCTGTTAAAGTCCATAGTATGACGTCACACACACACACACACACACATATATATATTTTAAATGGGGTTGTTTAACCTCCTTCGCAACACCTAAAGTTATATGACGGAGGGGACCTACAGCTTTACGTGGGATCCGAACCACGGGTCGCTACATAATCTGGGCGCAGAGGACGGTCTCCCATTCAACTACTACCCAAACCCAATGTCGCTTAACTTCGATATATATATATATATATAATTAGCGTGTGACACCCCACATTTTTAATTTTTATTTACTTATGTATTTATATATATCAGAAGAATGATGTATGAGAGTAGGTTAGGTTAGGTCAGGTCACTCTTGGGACTGCGCAGATGTATGAGAGATAGGTTAGGATAGTTTATTTTTATCTTTTATTTTCCAGTTTAGGCTAAGTTAGGTTAGGTTACTATTATACATATTCAACTGGTACTCCCATATGTTAGGTTAGGTTATGCAAAAACGAATTATTTTACTATAAAGACTGAGGTCAGGGACTCCACTCCCGATGATGTAATATCATTGTTATGCCTAAGACACAGGATTGAATGAGGTGTAGAGGCACCCTTTATCTTATCATGCTTATCTTATCATCTTCCTCTCTCCACACACACACACACACACACCCAGAGCTGGGCACTTCCGCAAACACTTCCGCAAACCGCAAATTCCGCAATTGCGGAAGTATGTTTTTCGTTTGCGGATTTGCGTTTGCGGCAAAGTCATCGCAAATTAGTGAATTTGCGTTGCGGAACTAAGACCGCAAACGCAAATCTTTCCGCAAATTTCCCACGTGGCCACTGGCCAAGCCCGCTAGTGCTGTGACGCTGCTGTCACTGGACGCCAATTATTTAGCCTTGTTTTTAATAAAAACAAGGCTAAAACATTAAACATTAAAAAGATATAAAAACTTTTTATACCTCTTTAATGTTTTGGATACTTTTTATAGTTAAAATTGCGATTGCGGAATTTGCGGTTTGCGGAAGTGTTTGCGGAAGTGCCCAGCACTGTAAAAATTGGAAATATGGTTTGCGTTTGCGGATTTGCGTTTGCGGCACCAAAAATGGCAAGCAGTTTGCGGATTTGCGGTTGCGGAAGGTAAGGTTTGAGTTTGCGGATTTGCGATTGCGGAAGTGATTTTGAGTTTGCGGTGCCCAGCTCTGACACACACACACACATATATATATATATATATATATAACGTAAAGAACGACGCTTGTATAGGAGATATTCCGCGCAAGACGAGAGAGAGAAAACGGAACAAATGAAAAAATGAGGTAACCACCTGGGAATCGAACCCGGGATCTTCCGATTGCCGGTCAGACGCGATACCATTACACCATGGACCTCACCCTTCCAAATGCCGTAATTCTTCTACATACTCGCAGAAACCAATGCCCCAAGGGGGCACCTCCCGCATGCCGTAACATTATATACATTCAACTGCAAAGAACACGCAGTATAAATAACGTAAAGGACGACGCTTGTATAGGAGATATTCCGCGCAAGACGAGAGAGAGAAAACGGAACAAATTAAAAAATGAGGTAACCACCTGGGAATCGAACCCGGGATCTTCCGATTGCCGGTCAGACGCGATACCATTACACCATGGACCTCACCCTTCCAAATGCCGTAATTCTTCTACATACTCGCAGAAACCAATGCCCCAAGGGGGCACCTCCCGCATGCCGTAACATTATATACATTCAACTGCAAAGAACACGCAGTATAAATAACGTAAAGAACGACGCTTGTATAGGAGATATTCCGTATATAATGTTACGGCATGCGGGAGGTGCCCCCTTGGGGCATTGGTTTCTGCGAGTATGTAGAAGAATTACGGCATTTGGAAGGGTGAGGTCCATGGTGTAATGGTATCGCGTCTGACCGGCAATCGGAAGATCCCGGGTTCGATTCCCAGGTGGTTACCTCATTTTTTCATTTGTTCCGTTTTCTTCTCTCGTCTTGCGCGGAATATCTCCTATACAAGCGTCGTTCTTTACGTTATTTATACTGCGTGTTCTTTGCAGTTGAATGTGTATATATATATATATATATATTAGTGATGTAGGTCACATCCTCCGCATCCGCGGAACATCCGCACATTTTCTCGCATCCGCATCCGCACCCGCATCCGCACTTTGGACTGCGGATGTCGTGCGGATGTGGACCGTTGATAAAATGTCATTAATAAGCGGAAATTATCAAATTCTACTATATTAATAGAACTAGTTCATTGTGCGCAAAAGTGATGCAAGCGACAAGACGAGAGGCTGTTCTTGTATGAAGTTACTCTCTTGCAACCTACTTAGATCCACGTTACAAAGCTAAGTTATTTTCACCTAGTACATTAGAACGAGTTAAATCATCACTTGGCAAAGCAGTTGAAGAGCTTCAATCTCTTGGTTCTGTCACTGAAACTTTTATTCTTTTGGTGGGTGGCGAAGCGACAGATTCAACACCTTCAACAAGCAAATCTATCACAGAATCTGTCTCTCAGTTTCTTGAGTCAAGCAGCAATGACGAGACCTACGCGATGTCAAAAGATGTAGTAAAAATGATCGAGAGCTATCACCAAGAAAAACGCCTGGCTGCATGTGACAATCCTATTAGTTGATGGAAAAATACGCAGAATATCTATCCATACTTGAGTAAACTTGCAAGGAAACATTTAGCCTGTCCTCCAACAAACGTACCAAGCGAGAGATTATTTAGCAGTGCTGGATTAATATATGATGAAAAGAGAAACAGACTGGCAGCAGAAAAGGCAGAAAAATTAATGTTCCTTAAGCATAACCTTCCTATAATTAAGTTTGAACATTAAACGATGAACATCTTAGTTTACTTTATTTTAATTACTCATTTATAAATATGCGTAATAAAACTTTAAACTTAATATAAATAGTTATCAAGCTAATTAAAGATCTCTTTCTATAAGGGTGGAGGTTGGGGAAAGAGGTCGGTGGGGTGCATTTGAGTTGGGTTCACGTCCCGCATCCTGGTAACACAATTATGGTTTCTAATTGTGGCTGAAACTCAACAAAATATAACGAATTTATTTGCAGACGAATTCACTATTGATTTCTATATTAGTTAGATGCTTGATATTATTTTATATGTTCAGAGAAAAGTACAGCAATTATTGTACAATTAATCAATTATACTACATTATAGCTACAGCTCTCTCTATATAATAACTTATTATATACGTTAAACACAACAAATCTCGAATATATCCTAAAAAATAACGAAAATGTAGACATCCGCATCCGCATCCGCGGATGTTAAATCAAACATCCTCATCCGCATCCGCGGATGTGAAAAAAATGACATCCGCTACATCACTAATATATATATATATATATATTAGACTTAGGCTTGGACTTAGTTCCCATCTGGATGTCTCCAGGTTGGGTCCGTGCGATGCGTCTTCCCCGTCGGTAATCTTGCCACTGCGCCCCGTCTCTGGCCAGATATGTTCTCTGGCGCCAGGTCAAACCCGGATTCTCTCTTTCTACCGTCTTGAGCCACGTCGTCTTTGGGCGTTCCTGGGGCCTCGATCCCACTATTCTTCCGTACATCAGCCTTCTCGGAAGTCGGTCCTCCCCCATCTTCTCCACATGGCCGTACCAACGCGGCGTACCATCTCCTCCGCGCATCCACCACCCTGTTCACTATGGTGAATTTAACGCCGAAGTTGACTGTATCATAGGGTTTCAATGGCGAAATAGGGCAACCGGCTCGTCATTCCTCCGCTACCCGTACTCAATAATAGACTTATTTCGTCTTAGGATTGTACGTTATTACTGTAAATTTCTTTTCAAAGTTTCTTATTATTCATACAAAAAAGATATGTCTCATTTCAGAACGCATTTTTCAGACTACTGAAAATTAGTTCTACTCTATGATTATTACTCGAGCTAAAATATATTTTATCCGCACAATTCACAATTATTTATGTCATGAAATGAAAATAACGTTCATGTTATTTTGTATCTTCTAAAAGTTTACCCTTCTTTCACGTACTTCACATGACTTGACATGACATATTATACAGATCCTTAACTTTTGGCTATTCACAGAAGAATTTTTGCTCTCCAATTTGCATTGAAAAGAAATTCGTTCTCGATTAGGTCGTAAAAGAGAATTATATATATATATATATATATATAGGGTGGGCAAAAAAAAAAAAAAGGGAGACCTCGAACTTTGGCTGTAAAATCCAAAGTTATGGTCAGATTTCAATATTTTTTTCACACCCCACAACTAAGTAAATTTCCTATACGATGAACGGATTTCAAAGAAAACTAATGAAAATTACGAATTTATTGAACATTTCTTTATGCCACTGGAAATTCTCCATTTACACTACAACTGCATTATCGAGTCGGCAAAAAATAAGGGAGACCTTTTAAATCCTTCATTTCTCGCCAAATACGGTACATAGAACCATGAAATTTTAGTATGTTAGTACTAGGTAATTTTGTGGTTTGTATGCCATCTTTTAGCATTTTAGCTGTGAAATTGAATTTATGGCGAATATTCCAGAAAAATCTTGCGATAATTAAAGCGATTTTAATTAACGTAAGCCAACTGCAGGATGTTTGGACAAGCTTCTCAAGAAAATGGATAAAACAGGAGACGCTGAAAGATGGCATACAAACCATAAAATTACCTAGTACTAACATACTAAAATTTCATGGTTCTATGTACCGTATTTGCCGAGATATGAAGGATTTAAAAGGTCTCCCTTTGTTTTGCCGACCCGACAATGCAGTAGTAGCGGAAATGGAGAATTTCCAGTGGCATAAAGAAATGTTCAATAAATCCGTAATTTTCATTAGTTTCCTTTGAAATCCGCCCACCTTATAGGAAATTTATTTAGTTGTGGGGTGTGAAAAAAATATTGAAATCTAACCATAACTTTGGATTTTACAGCCAAAGTTCGAGGTCTCCCTTTTTTTTCCCACCCGATATATATATATATATATATATGTGTGTGTGTGTGTTATGTGTGTGTGTGTGTGTGTGTGTGCGCGCGCGCAAATGCTATTGTGTTTCCACAGGGTGTTATGTTCTCTTAACTTTTAACCTTTATACAGTATCAGTTTTATTGTTTCAGTTCGAGTAAATTGACCAGCATTTGCGCAAAGAGAGTTATTCCTATTATACAGGGTGTCCCAGAATTAACTATCTATTTCAATGAAATCGGACAAATTTTTTAAAAACACACTTTTATTTATGTTTATCATGTTTAATATGTGTTAAAAACGTATAAATTTCTAAATTTTTTTCAGAATTTTATTTTCATAATTTTTTCATTATCTGGTCCAATGAAAGACCGTCTGAAGTCATAGAATGGCAAAGAGACTCTCCAAAAGTTAACGTGTGGCTTGGAATGACCAAATCCAAAATTTATGGCCCATTCTTCTTTGCGGAAGCAACTGTAACAGGTACCGTCTACCTTGATATGCTTCAGCAGTTTCTCGAACCACAGCTTCTTGATGATGGCATTCTTGATAATGTTGTGTTTCAACAAGATGGAGCACCATAAATTTTGGATTTGGTCATTCCAAGCCACACGTTAACTTTTGGAGAGTCTCTTTGCCATTCTATGACTTCAGACGGTCTTTCATTGGACCAGATAATGAAAAAATTATGAAAATAAAATTATGAAAAAAATTTAGAAATTTATACGTTTTTAACACATATTAAACATGATAAACATAAATAAAAGTGTGTTTTTAAAAAATTTGTCTGATTTCATTGAAATAGATAGTTAATTCTGGGACACCCTGTACAGTCCATCCGTTTCACACTGTTTCACCGAGATGTCGCGTTTTATTCTAGACAAAAAATTGTGAACTTATCTCAGTCACGACGATAGTTTGTGCATTTGCTGTTACGACGTCTCTACTCAAGGCTCACTGATTTTAATGTTTGTTATTATCTTCATCGGTACACAGAGATAAAGTTTTTGGGAGTAAAAACTATTTTTATTTCAATTTATTTGCTTAAGATTTGCATAATATTTTAGTTATAGTAGGCAAAATGCATTTTTGGAATAAAAGATTTATTTAAAGAAAGTTTTTTCGCGAATAAAAATTCCTTCACCCTCAAAATATATTATTTTTAAAACAAAAAAAATGGATCACCTGAAGATCAGGGCCCCCAGCCTTCGTTAGTTAGCCTTATTAGGCTAACAACGAAAATATCATGACTTAACCTAACCAATCGTCAAGGGCGTGCAGTTGACCTAACGATTGATTAGGTTAAGTCGTGATATTTTCGTTAGTTAGCCTTATAAGGCAAACTAACGAAGGCTGGGGGCCCTGATCTTCAGGTGATCCCAAAAATTTGACATTATTTTAAAATGAAAAGAAATGAATTCTTAATTAATAGTTTTTATCCAAAATTTAAATTCTTTAAATTTAATATCTCTTTCAGTTTGAAAAGAGCACATGTTTCTTTTCTTCTAAATACAAAGTTTTTAAATGCAAATATAGGAATTTTCACCCAAAAAATTGTACACTGATTTAAAGAAAAAATAAAAATATAAAATTTGTCAAATACATTAAAAACTCCGAATGGCGTAACAAGAACAATAAATCTGCGCGTTGCGTGACTAATATCTCGGGAAGAGCGATACAAAAGGGGTACAAAAATCTTTTTATTTACCTTTTGATTTATGATATACATCAGTGATGTCTTGTAGTTAAATTAAAGAGCTAACTAAAACATTGTTATATAAAACCAAGATTTTAAAAAATTCGGCTACGCCTCATGTGGTAAATATAAAAATTATTAACTCGAAAATAACAAAATTTGTTTGATTTAAACAAAAATATATTTTTTTAAATAAATAAATACGTTTCCAAATTAACTGTTTTTCTTAGAATTAATTTATAAGTAATTTTACAAGTAATCTGTAAGTAATTACTGATAAATATTTTTTTTTTAAAGAAAAAATAAGAAATTTTAATTAAAAAGAAAATTTTTTAACACCAATTAATAGCAAATATAGCTAAATTTTTTACCTGATCTAAAAATAATTACCTGTGAATTATTCAAAAACGATTTTTTTGGTTTAAACCAACAAAAAGAATCTTACTAAAAATATTATCTCTGTTTAAAAGAACGAAACATGTGGCCATCAAGTTCAAGAGATCAATCAATTAGCCCATTAAGTACACAGTTTTAAAGAGACAAGAATTGAATCATACCCTCTGAAACGATAACTATAGGGTTGGCTTATTATTATTATTAATATTATATTCTTAGAAGTTCCAGACTTTCTTTCACTAAGAATAAAACTTTAGGACACGAGTTTCTACCAGTAAACAAAAGGAAAAAGTTAGTTATAGACTTGCCCCCTTTATAATTTTCCACCAAGTGATAGTATCTTTCAAAACGTCTATAAGGTTTTCAAAAACCCACGTTTTCCCAAGTACCTGGAAACTGTTTCATCCATAATTTTCTAGTTGATTTTAAACATAATTAGCAAGCAATATAAACTAAGATTAAGAAAAATGTATAAAAATGCTCTGAAGTAATGCACACTGGATATAAAAACTAACTTCATAAACTAATTGAAAAACATTAACAATAATATTACTTACGTAAAATTACATGCGCCAAAAGATAGTCCCCCCCCACTCCCCAAAAAATAATAACATTAAATCAAATATCTCAAAGAACACTTTTCTACAAACTTTATATAAATATTAAAAAAACGATATACACGAGGTTGTGAAAATCGAAAACAAATCAAACGTCACAAGAAAGTGTATTTATTTATTTATAAATAATAAAGTAAATAAATAAACAAATAAATGAATAAAACAGAATACTAGACTTAATTTGAAATTTAAAAAATAATTCTGAAATAATTATTAAAAGATAACTCAAACGCAGTTGTTTTGGGTATTGTGCAATTATTAGTTATATAAAAAGCAATATGCAATAATAATTAATATCAATATGCAGATCAAAGTTAATTGCAATATTTCGCAATAACAGCTAGTGACGGGTTTTGTCTCGGGATAAGGCACACACCAACACATTATTGTAAATAATTTTGTAATTTTGTAAATGTAAAGAAGATGGATGTAAATACTCTTATTGTAGGTTATACAACTAATAAACTTCACCTAAGAACATTACGACATAAATATAAACCAAGCAAAACTCACGAAAACTCCAAAATTGAATATAAAAGAAAACCTACAAATGAAGTTGTTGAAAATTTTCTCATAATATTTAAAATTACAATTTTCTACAACCACAGAATAGCGGGATCCTTATTGATAAAATAAACCCTAAACTACATATCGATATAAAATGGTGTTTATTTAAATATTTTTAATTAAAATTGGACATAAAAGAAAATTTCGGCGGAGTATTATGGAGTGTTTTTTGAAAACAAAGTTGGATTTTTATCTAGTAATAATTTTTAACTATATTTATTATTTTAATGCAAAAAAAAAATAGGTTCTGTTAAGGTTTCATCCGTAAATACTAACTGAACGATTTATATTTTAGTTGTTTGAAATGGCTGAAGTGTACGGGATAAACGTTACAGATATCTTAAGTAAAGCAATCATATTATTTTAATCAAGGATTGTTTAAATAAAATTCCTGAAGTATCAAGGAAAACCTCGAGAGTTTTGGAGAAGTCTCTAAAACATTATATTATTATTATTATTATTATTATTATTATTATTATTTAGATTCTATATCAGTGAGGAGCTTTTCACTCTTTTCGACTAGTGAAATCCGTTTTACAAAGGATTTTCTTCTGGAAACAATATCAAAAGTAAAAAGAAAGGATTTAAAATCACGGATTGTGTGTGTGTGTGTGTGTGTGTGTGTGTGTGTGTGTGTGTATGTGTGTGTGTGGAGAGAGAGAGAGAGAGAGAGAGAGAGAGAGAAAAAACAGAAGACCCATGTTTGTATCATGGTTACTCGCTGTGATGAGAATCGTGCTGATTACTTCTTACGGTATTCTTTGCCATAAGTTAACTTGCGATGCTAGTACATTTTAACATCGCGTTCGGTTAATTATAATGGTTTGAAAACTCTTCGTCATTATATTAAACTTTGTGCTCTTCATTAGACCCTATTCTTGTACTCATCGTTTTTGTTTTCTTTGAAAAGATTTTTACCTCAGTTTATGAAACCTTTTCAGTGTTTTAACCCGTTAATGCTTTAGTCCACGTAAATAGACAGTTTTTCGCCTGCCATATTGATGTATATTAATAACTGACATCTGACTGGCTTACTCTACTATATCGACAAGTACCTCTTGTCCCCATTTTAGGAGAAATTGTTTATCCTTGAGGCAAGAGAGAGCAGTATTTTTTTCTCACTGCGACTACCATACAGTTTCCAGAATGACGGGACTACGTCTTGGCTAGTGTTGTAACAGCACTTCCCGTCGATCAACGAAGTTTAGCGACACTGGGTCTGAGTAGTAGTTAGATGGGGAACCGTCCTCCACGTCCAGATTATGTAGGGAACCGTGGTTTGAAACCCATCTAAATCCGTAGGTCCACTCCGTCATATAAAAAATACATCATTCTATTTCCCGAAATGCCCGTTGTCCATATATGTGGACACCTTCTAAGAGTACTTGGAAATTAAAAAAAAATAACAAAACATTAACCAAAATTAGCTTCCTTAAATCAATTCATTCATATTAATGAATTGTCAGATCAAAACCAGGAAGGTACCTCAGGCATTAAAGGGTTGAAGAATTGAGTCATGTCTTTTTATATTAGGAAAAGTGCATTATCCCCTTATTTCTTTCCTCGTACTGACTTCTTTTTTTTTTTTGGCAACTGCCTTTGGACACCTTCTATTCCTTTATATTTTTCTCCAAGTCAGGAGACTGAAATTGAACACAAAAATTCTAAATATAGCCTAACTAATGATTTATGTGAACTTGATGTAGAATCAACAATCATCGTTTCTGAATATGAAACCCCCCTCAAGACTTTATTTAAATGCGTCGTATGAACGAGGATACAGACCGTCGTTTCTGAAAATCTTAAAGCCAGCCTAATTATTACAGATCTCAGTCCTTTCAAATTTTAATCACAGAATTTTGTTGCATATTCGAAGCTTATCGGGAGTCGTCTTATATTTCCGAGTAAAAGCCTCTTCAACTAAGATAAGTGATCTCTTATTGAAATTAATGTTAGTGATGTTTATGAAATGATTTTGGGTCACTAATCAATGGATTCCGTATCTATCTAATTTGAATTAATTCTCAATTAGGCTGTTCGCTACTTCCTGTTTTATTTTTCAGTTTTTTTATAGAAGAACCTCTGACGTCTTTACTGAAGCTACTTTTCCTTTTCTCTTATAAATATATTTCACCCCTAATATCCTCTTCATTTTAAATTTGCATTTCATCTTTTCATTTCCAAAAATATCTTCTTTCACCTTCGAGGATTTATGCCGTAAATGATATTTCTTAGATCGTGTTATCAGCGTACACTATATTCCTCGAATATTGCCCCCTCAGTCTCTCTAACCCCCAAAACAAAATCCTATAGTTAGATCAAACGCCTATTAATACACTGAAAGTGGTGTATCTCTTCTTCGAGCCATTTTGCGGGTGAAATAAGTGGAAATCTTTAAAAGGGGGAAATAAAATAAAATTATAATAAATTAAGTGAAAAGAACTGAAATTTTAGTTGCGAAATTGCATCCGGAAAATTTCTAAAAAGGGAAAGAGTGACTCAGAATTCTTATTTTATGCGTGCAAATAATTTTTGAAAATTTTCTTGACTGTTCTTTTATACATTTAAAATTTAAACTTTACCAGCATTGGAAAGCGTAAACTAAGGACATTATCACATATGAATGGCCATAAGTGTATATATATATATATATATTCTATGTACTTGAGGAGTATACCTTATATGCCCGTAAAAAGGTTGAAAGAAATCTGAAATGCTTTAAAGGAGTCAGTAAACTTCAACGAATCATAACGACGTCGTTCAGTTATGATTTAGTGTCTGCAAAGGAAACTGTTCCGGCAGAAAATAAAATAAAAATGAAAGGCCCACTTCCTCTCTTGTCATTATTCGTATAACTCAACCGATTTTGAATCCTTCGTATAGCTATTACGAGCGCTCCTTCTATATAAAAGGACTTAAAAAAGTGTTGGAGACGTGAAAGGAGAAGAAGAAGAAGAAGAAGAAGAAGAAGAAAAAGAAGAAGAAGAAAGTTACATGATTAGAGTTTAGAGTTTGTGAGCAAACTATTTTTGAATCATATACGGTGGCGCATTTCCTTAGATTTATTTTTGATATCTCCTCGTATATATCGTTCCGCGGACTACCAATGGAACGGAGACATAATAATGACTCTTCCTAAAACTTTATAATGTCATTGTTAACAAATTGCGGCTCCAAGCGATAATGGAGGTGAAAATTGGAAAATAATGTCGACACTAAATGGAAAATGAGTTTTAATGGATTCAATCATTGTGTCGCTGTAATAGTAAAGATAATTTTATCCAGATATCGATCTTCACAATAAAGTTTGTTTCACTTCGCTAGTTCAGTATATACATATATATATATATATATATATATATATATATATATATATTATATATATATATATATATATATATACATACACATTCCAAATAACAAAAGAATAAAATGTTACAAAAAGTAAGTCATTAATTAAAAGGAAGAAATTCGTTAAGATTTAAACCTAACTTTAACCTCCTTTCGACGGGTTTCGTAAAAGTTTTTCTCTTCTATTTCTAGCTGGTTCGAGACCAATTTATTTTGGAGTTAATAAGTCACAGGGAAGGAATAAAGTCAATGCTTGGCGCCGGTTCTCAAAATTTTGAATGCAGTGGAAACTTCGATTTCTTGGAGTTGGCAAATATCAAAGAAGAGAGTGCTACCATAGTGAAGGTACATTTAGATTTTGAGTAACACACACACACACACACACACACACACACACACACACACATTGATTTTCCTATTCTAAAATTAGTATGGGTTTTATTTCCATTTATAGTCGTCATACACCGGAGTACATTCTTTAATTCATTTGGGCGATAACATGAAGTGAAGTGCAAACTACTGCTTACACTGTATAAATATACTTCGTATATGTAATTAAAGAATCCGTTCAAACTCGATGACTCGAGAAACTTTATAATTACATAATTTAATTCCGTTGCAGACTTTCCTGGATCGAGAAACGAGAGTGGAATTGACTTTCATGGTGCGAGTGACGAAGGCACCCCATTTTGCCCCACTTGGGGTCCTTACGGGGCCCTTTACCGCTACAACTCTAGATCCAGTCACCGCTAGGAATCTTTATGGCATTGTGCCCAACGTGGAGAACTCCGAAAATCAGGAGGGGCTCTTCGAAGCTGAAATGGCCACTCACAGGTATGAAGAACTCAAAGATACACACACACACACACACACTATATATATATATATATATATATATTATGAAAATTATTTCACGAAAGTAACACGTGAAAAATATTTATGATGAATAAAACCACGAAGGAAAGGAAACAGAGTGGTGCTCAAGCGCTTTCGTCTAATGACATCCTCAGGACTTTCCTTCCCTTCGTGGTTTTATTCATCATATATATATATATAATATATATATATAATTGCTGTTTAACCTCTTAACACACAGCGTCTACTCTCCTGATTCAATTCTGTCAAACAGCAGACGATTTTATTCAATCGTAGGGAAGACATCTATGCAACAAAGGGTTAAATTTCCGTAAATCCTTTTAGACTTTAGACTTTAGAGGCTTAATAATATGAACACTTTTTATACTTGTAAAGTTTTATGGTATTGATTTTTGTGAGGCGGAAATTCCGAGCAATTTTATACCTCCACTTCCTGAAAAATTAATTCTTCTTAAGAACTCAGTTCTTATACTCGAGTGTACGCCAGATAATTAATCCATCAATCTGGATGCATGGATGATACGGTCGGTAGAAAGTCGATGAACTTCGGTTGCGAAATATCCCGAGTGAATCACGATTCTTTCTCATAAATAAAGAATCGATTATGCATTTTGAATCTTTTCGAATCACAACTGAAACGTTACCATTGTGATTACATTTTCAAGAGTATTTTTGCTTCAAATGTTTTCAATTAGTTTACTTTAACTCAGTAATGGAACGACATAAAGGCTGGTAATTCAGTTCTAATTGGTGATTTACTGAAACAACCTTTTTGTATCGATTGCGAAACAAACTTTGGTTGTGAATTTGCGATACGAACAATGCTAATTGAAGTTAAATAACAATATAGTGTGGTGCTAAGTGGAGAGAGAGAGAGAGAGAGAGAGAGAGAGAGAGAGAGAGAGAGAGAGAGAGGAGAGAGAGAGAGATTCTGATATACGAGGGCCACTCAATATATTTTGCCCCACCTTTTTTTTTTCTTTTCAAGCTTCCTTGTAAGTTCCAGAAATTTTGTATACATGTACTTAGTTACATACCTTTTTTACAAATTTTTATTTTTCCACATAGTCTCCATCCTTTTCTACGGCTTTCCTCCACCTCAAAACAAGGGCCTTTATTCCTTGCTCATAATGTCCACCAGAATCACCTCTTTCATGTCCCAGAAGATGGTGGCCATAACCTTTCCTGCAGAGGGAGCCATTTTGAACTTTTTCTTGCGTGGGGAGTCTGCTTGATGCCACGCCATGGATTAGCGTTTTGTTTCAGGTTCAAAGTGGTGTACCCAAGTCTCATCCCCAGTCACAATTCGTGAAAGGAAGTCATCCCCTTCTGTCTTGCATCGAACCAACGACTCAGAAGCAATTTCTTTTCTTTGGGCTTTGTGATCTTCAGTCAGTTGGGGAGGAACAAACCGTGAACACACTTTTGAGTATTCCAGTTGCTGAATTATCGTATTCACACTTCCTTCACTAATTCTTAGCTCCAGTGATAGCTCCTTGTATGTGACGCGCCGATTTGATCGAATGATGCTGTTATCACGTTGCACAGTGTGAGATGTCACAGCCGATGCCGGGTGACCGCTGCGTGGCTCATCATCGAGGCTGGCTCTCCCTCTCTCCGATGATCTCACACGTTTAGACCAGCGTCCAACTGTGCTTCGATCAACAACAGCATCGCCGTAAACGTTTTGTAGACGTTTGTGAATATTTCCAACCGTTTCCTTCTCTGCGGTTAAGAACTCAATAACAGCTCTCTGTTTACGACGCACATCACTGTCAGACGCCATTTTCGAAATTGCGTTAACCATCGGTTTTATACAAGGGCGTTTAAAAGCGGTTTTATACAAGGAGAGGAGGTTCAAACTGGAAAAATGCGGTTATGTGAAGCGCAGAAAGTTCAAACTTACGGCCCAAAAGACATTTCAGACCCATCGCCTATTATTTAGCTAAGAAAAAAGGATGGGGCAAATATATTGAGTGCCCCTAGTAGTAGGATAGTCTGATTGTGCAATTTACTGCTCTAATAGAGATTCAAGGGAAAATCATGTAGTGTACTTGTAAGGGTATTGAAATTTTGTATATCCTATACACAGGACCTCCGCTCTGGACCAATCAAATGCAGACATCAATTTTGAGGAACAAAATATATTTTGTAACAAAAATTAACACAACATAATTAGTAGCGACACAAAAAGTTAGGAATTCTTCTACATTTTCCTACTTTTTTACTTCTACTTTTTCCACATTCTTCTACATTTTTCGATCGACACTTTTTTCCCACATTTTTTTCTTACTTTTTTAGACACAAAATCGTCACTAATGTCCGCATAACTTAGTTTTCTCCCTAATTTTTTTTAGTGGAGATAATAACCAGATTTGATAGACTCTCCTGAGACACTGTAGAATATAAATACTTTCTTATGAACTCTGGTTTAATTGAGCAGCAGGAAATAAAAGTCATTTTGTAGCGAAACAGGCTGAAAACAAACAAAAAGTTACAGTAAGTAATCGAAGACTAACTAGACTGAAGAAAAACACAAAAATTAACACAAAAGTCATTAAAAATGATTTCACTACGACTTGAGGGAGGAGCTCCCGTGATATAAAAAATTTGGCGGCCAATGCGGAGGTCCCCTGTTTGTTGGGGTTGTCCTACTGGCGCTTAACGGGAGCACTGGGTCTATATAACCATGCGTTAGAACTCAAATCAAATATTTACAATATACGTTTTAGTCTTCTGGCTCTGCGCTACATGCGGCACTCTGCACAGAAACTGTTTTCGTCATGGCTCAATATGGCTTAAAACCATTAGAAATGAATTCCAGAGAGAAAGATTGCAGCGGTAGTTCTTAAAATTATTTATTTTTGGAAGTGAATTTTTAGTCTTTTCAAATCTTATTCTCTCTGCTTTGCTTTGCTTTTTATTTTCTTTTCTTTCTTTTGGTTTTATTTTATTCTCATTTTTAAAAATTTTTGTAGGTGTCATGCAAGATTTCCATCTGGTACATATTTTTTGTTTTTTATATGAACAAGAATTAGAGTTCTTAAAAAAGATTAAAAATCACTCGTATGAAATTCGATGCGAGTCACGTAGGATTGTATGTACCAAACATACATTATTTTTCTCATAGTTCATTAGTCACGCTTCCTGAATGAAACAAAATAAAAAATAATAACCGAGTTGATATTTCCGCGGCATTGATTCTAAACACTTCGGTAATATGATGAAGAAATGTTGTCTTCCAGATAGGACAAGAATTATGTATTAGGGTTAATCTCATACCAGTTTTTGCAATAGTTTGGTTCTGATAGAATGCTTTAAATATCGAATTTTACTTAACTAAGTAAGAACTGTATACAGTAGACCCTCACATTAACGTACACTTTGGGGGGAGCGTGTGGTCGCTAAAGTGAAATTTCCGCTAAAGTGAAGTACGGTACGGACGACCCCCACTTTACCGGACTACGGGACATTAAAGTGGGGTTTTCCGTAACCAAAATACTTCAGTACAGTTACACATGTATGTATAGCCCTCGAATCTCCACATTCAACACAACATGAAAATGCATACATAGACTTACCTACTTATGAACACATGCACATGTAAATATTATTTTTATGTACTCACCATATATAGTCAATCCTCCAAAATATCGTTGGGAACTTCTGGTGTGATGGCCGGAAAATCCAGGTCTGGTGTGAGGGTCCTGAATTCCACTTCAGGCTCCGGTAGGATGGCTGGCGAAGGAGTACTACTGCTAGTACTTGCACTCTCAGGAAACTGGAGTGGTGACACAGTGAAGCCAACATTGCTGCTAGTACTTGGCGTTGGTGACATTCCGCTTGAAACGGAGCTTCGGCATGAAACGGGCGTGGACGTGCATCGGGGCTTGGCAGCAGGGGGCTTGAAGAAATCATGAATTTTCGTTTGCTTGATACTTTTGTTTTGACTGGCAATGACTTCATTTCGGCACTTCCTTATGTAGTTATAGTAAGGGAGAATATTAGGCAGTGCCGTAGTCTCATCAATGAATTTCAGCATAACATCAGCAGCGTCTCTTGCCTGGCTCAACGTAGTCTTGGGTATAACATCGGAGACATCTTCAGCGTCCTCGTCGTCATCAAGAAGTTCATCGGTGGATCTGTCTTCAGACCTGACTGAAATGTTGGCCACAATTTCACTCTCACTAAGATCTTCGTACCCTGGGTCACCACCGTCAGCATCAAGCCATTCCACAACTTTGTCCTCTGTAGCCTCTGTTTCGCCTGCTTGTTGGAGAACACTCAAATAGTCCTGTGGCTCGAAGCCCTCGAAGTCTATTTCCAGGTCCTGGATGTTATGGAGCAGTTTCTTCCAGGCATTGCGCAGAGTGGACTCCTTGACCTCGTTCCAGCTGTCGGCCCAATTGTAGATGGCAGACTTGATGTTGTAGGCTTTGAAGTTCCTGAGTGTCTTCTCAGCCCTGTCCTCTGTGTCATCTTCAGAGATGACACACAAGCACTGCTCCAATTGCTTGGCCCTGTAGATTCTCTTGCAGCTCACTATCACCCCTTGGTCCATAGGTTGTATTACTGACGTGGAATTAGGGGGGGGGGCATAGCTCTGATCTTGCCATCCTCACTTGCGAGTTCCTCTGCACGTGGGTGTGCTGGCGCATTGTCTAGCAAGAGGACAGCCTTAACATCTTCAGGGCTTATTTTCAAAACATGTTCTTGGTATGCCTTCACCTGCGCAACGAAGGACTTGTGGAACCATTCGTGGAAAATAGTCCGCGTGAACCAGGCCTTCTTGCTGCTCCTGTAGATGACTGGAAGTTCGTGCATGCAGTCCTTGAGTACGCGAGGCTTGGCTGATCTTCCAACGACCGAAGGCTTCAGTGTATGCGTGCCGTCAGCATTTGCGCAGGCCAACATAGACACACGCTGTTTGTCTGTCTTAAAGCCTGGAAGATGTTTGTCAGTTTTGTGGGCCAGTGTATTTGTGGGCATACTCTTCCAAAATAAGCCCTTCTCATCGCCATTATACAGCTGGTAGGAAGCAACCCCAGCCTCATCAATCAGTCTGTAGTTCGCACTTGAACGACTCCACTTGAGACAGGTCCGCACTGGCTGCTTCTCCCATAAGCTTTCTGTTCGATAAGCCATGCCTGCACTGGAAACGATACAGCCAACCACCACTTGCTTTAAAGTCCGTGTCGTTGAACTCCTGCGCGAAACGCTTAGCTGCCGACTGGATGTCGATCCCTCTGACTGGAACGTTCTTGGCCCGTTGCTGTTTGAACCACGTGTACACGGCCACATCTACGTTTTTCTTGTAGGACGTATTCAAGCGAGACCGTTTCGAACTCCTGCCTCCGGATTCACTGTCTAGCACATAGGCGTGTATTTCGTTGCGCTTCTGCTTGACTTCGTAGACGTGGTCTTGCTTCTTATGCTTTGTGCATAACAAACGCTACACTTAACCCTTGTTCTATGTCAGCGAGAATCGCTTTCTTCTCTTCAATGGAGATCGTACGCCTTTTCTGTTTGACACTGGTAGTACCACTTGTGGACGCCATTGTTCAGAAAATAAAGTTTGTACGAGCAGGCAATAATATAAAGTATGTACATACACTGTTAAAGCACGGACTATCACTGTACTTCTATATGTACTGCTATTAACTGATAAGTCACTTTGAACTCAAAACAATGCTATGAACTGATAAGACCTGTGGAACACAATAATAAGAAATAAAAACATATAACCACATACAGTACATACATACAGTATTCATAAATAAATGACATTTAGATACATAAATATAAATAATTATATGTAACTATCTATGTAACATCACACAAAAGAACGCCTAACATGCACAACACTTGGAAGCGGCACTATGTACATACACAACGACTCGCCACCACTGCCCACGCAATACAACAAGAAATAACTGACCGCAACCTTATCCGAGGGCTGGTTCCAATAATATTCCGGTGGCGTCACCTTCACTTTAACGACTCGGAGTCCGCTAAAGTGAAGTTCGGTGGTGCTGACAGACTTTTTTTTAGCGGAAATTTTCACTTTAACGACCTGTATTACGTTAAACTGAATGTTAACGACCAGAGAGCGATTTAGTCCGTCCAAGAGAAATTTCCGCTAATGTGAAGGTCGTTAACGCGGGGGATTTCTGTACTTCAAAATTACAAAACTGAGTTATTAGAATTTGTGAATAAATAACAAAAAATTCTATTATCTAGACCAGCGGTTCTCAACAGGGGGTCCACGGATCCCTAGGAGTTCGTGAGCTGTGTTTAAGGGGTTTGTGAGTTGACTAGATTATATTCAGTAAAGCAATTTTTTTCCCCCTTTTTTTGTGGTGGTTAATTTTGACCTCTAACCGATAACATTTTCGGTTACTTGAATAAGCATTATGGATAAGTATTAGGAAGGAATATCCTTCATTGAATGATCAAGCTCTTAAGCTTTTGCCGTCATTCTCATCGACTTATTTGTGCGAAGCAGGATTTTCGGCTGAGTTCAGTAAAAACAAAAAATAGAAATAGACTCCGCCTTGGTGCATGTATGCGACTTGTACTTTTAAACTCCATTGAACCCAGGCTGGATTTATTAACAAAAAAAGTTCAAGAATTTCATCTACAACAAAGTGAAGTTTCTAGAAATGTTGTTTATTTACGACTATCTTATGTTTCCAATTCATGAACTGTGAGTTTTTGGCAGAAATGAGCCCCTTCCCTGTTTTTTTTTTTTAATGTAAACAGAACAGCGGTAAGTTTTACGCATTTTTATTACATTTTTACTCCGACTTTGAAGTATAAATCAAGACTAAAAACTATACCAATCTGGATACCTCAATTTGTCTATATGCTACTTAATCATAATGTAAAATGTATGATACTTAATGTACATATTTTTAAAAAATTAACATATTCATTCTTTTAAGCTTTATTAACTGGCCTTACTTACTAAATGCAAAACTTCACTTTTTACGTGGAGGGCGAAATGTGACAATAAAACCCACACTAATAGACGGAGTTTATTTCCACAACAGTTTCGGTGCCCACTAACATCCTCTTCGGGTGGATACAGAAAAACGAATGAAGTTATGAACAAAAGTGAGTAAGGAAACATCCAGGAAAGGTAGGGAACATTCTAGAGGGCTAGAGACCATTAAAAAATTCACACCTAGGTTAGATCCCGTTCACCGATACATGGAATATTATGACTAGGAATTGTTACAAACAATATGTCCCAGTAATTTAATTTGGTTTCGTTATGTAGATGATATTTTCTCATTTTGGCCTCACAACTGGAACAACTTTGATACTTTCTTTCAGTTATTAAATAATCTTGTTCCCACTATTAAATTTAAATATGAATGGGAAAACGATAAACAATTACCTTTTTTAGATGTTTTGGTCATTAACAAAAATGGAAAGCCCAATTTCATTGTCTATAGAAAACCCACTCACTGCAATTTGTATATTCATTATTTTTCATATGATGATGGTGTTAAAAGCTCAATTATTCCTTCCATGTTTCTGAGAGCACTCAGGATTTGTAGCCCACATTTGCTGGACTCAGAAAATTCAAAGATTTGGAACATTTTTAAGGATTTAAAATATCCTGAGTGGTTTATCAGAAAGACGTATTTTAAAGCCAAGAACCTTTAGTTAACCAAAAACAATATTTGAGTTTGCCTTACATTTCCGGATTAGAAAGTGTAAAACCTTTGACGAAAGATTGTAGGTTTGATTTGGCGTTCAAATATTCGTCTACTGTAAAAAGTAAATTGGTTATGAATAACTTTGCAAAACAGGAGAAAGCTGGTATCTACAGCATTCCCTGTAAAAATTGATTTAGTATATGTAGGAGAAACTGGAAGAAATATTGAAACTTGTATTAAAGAACATAAATATGCCTTCAGATGTTGTAACACTAATAATGCAATTTTTTATCACGCCAGCCAAAATAATCATGCCATAGATTGGGAATCAAGTAAGTTACTTTATAAATATAATAATTATGTCAAAAGAAAAATAATAGAATTGTATGTATACAACAAGAAAATAAGCTAGACCCTTTAATGAGATTCTTGGTCAAAAAATCCCTTCCGGTGTCGGGTGAACGGGATCTAACCTAGATGTGAATTTCTTAATGGTATCTGGCCTTTTAGAATGTTCCTTACCTTTCCTGGATTGTTTCCTTACTCACTTTTGTTCATTTGTTTTTTTGTATCCACCCGAAGAGGATGCCAGTGGGCATCGAAACTGTTGTGGAAATAAACTCCGTCTATTAGTGTGAGTTTTATTGTCACATTTCGACCTCCACGTAAAAAGTGAAGTTTTGCATTTAGTAAGTAAGGCCAGTTAATAAAGCTTAAAAGAATGAATATGTTAATTTTTTTAAAATAAGTAAACGAAAGGTAACATAATTTATACAAGTAAAATCTCCCGACAAAGCTTATTAAAATGCGAACAAAAATGAAAAGCAGAACAGATGCAGCATTATGCAATACGTAGTATACAGCGGTATCTCAAAAGGACGAAAAGGCAAAACGTGTCTTTTACGCTGAAGAACAGTTTTGCAGTTGGAGAACCAAAGAGTTTAATCAGATACAGAAAAGAATGATAATTTTAAAAACTAGAAATGGGTACTTGGCTCAGATATTATTTCGGATAAATTAAACTCATTCAGGCGGGCTAAAAACTGGCCAGCGCTCAGGTCAGACTAATGCGACCCATTGCGCTAACTCCCGCATTATTATTAACCAGTACCATCGAGAGTCTAACCCGATACCTCATTATCTTCACTTTGTTTATATGGAAACGGTGTTACACAATGAGCCACGGACGTTTGAATAAGCCCAGTTTGGTTACTAGGTGTCTCGTATTTCAAGAGAGAGCCCTATATTGTATACAGAAGTGTCCCATTTTCCATACAGTAGCCTACCTCTATACGCCACATAGAATTTCAAGTAATTCAAGACTGTTCTCTATAAATTAAACGCTGTAATAATTAAGTCTGAAATCAAATGCTTGAATTTCTTCTTGTTGATATGGTTAACTTCATATCAATTCAGTTTGTCATATAAATTAATATATTTTGGGGGAATTTGTAAAACATTTAATTACAAAAAAGTTATTACTATTATTATTATTATTATATTATTAGTCATTTTAGATCATTTTTTTTATTTTAGTTTTTACTTGAAATATTTTAGTTTTCACTTATGTAATAATAATAATAAAATAATAATAATAATAATAATAATAATTTCTTTCCAAATAATATAAAGTAGCTTTTTGAGAATTGAGCCTCGTATGATTGTGGAACGAGTATTCCATCTGAATGTTTATTCATCAAAGAGAAGAAGTTCCATATAACTACAGTACAGTATTTCAGAAATATTAAAAAGTAGAAGTTTTTTAACTTGGACTTTTTAATATTTCTGACATAGTTTTGAGTTCACTGCAGTTAAATAAATATATAATAATATAAATAAATTATAGTATAAATAAATATTTTAGCATAATTTATTTTTGGTGTATAAGGAACTGATAATTAATTATTAATTAAATAATGAGAATTATTATTTCTAATATAAGAATTGGGAAAGTTTGATTTTAAATAAATGTTTCGCCTTTTTTGAACATTAAAATTTTAATTAAGGCTTTCATTGAAGATTTTCAACTTGGTTTAATAAGAAGTAGAAAAGTGGCAAAAAATGAGAGGGGAAAGGAGGGGAAAGTGAGAGGGGGTGGGGTGTGCCAGTGCCAGATGAAGTGAAAGGGAGGAGGGAAGGCAAAATTTTAATCTCTCAAATGGGGGTTGGGAAGAATGATAAGGGGGAAAGTGGATAAGATAAGGGCCGATCCCTCAAACAATAGAAAACCAACCTAACCTCTTCTATCCTAACGTAACCTAAACGTGAAAACAAAAAATTTATATACTCGTGTATATATATACACATTTCAACTGCAAACAACACAGTATAATTAACGTAAAGAACGACGCTTGTATAGAAGAACGTTCCGCGCAAGATGAGGAGGGAGAACGAACAATATATATATATATATATTATATATATATATATATATAATATGTGTGTGTGTGTGTGTGTGTGTGTTGTGTTGTGTGTGTGGTGTGTGTGTCGTACTATGAACTTTATCGGCCACCATTCAATCCTGTGTCTTAGATATAACGGATATTAATTACTCCATTGGGAGTCGAACCTTCGACCTTAATCTTGATGTGGTAATTAAAATGTTTTAATCATCAATATAGATGTATATTTTATTTTTATTTATTTTTCCTTATCAAAATTTTTTCTTATCTTCGAGAGAGAACGCTTAAAAAACAACCTCTTTGCCTAACAATCTTATTAAGGCGTATACATAGACATAATTTAGAAATGACTGAAGGATAAGTAGAAACACATCAGCAAACAATATTTATTAACATGTCAAGTTATTATTTTTATATTTAATAGTATAGTAAATTTATAAATAATCTTCGAAATACTTAATACATACACTTCTTTTTGGAAATTATAGTATATTACATATACATACTGTACATACTGTACGTTACATACATATGCATCTCGGTGGTGTAGTGGTTAGCATCGCTGACTACGAATCCATCGGCCCTGGGATCGAGACCCAGTGACGGTAGACGGCGCGCAGCAAAACCCAGCTGTTCATCCTTCCACACAATAAAAATTGGTTGGTAGATAAATAGGTACCCTGGGTAGCCTAGTGGTTAAGACGCTGGGCTGCTGATCGGGAGGTCGTAAGACCGAGTCTGGGCGAGGACGTTGCAATTTCTGATCGCTCGTTGTGGTTCGTATTCCACGTTAAACTGTAGGTCTAAGGTGGGGCAACAAGCTTGACTTTCGTCAGAATGAACAATTCGGGTGGAAGCAAATCCAAGGTTAACCAAGGTTATTAATATGTTAGATTTGTTTCAGTTAATCCTGAATATAAACATTATTTGTGGGTTTACACCAGCTTTATATATCTACTCTCGTTTAGGTTGTGAAATATAGGGAATTTTATTTGCCCGAATTTTTATTTAAGTTCATAGTTTAGGATTTTTATTTGGTAAATTTTTATTTTTATTTGGTAAATAAAGAATAGTGATTGTATTTCGAAAAGGTTTCTAACTGTGACCATTACAGTGGTTAACAAAACAAAACTTTTTTCTGCTTCAAGTACTTCAATACCTCTTTTTAACCAATCTTTGGGTGCTGATTACGAATATGGCAATGTTTTTGCTGTATTAGATCACAATTTTTGGAATTCTGACCCTCCTACAGAGGAAATTTTGCACATATAGTCCAAAATTTGGCTCATTACGTAAACGATTCTTATGAATTTTCAAAGCATTTCAATTACTATTTACTTTAAAATTAAACAAATTATAATGTGTAAATTTCATTACATGTATATTTCATAATGATTATACATTGGATGTTCACAAATAAGTTTTTTGGATTTTCGTTTGAGTTCAGCACCTGGTTTATCTCTTCTCAGCATCCAGCAAAAGTCAATCATCATGAGAGGATCCCATCGTCCCTTAAAGTTTTCTTCCAGCTTTAATATATCCTGGTGGAATCTTTCTCCGTGCTCATCAGACACATCACCAAGATTTTCAGGGAAAAAATCAAGATGACTGTGCAAAAAGTTGATCTTTAGAAACATACGAGCTCCTAGGTCTTTATAAGCATCTAGAAGTTCTTGGATGATTATTTTACAGTTACCAGCCTTATGACTGCCAAGAAAATTCTGGCACACACTCTTGAAGGAATTCCAAGCACATAATCCATTTTGTTCAAGATATTCCAGAAATTCATCATCATTTAGAAGTTTTTATCTGAGGCCCAATGAAAATTCCTTCTTTCAATTTAGCATCAGTAATAGTGGGGAATTTGTCACACAAATACTGAAATCCACGACAGTTTTTGTTCAGGGCCTTCAAGAAATTTTTCATTTGACCGAGCTTTATGTGAAGTGGTGATAGATAGATCTTTTTTCGGTCAACCAATGGTTGAAACTTCACACTGTGCTGTCCAGGAACAGAAGTTTCACGAGGAGTCCAGTCAGTTTTGATGTAATGTTGTTGTGTAGCCCTGCAAAGAAAGCAACAATATTTCGTGTACTTCCTTTGCATGCCTAGAAGGAGTCCAATCACTTTCAAATCAACACAGATATTCCACTGGTAGTTTTCATAACTAATAACATTAAGAAGAATCACCATGTTTTCATATGACTCTTTCAGGTGAACAGAATGTCCAATTGGTATTTCGTGTACTTCCTTTGCATGCCAAGAAGGAGTCCAATCACTTTCAAATCAACACAGATATTCCACTGGTAGTTTTCATAACTAATAACATTAAGAAGAATCACCATGTTTTCATATGACTCTTTCAGGTGAACAGAATGTCCAATTGGTACACTTGGGTAGTTGTTACCATTGTGCAAAAGAACCGCTTTTAAACTGCGCTTAGATGAATCAACAAAGAGACGCCACTGTCTGGGATCATGCTGTATATCAAAGAATGAAAATAACCTTCTGTATCAGAGCAGAAGCATAAGTGATTCACAGTTTTGAAATAGTATGAAACATCGGAACTTCTTTTTCGAAAGGATGTTATCCGAACATCTTCATCAACCAAATTCCATTGTTTCAGTCTTGGTGCCAAAAGTTCAGACTGCGATTTAGAGAGATACAGATCCCTTACTAAGTCATTGAAGTCATCTTGTGTGACGAAATGGGGTTCATTTTCATTACCAGGAGGACAAAACTCTGCATCACCAGCACTGTGTTCTGAAGATTCTTCATTAGAAGAGAAATGAAGCATTTTTTTGTCTTCTGGCGGTCTGGAACTGGCAGTTCATCACTGTGAGGTACTGGTTTAATAGCTGAGTCAACCACAGGATAAACAATCTTATGCCTGGCTTTGGAAGTAAACCCAGTTAGTTTGGTTTGGCAGAATGATTTTTTAGCACATGATTTTTTGGCTCACACCAAATCATTGGCACTGCAAATGGTATGCTTTTTCGTTTACCATTCAGCCAGTCTCTTAGCTAGTTTGGACAGAAAGTGCAGCAAACATGTGGTGCCCAGCTTTTCTCTTGATCTCCAAGTTGACAACCAAAGTAGTGATAGTAGACTGTTTTAATGAGTGGTGTAATGTTTCTGCGTTGTAAAGATGAAGTGAATAAATCACAAATGTAGCAGAATGAATCAGATTTATTGCTGCAACCTCTAGAAGCACACATTGTCATCAAATCTGAAAAGAGAGAAAAGTAGATGAAAACATATTTAAACACAAGCATTTGAAAAGTAATCATTAATGAAAAATCTACAGGAAATACGGTCAACCAAATAAATCCACCTTCTTTACAGAAAAACCCTGACCCGATATGCAAAAAGAAAAAAAAAAGTTTATATTCGAAATCAGCACCCTCAAATTAGTAGAATACAGTTACTTTTGAGTCTGAAGCAAAAACTTTGTTGACCAGTATTATCAGACGAAAGGGCCAGAGACTTGACTAAGGATGAAATACTTTATCTTAATATACCTCGAGTGAATGTTTATTATTCGTTAAATAGACACATTTTTTATTTTTATTTTTAATATCAGGAGATGAATGGTATATGAGAGATAGGTTAGGCTAGGTTATTTTTTAGTCATTTATTTCCAAGTTTAGGTTAGGTTTAGCACAGAGTTGAATGGTGACGCTAAAGTTCATAGTATGACAGCACACATACACACACACACACACACACACACACACACACACACACACAGGGCCGGATTAAGACCTTTAGAGGCCCTAAGCACTGAAAAGATTATGGTGCCCCCATATATATGTAATTCAAAATAAAAACAATACTAAACCGTAAAATAAATTTTTATCTTTCGAAATGAAGCAAAACTTCCATGTATGCTGAAATTAAAATAGCTTCTTTCTAGATTATCTGATTTGCAAAATCCTGGATAATTTCATCGAAGCTGGCTCAACGAAGCATGTCCGCTTCTATACACAATAGGGAAAGTGAATCAAGTCTGTCCTGACACATTGTTGTTCTCTGAGGGTTTTTTATTCCTTTCAGCTGAGAAAAAGAGCGTTCTGCGGAGCAGTTAGTAATCAACAATGTTAGAAAAATATGTAGTGCGATATCTACATTTGGAAATACACATTGTATCCTGTCTTTCACTAGGGTGTCATGAAGATCAATGTGACTGAATTTCGTTTTTCCTGTTTCATTAAACTTTGAGCGCATATAACAATGGAACTGCCGTAGTTCTCCACAGAGATTCATGTTCAAGTCAACAGGGTATGAGTCAACTAGCTTTTGGGAACCTTGTGAATATTGTTCGTCAGATAAGTCGAAATCGTTTAGAAAAGAAAATCTACTTGATACTTCTTTGTACACTTCTCCTCTTCATATGAGCTTTACGTGTATCACTTAAAGCGTAGTAAGTCGATACGCGAAATTTGTCTCTAGGATTCAATGCTGTTTCTGGTGCACTGCCATCATTTCCTTGTGTTTTCCTGATTCCATTGCGGGACTGGACTTCTTTGTAGTCAGTATCAGGCAAGATATCTTTTGATATGTCTTCAAATCTTTCGAAATCATTCCTCAAAGTGTGTAAGTGGTCTGCTAATGACTGATAGAGCTATGCACATGTTTTCAAATCCATTTTCCTTTCTTGGAGAGCTTGACTTGTGCAGTGAAAGTGCTGTAAAATTTCATTCCACATGGCCAACATGAATACAAACTCTAGTTCTTGCATCTTGTTTGCAATGTTTTCTGCCTTTCTTATAGTTTCTCCCTTTTGTGATTGGTCTTCAGCTATACTTTTTAATGCATCCACAATCTTTGAGTATGACTCCAGAATTGCACTTGTTGCCACTGCATGTGCCTCCCAGCGAGTATCAGAAAGAGATTTCAACACACGATCATTGCCCAAATATGTTTTAAGAACTGCCCATCGGTGTGTTGAGGCAGAGAAATATGTATAAAGTAACTGGACTGTTGAGAAAAAACTCACTGCCACTGGACAACAATCAACAGCACTGCGGCCAACAAGATTGAGAGAGTGTGCAGCACATGATATGAATATGGCATATTTGTTCTGTTCTAAAATCTTCTGTTGCATTCCTTTATAACGCTCTGACATGCTGGCAGCGTTGTCATAAGATTGACCTCTGCACTTTGAGAAATTTATTTTGCAAACTTGGCACAGATAATACAGTACTTGATTTGCCATTTCTTCATCAGTGTGGCTTTTCAAATTGAGGAATGTTATAAATCGTTCAACTGGTTTTCCATCTGTGGGAGACACATCTTAGTATAATACTCAATTGATCAATATGTGAAAGATCAGGTGTAGAGTCGGCAAATAAACTGAAGTACCCAGCAGTACTTATTTCATCTACAATAGCTGAACGAACTTTGTCACTCATTAGACCAATGAGTTCATCACATACTGTCTTGGATAAGTATGATGGGTTACCTTTGCCAGCATTCCCATATTTTGAGATATGGCCTGCTAAAAATGGGTCAAACTGAGCCACAAGCTCCAACAATCCCAAGAAATTTCCATTCTGCAATGATCCAAATGTCTCATTTGATTCCCGAAAGGCAGACCACGTTCAGCTAATGTTTGAATAACAGCTACAACACGCTGCAAGACATGTTGCCAGTATTCACGCTGCCCTTTAATTTGTTCTTCTAATTTTTGTGTCAATCCAAAGCCCTGTCTTCGATTTAAATATGTCAGCATGGAATCTCTATGAATAGTGCTATTTTCATGTTGTTCAATTAAAACAGCATTCCGCCAGTCACTAAATCCATCTGCTGCAGCAAACCGGGATGTTGAAGGTTTAGGTGTAAGAAGTTTGCAAACAAAACAGTACACAAAGCCTGTTGATGGTGAATACAGTAGCCATTCTCGAGTGTTTTTCTCACCATTCGGTTTCATGCCAAAACATATTTTCTGTGAACAATATCTTGTTTGTTTGCTATTGTTAAAAGTCCAGGATCTTTTCTCCTATTATTTACAGCATGAGCAGGTTCAGTCTCTGACACATCCACACTTTCTGGAACAATGTCTGTTTTACCATCAGGAGTAAGATGATCAGTTACAGTCTCTGACACATCCATATGTTCTGGAATGATGTTTGTTTCACCACTAGAAGAAGGGTCAATCTCTAGAACAGATTTTGGAACGATGTCTGTGCTATTGAGAGAAGATGTTGCTTCTGAAGGATTCGCCTTGAAAAACGATGTCAGCTTTGGAAGTTTTTGGATAATTTCACTACTTTTTTGTTTCTTTTCTTCCGCCAGTTTACGTTTCTGTGCTCCACTCAGTTGGTTACGTTTCATCCTGCCTCTTATCTCGGTTATCTGAAATAAAAAACAACAACAAATTACACAACGTACACCATTTTTAACATACATACATGATCTCTATTACTTTCACCAATTCCATGCTCCCACATACATGAGTGACATAATTCCACTAACAAAAGTGGTGCTAAATTACAGAGTTGTACACAACGTACATTGAAAACACACATACAGCTTCATAAATTTTATATTGATTAATGCAAACCTGGTTTAGGTGAGAATAAGTAATAAAAAGAGCAGAGAAAAATGGGAGAAGACTGTGTAGTGGAGTGTAAGGAAGTCTAACAAAATTTTGATTTTTTCCATGATGACAACTACTATGCTTTCTTTGAAATATCAAATATCAAATTCTTTAAAAAAAAATTTCTCATTTTTTTTTTGGTGCCCCTGCCTTGCTGGTGCCCTAAGCACGTGCTTAGTCTGCCTATTGGGTAATCCAGGACTGCACACACACACACACACACACACGCACATATATACATATATATATATATATATATATAGGGTGTGTCAGGAGGAAAGGTCAATACTTCGGGAGGTGATAGCATCGGTCATTGTAAGAAAAAAAGTTCATATGAACATGTGTTTAATTCTGAATGGTTACGGAGATAGAGCTGTTTGAATCTGATGCGCGCGCAGCTCTTCCTCCCCCCCGCGGTGGTCCCATTCAGTGGCCACCAAGGTCTCCAGACCTCTCTCCGTTGGATTATTTATTGTTTGTGGGGGTGGATGAAAAGTCAAGTTTACAAAAGAAAGGTGGATACACAAGACGAATTGCTCGCGCGCATTTTGGATGCTGCTGCCCGCATAAAGGAACGTCAAGATCAACTCAGACGAACAACACGCGATCTTCGCACACGAGTTGCAAAGTGCATTGAGGTTGACGGTGGGATTTTCGAAAACGTATTGTAAACTGTAACAAATCTGTCATTTCTGTATCTGATACCATTCAAAATGCCAATGTTTAAACATTAAATGTTAGAAACAGTAATTGGTTTCTCTTTCTTGATTACCATTAACAATGCTTTTGTATTTTTAGATTCAAACAGCTCTATCTCCGTAACCATTCAGAATTAGACACATGTTCATATGAACTTTTTTTTCTCACAATGACCGATACTATCGCCTCCCGAAGTATTGACCTTTCCTCCTGAAACACCCTGTATATACACAAAAGTTTTTGGTGTTCAAGTTTAGATTAGGTTAGGTTACTCTATATTCAATTTTCTGTTCTTTTCGGAGCGGCACCCCCACCCCAACCTCCCTTTGAAAGATTAAAATTTTGCCTTTTTCCCCTCTTTCCCCTCACTGGCACTGGAACCGGCAACTCCACCCCTTCTCACTTTTTGCCACTATACTACTTAAGGGAATACGTAACTGCAATGGACATTTAGCGTTTAATTTATTACGATGATTGCAAGTGTAATGCATATGAAAATGTATTGTGGTGAAGTAGTCGATGTTTCTTTTGTATAAATGGCGTCACGGTAAACAGTGAAGGCATTTTTTCATACTTTTCAATGATGTCTATTTATTTGATAGACAATGATTCAACCAGTTCACCGTCTAATATTTATAAACTACTTGAATTTCTTTCATAGCAGTTTGTTGTCTTTGAAGTATAGCCAGAAAGAGACATTACTGCACTGAAAATTATAGTGGAAACAAAGACTTCATTGCATAGGAAACAAGTATCATTGATCACTGATCAAAAGGATCCGAATGAAAGCTGCTGTTGTTTACTATACATTCTCTCTGTTAGAAATACTAATTGAAATTACTTTAAAGCGTTAAAGAGAGAAAATAGAATTCCAGTATAATTGAACCATATACAGTATATTTTAATTTACTTTGGTGATGTCGAGGAAATATATTTGTCTAAATTGCCAGTTTTATGCGAACTTCATTTACAGGCTAATACCAAAGGTGTTTCTAAATTGCCTGATGTTAATAAATGGATGAAGGTATGACCCTGGGTATGAGGGTATGACTCTTCAATCCTTGGGTTGCAGCCCCAATGATCCTGCAGTCATTAAACTGAGCATTCAAGCAGACATCTACTGCAATTCATCAACCCAAAAAATCTGGTTTAAAAAATTACTTTTAAATTACCGAACTTCCACAAAGAGTTACCTACTGTATTCACGGTGGTGTGTTGAGATGGTAAATAATTATTAGTATTTTTTTAAAGTATTTTTAATTAACAAAAACGTGATCATATTTTACGTTTTTATTAAATACGTTAAATTATGCAACTGTTGATGAAAGTGGAAGTTCTTGAGCCTCAGTCCTCTCCCCAAACCCCAACTCCAACCCGAACCTGAACCTAAACCGAAACCCGAACCGAAACCCGAACCCGAACCAAACCCGAACCCAAACCCAAACCCGTCGATAGGATATTATAAGATAATGAAAACCAATAAGAAAAACCCGTAATAAGAAAAATATTTATCGTGTATCTGAGCTATTCATTCACGTGACTGAAGTAGTTGTTAGTTCATTACATTATAATTCTCTCTCTCTCTCTCTCTCTCTCTCTCTCTCTCTCTCTCTCTATATATATATATATATATATATATTATATTATATATATATATATTAGTGGTGGACCGGATGTCAGTTTTTCAACATCTGCTGATGCGGATGTGGATATTTAGTTAATCTATCAATATAATATAGAATTATGAATCTATGACATAATTTTTCAAACTTCGTGATATTACTATTATGGCAGGCAATGCATAAGAATTAAAATTAAAATTAATATTAATGTTTTCATAATGATAAAAATAATAACTTTCTTAAGAGTTTCAGCCACAGAAAATTCAATGAAACAAGTTTCATTCAATTTTCTGTGTTACCAGCTATTTATATTTTCAGGTTTATATATTTGTTTGTTCATTAATAATTAATACTTTACATGAAATGTGCATGACTGGGCCTTATAAGCTACTTTATAAGCTAATTTAATTGTAAATTGCATAATTTATTAGAGGTAATATCCGCATAACATCCGCAGTTAGAAGTGCGGATGCGGATGTTAAAAAGTATGCGGATATCCGGTCCACCACTATATATATATATTAGAGGACGTCATGGGAAATGAAGGGAAATAAATAAATGTAATAAATAACTATATTAAAGCTTGAATTTCGATGGATAGTTTTTTTAAGAGCCCAGTAAATCCTAAAGCTTGAGGTCCAAATTAAATAAAATAAATATTCCAGCTTCACAATTATTTATGTCACTGTACATTGTAAAACCAATGTATTTATTTTATTATTAATAAAGGTTATTCAATTCAATTCAATTCAGTTTAATTATTTAGATCAAACTGAAATAAATTTCAAATTCAAAAGCGAGTTAGGAGTTGACAAAACGAGGTAATAATTTTAAAAACGAAACTGTACTACATTTTTGTTGGTATCGCCAAAAAGGTCTCTTACTTTCTATTAAAAACACACGACGCTTCTTTAGTTCATAAACTGATTTTCTAATAATTTTTTAAATTTATAAAATATATTATAAAGGGGCGCTGACACCGATTTAAATCACTTGACTTTAAACTCTGACACTGAAATTGTCTCTCGAGAAAAGAATTCAAAAGTAGTAACCGCGTAAAATGAGAGAGGTGTGGTCCAGTGTATCCCGACTTTGTTAACCGATGGTGTAGTAGAAGGGAAGTTGGTGAAAACCAACCCTCCTCTTCATTATATCCATTTAGCTGTGAGAACCTATAACTTCGAGAGAAGTCTTTGTAAAATTGATAGAAAAGGTATTAAGTATATAGTTTGATGCTAATGTAACTAACTAGGCGCAGAATCAGTCTGAAATGCGACCCAATTAGTCGTTATTATAATTTACAATAAAAAATCCCTTTGAAACTGCGAGGAAATATTTTTCTGCTCCATTTGACATCCTCGGCAATAATGGAAGAACGATGAAAGATACATGGGCTCAATTTCTTCTTCCCAAACACCGAAGAAAGCGAGAAGACTGTTTCCTCTGTTGTTGTATCTGCTGCGTAATCGTTAAACACATACGACATTCTTATACGTTTCTGGTTCGCCTGGCTACGCAATTAAGACTCGGTGAAGGTATTCATCACGAGACGTTGCAGGCAGCTACAACAATGGGAAGAATCGTGCTTTGTGGAAGGTTTTAGATTACAACCCCGTCTTTCTCCGAAGGAGATCTTATCAATCCCTTTTATACAATTTATGCCACTATTTAGGGTTCCTTTTGTTGCAAAATATAGAATTTTGCGCTGTAGGTCTGCCGTAGTAAGAGGCTTTCCATAATACTTGGTCACAGTAAAACAAATTTATTCCAATACTATACTATAGGAAGAAAGAGGTAAATATTTAAAGTTACTGGTAATGCAGGATATAAAATTTTGACGTTAGACCGCACTATATAGATAGTGCGGTCTAACGTCACAAAATTTTATATCCTGCATTACCAGTAACTTTAAATATTTACCTCCTTCTTCCTAATAATGCGTAATCTACATTTTTTATGGCTTAAAAATCTACCCGTGGAATAAATATTCCAGATCCAATATGTTAAATTCATGAGACAAGGAAAACTGCACCGAGAAAAATCTCATAAACGAAGGGAATGAAAAAATTCTCTCTCTCTCTCTCTCTCTCTCTCTCTCTCTAAACGAGTTCGGAAACATTTATTATTTATTACCACTTGGATTTTAGTTTCTAAAGTACTTACAGTTGGTATCCTAAAATATAAAAGTATCAATCTTTTAAGTAAGACGAATCTAAGAAGATTATTTCGGTTTGCGGCAGCTTAAGATAGTAAATGTTTTGTGACAGTTATGAAAGTTCTTACAAAAGTTTGTGAAAGATGAATGTTTTGCATACAAATGAAATATATATATATACATATATATATATATATAGATGGGATGAATTAAATATGTGAAATAAATAAATAACTAATGCACACCTACAAGGAAAAAGAAAAGTGATTCCTAGGCCTTTCGTGTATTCACAGTACACCTCGTCATTCTCTATTATTTTATAATTTGGTCTGAAAATATTTATTTTTCACTCTTAAAAAACTAGTAGTATAACTAGTAGTTATTTGGTATAAGGTATCCACAAAATATTTTGCATGCTGATACCCCTTAAAAAAGGGCGACCGAAAAACTTTTGTTTTATTTAACTTAACATCACTTGAAAAACTCTTTATTTCAGACGTAAGTCATTTCAGCCTAATGAACGGATAAATAATGCCTTACATGAACAATAAAATGAAATAGTTCTTATGGGTGTTAATAATCAGTGAAAAAGGCCAGAAGGTGGCCCAGCACTCAGACCAATTAATAAGGTCCATTGCGCTATCTCCCGAATTACTGTATTATTACTAGCACCTAACCATCGGGATTCGAACCTCCGACCTCAGTGTCTTCACTGAGCTACGGGCGCTGGGTCTTGTATACAATAAAAGTTACTGTAGTGTTTTTTACTATGCATTCTGAAATGTTTTTTTCAGAAAAGCAAATGGCAACCGCTTTACATAGTTTTTATAATTGTTAAATAGTGCTTCCAAACGAAAAGGCTTTTAACCGGACCAGGAAAGGCTTTGTTAGAATTTTATGGCAGGGTTTGAAGCATCCTTAAATAACGCTTATCAAAGTAAAGTCTTTTAACTTGAAGAAAATTATTTTCTACCATTTAAAGGAGTTTTAATCAAGGTTTTCTTGCAGCTTTGTATAACATTGAATACGTCGCTTGAAAACCTTCTTTCATGGCTTCCTCACATCGCTAGAAACATTTTTTTTTTTTAAATTTTCTCTCTCAAATTAATTGAAAGCCTAATTCGAATGAAGAAAAACGTATTCAAGGCAATTAAAAATTATAATTGTCGTGTATTGGTGGAAATTTACATTCAAATTGGTGAACAATAATTTATAAACATCATTATTATTATTATTGTTTCTAAATGTGATTTCTTATTTGTTGAAGGTCATAAATGGGACGTATCTACTAAAGTAATACATATATTTATATACACACAGGAGTATGCAAGTATTGATGTTAATAAAATACAAAAAAAAATCTGAAAAAGTATATAAAAATTTGTTCTGTTTATACGGACGTGTCGCGTGGCCAAACGCAAAACGTTGCAGTTCATAGAATTTGGATGTTCAGAGAAGCGGGTTCGAATTCCAGTTAAAAAGATGTAGTATTACACTTTAATTGAAATATATTTAGTGTTAAAACTTAAGTTACTATTAATATGTAGGTCGAGGTTAACCTAGATTAACCGAAAGGAGATTTAATTAACAGTTAACAGTGCGTATCGCGCACGCAGGGAACGATACGCAGAGAACGATTTGAAGAAAAAAAAGTTTACATCTCATGAATTTCCAAGAATTCTGTTAAGCCTTTCGATCCTTTCCTGTTGAAGTAAAACCAGCGTAAATTGAATTCCAACAAACATCTAATATTAACTTATTATACAAAAAGTCATACAAAAACAAGTCATTATGAATTAAAGCTTAAGTCACTTCTCCTTTTATCACGAGTGTTTCCTCTTCACCATGAAATGAATGAGAATTATTAATTCGCTGTTTCAAGTCTCATTGTTGGGAATTTACCGAGCTTCATATTTCGTAGTTTATGAACTATCAAGACCTTTTCCCTCTGTTGCATGAAGCGGTAGAGGATATGAACAGGAATAATTAAAGCACTGAGAAAGTATAAGTTTCTGCTTATATATTAGAGACGTATATATATATATATATATATATATATATATATATAATAAAAATTATATACTCGTATATATGCTGCAAATTCGACGATGGTGAGCGACATCGAAGCAGGCGTTTATATAACACCCTCTTAGTATAGCGTTACAATGCTGTAACGTCTTAATTCTTATGTAAATCTCATGGCAATCTTACGAGTCTGACAATATATAGGGTGACCATAAAGGTGTTCCCAAAGATATTTATGTAACACATTATTTCTAGGAACACCTTTTTGGATCACCCTACATTATATGCAAAATAAGTGACTAGGTAACCTCGGGATGTGCGCAAACGCTGAGTAACCTGAGTTCGTACAACCACAGAGTAGGTGGCCGTGGGCGATGGAGGCGGAACTTGAATCCGGACCCTTCAGGGTTTGAGTCCAATTTCTAAGAAACGAGTCACTGTATACATCTCTGTGTATATGTATAGCGATCTCTGCCTATACTGTACATTAGTTTCAGTACCAGTACCAAGTGGGGGAAATGCCAAGAAGGTGGAGATGCCAAACCCCTCAAAAGTTGAAAATTTAATATCGAGTAACCTACCCTAAACTAACCTAGTCTAAACTTGAAAAAAAAAAAAAAAAAAAAAAATATATATATGTGTGTGTGTGTGTGTGTGTGTGTGTGTGTGTGTGTGTGTGTGTATGACGTCATACTATGAACTTTGGCGGCCACCATTCAACTGTCTTAGGCATAACAATGATATTACACCATTGGAAGTCGAACTCCTAACATCATTCTTTATAGTACAATAATGCGTTTATTCACCATCGGGGCTTAAACTCACGACCTCAATGATATGCTTAAAATATATATATATATATATATATATATATATATATATATATATATATATATATATATATACGTGTCATTGAATGACTCCTCCAGGCAGATTTGACTGATATTCAAAGGTACTCACTACTCAACATATAATGATAGTTACAGGTATATTCTATTTATAACTGGTCTTCTCCAAATACTTGTGACCTCATTTTAGAAATAATACTCCCATGCAAATATTAAATGAGATCAAAAGCCAAACATATGTGTTTAATAATGAATAAACATTCCCTCGGGGTATATTAAAATAAAATTATTTATTTCTCCCTTAGATTAATGGTAACTTGGTACTGTAATAATGTTTAAGGCTCTGTGTATTCGCTCTATATATATATACAGTATATATATATATATATATATATATATATATATATATATATATAATATATATTATATATTATATAATATATATATATATATATATACATAAGGTTCATAAGTTATAAAATATGTTATATTCTCCTCCTCCAATTCCAACTTACTTTATTTCGTTTAAACCATACAAAGCCCGAAGCTAAAAAACTTGAAACCGCTCCCCTATGCAGAGAAGAAATTATTTAATTTTACATAATTAACGTACTTTGTGAGTTTAGAGGCATTTATTAGCAGAAAAAGGATTGGCTCTCCCGAATGCGCCGGGCAAAATTGAGGGTTGCGAATATTTTCATGACCATACATCCTGCATTTAGTAATTCTCGTGACTATATATCATGTATTTGGTATTTCCTTTCAAACGAAATTCAAACGCGAATTGACGCAGAGGCACCTCGTGCTGGTGACGTCATACGTATTCACTCGTCCCACGCTCTTTATACGAATGCGGTAGGTTCCGGTTCTTCTAATATAAAAAGCAAGCGCTCACGCCCTCAACTCAGATTTTTGCACTCGGAAGTTAGACGCAGATCTCCGGATCGGGGCAGCGAAGGCCCGAATCCGTATAGAGAAAGTAATTCAGATTTCGGCAGAGTTCCGCACGCGGCGTTTGAATGCCAATCTCCGGATTGGGATTGGAAACCTAATCCGTTATTATCTCCCTTCAGGAGGAGAAGAAAATAGACGATATTAGCGTAAGCAACGCTAGCCACTAGCCTCCGGGATTTAGAGAGAATTATCCCGCACAGGGCTTAAGTCGTGTTAAGAACTCTTGAGATAAATTAGGCGACGGTAGAGAAAATCCGTGTCTACTGATTCAGAAATTTAATATAATTTAGAAATAAAGTAACTTTGATTTAAAGTCGAATCAAGAACGACTAGACATTCAATTAATCTTATTTCAAATATTAAGGCATTCTGATTCAAGTAAATTAAACGAAAAACTTTGTCAAGCATTTTCTTGTCCTCATCGATCCCTTCAATTAGCTCAGTCTAAAACGAGTGCCTGGAGAGGTAATACATAGCGACGACTTCTTCAGGTCTACTTCTCCGGGAGTATTTTTCTGTTACACGGGAACAAACCCAGACGAAGAGTGTAACATATATATATATCCTAGTAATTTTTTTCCATTCCCCCACTTCGCTTTTGTGAACGAAGCTTAACAACCCCCAATAATCAAGTTTTACACACCAAAAAAAGTATATATTTCAAAAGTTGCCATTATGCTAATCATTCTTCGTTTAATCTGTCAGGTCCGAGATGTACTGATACGTACGAGTTGTACTGCCGCGTGCTTCCTTTCCTTTGAAGCTAGTTTTTAATCGCTTCCGATCTAATGTTATCTAATTTATACAGGGAAGGATTCAATATTTAGAATAGATTATATTCGTTAGCGTTGCTGACTACGAATCCATCGTAGTAGAACAAAAAGGTTCTGTTCCTTATTGTCTATAACAATCGATTTAGCATTGGACTTGCTGAGATATTTTTCGTAAAGAGATAGAAAGAATAAAGCAAACTTTAGTAAAGAATTCATTCTCTTTATTCTTGATTGAAAGAAAATCCTAAAAGAACTTTTTATCAAAACATTTGAAGGAAAGGACCGGAAATAATTTCATTATATACTTCCAATCCCAGATTGTTGGACAAATTAATAAAGAAAATAAGGTACAAAAAGAAATGAGAGTATTAAATAGCACATTTTGACCAAAGATAATAAGAAACTGATAGGAAGGAGCTAAAAACCTCAACGTATGTCGACAGTTAGCAGCTGAAGAGAAGCTTCTAACAGTGGCTGTATCCTCCAGCGCGGGACACGTCAACGCGAAGAAGAGGCGACGTCAAACCGAAACATCAACGCGCTGGTGGCCAAACTTCCTCAAATCTCTGTGCAGCGGGCTGTCTACGGTTGGCCAGACTGGCAGTCGACGGCCTGTTGCGTGGCACGGTCAGAGTGCCGATCGGTTCCCGCGGCCGGACCTATACCAGCGTGCTATTTTTTTTTATTTACGGGGAACAATTGCGTGCTCCCCGGACTACTCTTACTCTCCAGCGACATTAAGACTAAGCCAGGCCCCACTACAACTTACACATGTCACCATACACAAAGACATAGTCACAATAGGACCATGAGACACATACAGAAGCATAATATTAACATATTACAGTACAACGTAGATAGCCTCACAAACAAAAATCATGCAGCTTAGGAATTCGTACACAAACAAAACATTCACATAGCACTTATACAAGAAACAAAGCTAAAACGCACACACAAAACACCCACCATCCCTGACTTCACGGCGATCCGTCAAGATCGTACTGGGGGTCACGGGGATGGACTCATCACTTACATACGTAAAAGCATTAGTTACACTGATGTCACCCAAAACATTATAAACACAATCCAAGCAGATAACACGATAGAAATACAGGCAGTTAACATTAAAACACGTGCAAAACACAACACCACACTCATCAACATTTACAGCCCACCAGATAGTTCACCTCAGGTGCCAGCCAATTACAATCCACAGTTACACAATCTGGCCTCTCCACTAATGTCATCTTAGGAGGAGACTTCAACGCTAAAGACACTAGTTGGTACCTGCACAACCAAAGCAACACCAGAGGCGCCAACACAGCCACACAACTAAACAGCATCTTCATTCTTAACAATACAGAAGAACATACACACATACCACATCAAGCAGGATATTCAAACTCCTCCCCAGACATAACGTTCTGTTCCCCTCACTATCAACACATACACACTGGAGAACAGTAAAACAATTGTCATCAGACCACCTGTCCATCATCATTACACGTTCTACACCCTGCCCCAACAGCCTTAGGCACACGTACAGAAATTACCAGAAAGTTGATTGGGAACAGTTCAAAATACAGACTGAGGAACAATTCACCACATTAAACAGCACACCCATCATAAACATCAATACAACACTCAAGACATTTAATCAGATCATCAATAATGCAAACAAATACCTACTCAAGGGCAACATTAAGAAATACAACCCACATTAACTAGAGAAATAGCCCACCTCATAAGGCAGCGTAACAACCTCAAACATAACACACAAACACCACACACAGAAGCCATAAAACAGCAGATACAACAGCTCAACACAGAACTAAACAACAAGCTTAAAGAAAAACAAACATAAACATTTAGGGAATTCATAACAACACTAAACCACTCCACAGATACATCTAGGCTATACAAGACTATAAACAGCATTATCCACTCTAACAGCGGCATTCACACCTCACACACGGCTATCTGTCGCAGCCAAAATAATATCCCAGCATATACACAACAGGCTAACATTCTAGTTAATCACTACGCAAAGATAAGTCACTTAAACAGAGACAACAACCAAAAACATGCAGACAGACAAACAGCCAGACAAAAGAAAACTTACAGACTCGACACGACCATTACACCCTTCAATACAGACCAGACCACCAAGATCATCAAAAACATTAAGAATTCGAAGGCTACTGGACCAGACAACATATCTAACATACACCTTAAACACTTGGGCCAACAGGGAATACTAGCTCTCACAAACATCAGCACATATTCATACCAACACTGTATTATTCCTGACGTATGGAAACAAGGTAAAATTATTACACTACTCAAACCAAACAAAAATCCAACAGAACCAGCTTCCTATAGACCCATTACTTTACTATGCACACCTTTCAAAGTAACAGAAAGACTAATCTTACAAATCACCAACCCACACATACCACTATCGCCTACTCAACATGGATTCAGACCTCACCACCCAACCACACATTACTCACTAACCTCACGCAGCACATCATGGATGGCATCAACTCTAGATGACCAGCTCAACGTACACGATTAGCAACAATAGACATTAGTAAAGCATTTGATGCTATCCCACGTTTCCTCTCATAAAGAAAACACTCAGCACAAACATGCACATTGCACAATAACACCAAAAGGTGGCTGAGCAACTATCTTTCAGGAAGATACTCATTTCACATTACGCTTATTTGGTGCCATTAATAGTTAGCATTTATAGCAATTCATCCACGAAAGTGTGGGGGACAACTGGTAAGTTTTAATGGCAAGTCATCCAAAAACAAGCTTTTTCCGAACGGGGTTCCTCAAGGCTCTGTTCTCTCACCAACATTGTTCAACTTATACATGCATGACATTCCAGCACCCATAGATAACAAGCTTACCTTATCATCATATGCGGATGACATCACTCTAACATCCACCCACAACAACATCGATACCGCTATAAATAACCTACAAACATATATAAACAGTATACAAGACTGGCTCACACACAATAGACTCAAAGTAGCGCCCACAAAATCAACCATCACCTTGCTAACAAGCAACACAAAAGAACACGAGATAACTCCACAGATTACACTAAACAACACCAACATTCCACACACTCACAGGACCAAAATATTTGGGGTCACATACAACACATCATTATCTTTTGCAAACCACATTCAGGACATTAAAAACAAATGTACGTCAAAACTTAACACGCTTAGGGTACTAACAAGCACAAACTTTGGACACCAGCAGGAAACAACATCACTCATATACAAACAATATATTCGCTCAGTTATGGACTATGCTAGCCCATGCTGGGCACCCATTATCTCAAACACACACATAAACACCTTACAGACAATACAAAACAACGCACTTCGTATCATTACAGGATGTACTCAAACAACACCAATAGAACACCTGCACATAAAAACAAAAATATTGAAAGTTAAGGAACATTTAGACATGAGGGGAACACAATTCATGGCAGCAGCGACAACTAACCCACAACACGCTTGCCACTACATGTACAATCATGCACCAACACCTCACACCATTAAGGTAACACCAGAGAGACATTATAACCAAATACTCCATTCCATACCATGCCCCACGGACATCACACGGTACAGAAAACACATACACACACACCTAACCCACAAAGCACTGAGAAGACTCGGTCCAAATACGGTCCTAGGAGCGAAGCCGCTACCCACTGACAGGTCAGAGACCAGCCTGAGCAGATCGGATCGAGTTAACTTAGCACGATTCAGATGTGGACATCACTCCAACTTACAGACATATAAACACAGACTAGACAACTCCACAGACGACACCTGCCACCTGTGCCAGGACATACCACAAACAATTGAACACATTATGACAGACTGTACCGCTCTAGCATAACATAGAACACAACACATCACTAGTGCGCTGAACCTCTGGTCCACTCCGGAGAGGACGATCGGTTACGTGCGTGCCGCCGGCTTGCTCGATCAGGGTGGGCTGATCGGCTAACCAACAACAATAACGAATCCATCGGCCCCAGGATCGAGATCTGATGACGGCAGGCGGTTAAGACGCTAGGCTGGTGCTGGTGGGGCGTGGTTCGGATTCCACGTTAAACTGTAGGTCTAAGGTGGAGTGAAAAGCTTGACCTTCGTCAGAATGAACAATTCAGGCGGAAGCAAAACCAAAGCTAACCAAAGTATATAGTTTCTAAGATACTTCCCTCTATTAAATTAAAATTGCTCATTACAGGTGTTGCGCTATTTCGTTTGATTTTGTGGTTCGTTCTCTCTCTCTCTCTCTCTCTCTCTCGATACCTGATATAGCTTACGACTACAGGAAGAGAATTAAATTTTTACACACACACACACAAATGAGATGTTCTGGACCTCTGTCTGATTCACTTTTCATAAACTTCTGCAACATTCGTGGCCTTTTCTCAAATTTTCAATCTGTTAAACCTCCTCTAAACCTCCTCTTCTTTTCCTCACTGAAACTCATGTGTCTGGGACGACTGACAGCAACCCCTTTTCTGTACCCTCTTACTTTCTCTATACTCAATTTCACTCCAAAGCTGGATGTTGTGTATATGTGTATATGTGCGCAATGACCTAACTTGTTCTCGTATTCCCGAACTCGAATCTCCCGATTCTCTACCCTCTGGCTACGACTTACATGCCAATCTCAAACTAAATACATCTGCGCTGTTTACCGTTCTCCTAATTCTACTGAATATCCAAAATTCTTTGACTACCTCACTTCCAAAGTGGAATACATTCTTTCCCGCTGTTCCTTTGCTGAAATCTCCATTTTAGGAGATTTTAATGTTCACCACCACCTTTGGCTTTCCTCCCATTTCACCGACATCTTACAGCTTACTACTTTTCTATCTTAAACGACCTAGAGCAGATTGTACAGCACCCTACTCGTATCCCCGATCGCCTTGGAGATAGGCCCAACATTCTAGATTTATTTCTTACCTCACATCCTTCTTCTTACTCCGTCAAACTTTTCTCTCCGTTGGGCTCCTCCGACACAATCATATCTCTGTTTCCTGTCCTATCACTCCAATTGGGCCTTTGGAGCCTCCCAAGAGGAGGCGCCCTTGGCACTTCGGCGCCACTGATTGGGAGGCAGTTAGGCACTACGACTGTGATTTCCCATGGAATGATTACTGCTTTCGTGACCGGGGTCCTTCTGAGTGTGCAGAGCGCATCACAGAGGTGATTCTCTCGGGCATGGAGGCGTACATTCCATATTCTATTCCTACTACTAATGCAAAAAATCCTTGATTTAATTTTACTTGTTCTAATGCTATCTGCAACAGAGAGGAGGCTTTCAGAAGGTACCGTCGCCATCCAACTCCTGACTCTCACTCAGCTTATATTTCTGCCCGAAATCATGCAAAATCTGTTCTTCGACTCGCCAAAAATTCCTTCATCCGACAAAAATGTGAAAATTTATCCAATTCTAATTCTTTTCGCTCTTTCTGGCATCTAGTTAAGAACCTCTTCAACAACTTTACTTCCTCTTCTTTCCCTCCTCTTTTTCCATTCCGACGGCACAGTTGCCGTCTCTTCTCCTGACAAAGCTGAACTCTTCGCTCAAACTTTCGCTTACAATTCAACCCTGGATGATTCCGGTGCTGTTCCTCCATCTCCTTCCCCCTCTGACTTTATTATGTCTGAAATTAGAATCTCTTCTAAAGATGTTTTTTCTGCCCTATCTGGGCTCAACTCTAGAACGGCGTATGGTCCTGATGGTGTTCTCCTGTTGTTCTTAAGAACTGTGCTTCTGTACTGACACCCTGCCTAGGCAAACTCTTTCGATTTTGTCTTTCATCTGGTGCTTTTCCTTCCTATTAAAAGTTCGCTTTCATTCAGCCTCTCCCAAAGAAGGGTGACCGCTCTCAACCCTTCAACTATCGTCCGATTGCTTTGATTTCTTGGCTTTCCAAAGTTTTTGAATCTATCCTTAATAGGAAGATTTTTAAACACCTTTCTTCTCACAATCTTCTTTCAGATCGTCAATATGGATTCCGCAAGGGACGCTCTACTGGCGATCTTCTTGCATATCTCTCTGACTCTTGGTCATCCTCCTTTCGGGATTTCGGTGAACGTTTGCTATTGTGCTTGACATATCAAAAGCTTTTGAAGAGTCTGGCACAAATCTTTAATTTCGAAACTGCCCTCCTTCGGTTTCTATCCTTCTATCTGTGCCTTCATCCATCTCTTATTTCCTTTCTGGCTGATCTATAGCTGCAGTTGTAGATGGCCACTGTTCTTCTACTAAAGCTATTAACAGTGGTGTTCCTCAGGGTTCTGTCCTGTCACCCACTCTTTTCCTTTTATTTATTAATGATCTTTTAATTCGCACTTCCTGTCCTATTCACTCCTATGCCGATGATTCCACTCTTCACTTCTGCACCCGCTTCCCAAAGCGTCCCTCACAGCAGTCGCTTCATGATTCGCGTAGGACGGCTATGGGACACCTGACCTCTGATCTTTCTGCTATCTCCGATTGGAGCACGTGATCATTTCTGTGCCGTAAGTCCCGCCCATCAAAATTCATGGAAAACCATTAGGACATGTATATATATATATATATATATATATATATATATATATATATATATATATATATATATATATATATATATAATATTTAGGAGAAATCCAATGACAAGGAGGAATGTAAATGCCATGAAAAGTCTTCTTTAATGCGCAACGTTTCGAGCAATACGCTCATCATCAGGCTAGATAATAACAATATGAAATTAGAATCAATAAATAAATTTGAACAAGACAAAATAATTTCTATAAAACCAGAAACTATTGCCATTATTTTAGATAGGGTTTTTAGCTCTGTTGATAGTTTTCATGTTTTTCATGGTCTTATTTTAAGGAACTTTTAGAATTGGTTTTTAAGCAATGTTATTTTACTTTCAATAATAAGGTTTACCAACAAATTGATGGTGTTGGGATGGGATCACCAGTCGGACCTTTATCAGCTGATTTTTTTATGACTCATTTAGAAAGTGTAATTTTTAGACAATCTCCCACCCATTGTAAACCAATTTTCTATCGACGCTTCGTTGATGACTCGATAGCTGTTTTTGATAATGCTGTACAAGCGCAACAATTTTTTAACTTCTTAAATTCTCTGCACCCCAATATAACTTATACAATGGAAACTGAGAAAAATGGCTCCCTTCCCTTTTTAGATCTTTTAATTTCGAAAAAAGGTGATTCTATTACTACATCAGTTTACAGGAAACCCACTTTTACTGGTTTGGGCATGAATTTCTTTAGTTTTACTGATTTTAACTATAAGATGTCGTGTATTAAAACTCTCTTGTTCAGAGGATATAATTTGACCTCTAGTTTTACCTTACTTAACGATGAATTTAATAATTTAAGATCATATTTTACCAATAATAGTTTTCCTGTTCAATATGTAGATAAACTAATAAGATCTTTCTTAAATAATGTTTATAGCCCTCAACTTCCCTGTATTTCAGTGCCTAAAGATATAAAATATTTCTTGGTACCTGAAATGGGTCCCATGAATAAAGAATTTAAACTTAAATTTACAAAGTTTTAAGAAATTTTTTTATCATACTGATTTTCGCATTATATTTATTAACAAAATGTCTTTAGGTAGCTTTTTCTCAGCGAAGGATCGAACTCCTGATTCGTTGCGTAGCGGTGTTGTATATTTATTTACCTGCCCAAGGTGTCTCCTTGGTACTTATATTGGCAGCACCGTGCGCTCCCTCAGGGCTAGATTTTATTCGCATATGGGAATAAGTTGCCGAACAGGTAAAATTTTAAATAAAAAAGAAGCCTCTAGTATTCGGGAACATAGTATTAAATGCAAAACTGATGTCACTTTAGATAATTTTAAAATTCTCGGTTGTAATTCTTGTCCTAACTCACTTAGAATTTTGGAATCTCTTTATATTAAAACATTGACCCCTTCTCTAAACGTGGATTCCTCAGCTGTCCCTCTAAATTTTTTATAATCCCCCCTCCCCAACTCCCCTCCCCCCTCCCCAATTTTTTATAATCCCCCCTCCCCAACTTATAACTCTCCAACCGCCCAACCCATAGTTTGTTTCCTGTTTTGTTTTGTTTTAAATTACTCGTGCCTCGGAACCAGCATTGAAAGGTTCGTAGTGTTAATTATTCCATTGTATTAGTGTTAATTATTCCAGTGTACTAATTTCAAATTTACTATATGTAATTTAAAAATAGCTTTTTAAATTTCTTGTAATTTTATATGTAAATTTTTATAACTGAATTTAACCCTCTTCTTTTAGTCTTTTTAAAATTTGCTTTTAATGAATAGGTTTTATAGAAATTATTTTGTCTTGTTCACATTTATTTATTGATTCTAATTTCATATTGTTATTATCTAGCCTGATGATGAGCGTATTGCTCGAAACGTTGCGCATTAAAGAAGACTTTTCATGGCATTTACATTCCTCCTTGTCATTGGATTTCTCCTAAATATTAAATTGAAGCTTTGTAGAAGCAACCCGCATGACTATATATATATATATATATATATATATATATATATATAATATATAGGGTGATTCAAAAAAATGTTAACACTTGTATGGGAAAGAATTACAAATATCATCCAAGCAATACCACCAGAGATGTGCCTTTGGGCTTGGAAGCAACGTTTGACCGCTTTCATACATGCATAATATCCATGGACAGCAAGTAGAGACTAGAGAATGTATGAAGTACTGTTTGCATCACAAAAAATATTTAAAAATAAAATGGAAATGAAAAATAAAACCCCATATAAGTGTTAATTTTTTTTTAATCACCCTATATATATATATATATATATATATATATATATATATATATATATTGATGGGCGGGACTTACGGCACAGAAATGATCACGTGCTTTACAGACACGTGTATCTTCGGCTGGCCCACTTGCAACACAGATATCACATGATACAAACAGCATTGTGGCTTTGTGGGAACTAAAACCCACTTTCCATTCTATATAATTTAATTATACAATAATCATTATTATTATTTTCGTATGTTAATCATTATAAATTAAACGGTGACTTAAAAAGGTTCTAACATCAATTAAAAAGGTCCCATTCCAAATACTGACCACCAACAACCTAGTAAAGCCTAGTGCTACCCCTGCATAAATTAAGGGGGTACCAATAATTCTTGTTATCTTCATGAAGATAAAGTCTACAATCTTCAGGTTTTATTTATAAGTTTACAAGAATGCCTGGCCTATTTCAACTGCTATAAAATTAGGTTGTTCTTTCACTTATTTTAAGTCATTGATACCCAATGGATCAGTATCACTCTCTCTAATGGGCGTTTGTAAAATTTAGAGGGCATTGAGAGTAAGGGGCACTATGAGAAAGAACTGAATGACACGCAAATTTAAATAGGTATTAACTCTACTGTAGCAATTGTAATGTAATTTAAGATTAAATTGGAGCAATACATATCAATGTATTCTTTGTATTGTGATTATTTTTCAAATACAGTTACATTCACTAATCATCGTATTGTTTGCTAAGTTTTATATTCACGAAGGGGGCATTCAAAAATACTGTTTGGTGAAATGGACCGGTGGTTTCAAAAAGGTAGGGAACCACTGTTTTAAGTGGATCCTAAATCATATCAAAAATTAAAATATTTAGGTCTACATAGGCTTAGTCTTGGACTCTTAACTATTGTTACCATCATAAGCCTACCAGACGAAACTATTATGATTTTATTATTTCAACAGGAAGGTACCTAGCCTATACAAAAATCAGTAAAATTTTAGAAACAGGCTAATTCCTCATAGGATTCTACCAGAACCATTTTTTTATAATTCACCCAAAGTTGCGGCCAGAAGGTGCGAAAGTACGTCTTTAACTTCACTTGTACAGAATTGGAAGTTCCTTATAATCATGTTTTTATAGCACAGAAATTTTGATAGTTTTCTTATGTCTGAGTCACAAAGTTACAGAGTTCCAGTCCAACAAAGACCCTAGGGTCCACTCTAGGCTAGCCCAAGAAGGAATTAGAAAAGTTAGAAATAGCAATGAAAAAAAAACTGAGAACTTATGTTACACTTATAGACGTGGAAAGCTTTCACAGAGGAATAGTAGTAATGGTAAAGTATAGAACAGACAAGGCTCTCTCCCTCCTCCGCCAGCCACTGCTGACAGAAAATAGTGGTGAAAGAAGATTTGTAGGAAAGTAAGAAAAAGTATAATGAAAAATTAGCTTCAGAGTTCATTCACACCATGCATACTCTTAGCTCGTGTACTCAGTTACGCGTTAGAAAACATCTGAAAATAAAGGATAGCATGAATACGAAGCTACTAATTTAATCTACGCCATGCAATTTTTTAAAGGATTTTTTTTTATTTATTTACTATGTACAAGAAGTCATCATTTCGTCCTTACATCATTTCTCCGTGGCCTGCCAAAGCCACCGTACCGAAGGTTTATGAAATATTGCGTCCTTCGCATAGGAATTATGTAGATAAAGCATAGGAATTACCCAGATAATATTATGTATACTACCCAGATATTATCATTAAATTGTCGTTTAAGGAAGTGATGATAATTTGAACCAGATACTTAAATTCTTGTACTTCCTTCATTGGAAGGAAGTTTCATTTTGAAACTAATATCATTTGACTAATTAGAGCTTTCAAAATTGAATTGCATAACTTTAGTTGCTTTGGTAACGATAAAAAGAATATCATGGTTCTGCAAATATAATTCATACATTTTTAGAAGGCAATCCAGACGTTCAACAGACGTCTGGATGTATCTAGTCTATACATTGTCTAACTTTTGCCACATTAAATGAAACAATTAAGACATTAGTATACACATTAAAATTATTTCCATTTATGGACATTTTCGAAAGTACAATTTTGCCAACTATTGTTAATTTTAACCTTGTCTGGTACTGGTATATAGATGATGTTTTACGCCTTTGGCCTGACAATTTGGATGTTGACGAATGCCTTGGTAGTCTCAACAGTTTTACCTAGTCCCTTCTATAAAATTCACTGTTGTGAAAAAAAAATGATGGATATTTATCATTTCTGGATCTAAAAAGTTGGAAATGCATGAATCAATTCAAATTTGAAGTTTACCGCAAGCCTACTAATAATAACTCTTATGTTCATTTTTATTCTGACCATCACCCCTCGATAAAATCTTTTAGTTTTCTTCTACTGTATATTTCTCAGACCATTGAGAGTTGTCAGTCCTGAATTTTTAGATTCTGAGTTAAGCAATATCACGAATATTGGTACTAAATTATGTTATCCTATTCCATTTTTAGATCATGTAAATTTTAAGTATCTTCCGACCTTACTTAAAACAGTTGACATCAACGTACTCACTCGTAGGGCGGGTCGTACTCAGGTGACAACATGAATCTGAAGGAAATCCTACCATCAGGGGTGTCTAAATTATGTGTTTTTACATGGGGAATTCAAATATGAGCTTCTTTTTTGGATAGGATAACTCTAACCTACATCATTTTGTATTTCTAAATTGCCAATTTTACCCTTTTGAACCCCTTTATAATATATTAAAAGATATAAGGTAAATCATTTATATTGACAAGGCCAAATCAACTTTACATATATTTATTAATAGGTGAACTGCATGGGTATATCACTGGATATAATTACAAAGATCATTCTCCTGACATCTTGAACTTTGCCAGGTTGCACAAATCCTGCTTTGACTCAGACTTGGACATCAGCTTCCTGCTGGTCTCCTGAGCCATGATCCCTCCATCCCTCTTTTCCTGTGAGAATACTTAGCAGAAGCCTCAGTCACCATTTTAACAACCCTCTCAATGCTGAGTGTCCGGGTCCCCCTCTCCCCTGATGGCCAGGATTCTCTCCACCCCTTCAATCCTCTCCTTCTGATCCTCAGAGCAGAGTAGTGTTTGGAGGATGACTTCACTGTGGGCATACCAAGCAGATCTTCTCACAGTTGGCATCACAATATCCAGCACCTCCTTTCTCTGGGACTTGAGGCAGTCCAGCTGAAAGAGGATGTGCCTAGGCCCTTCGATCCAGGAGTGCTTGACCTTCACGTTGAACCAACATGGGTAATACACCAATGATGAATTCCACAATGAATTGCAGAATCTTCAGGTTCTTTCCTTTAAGTCCGTGCTTTGACACCCAGAGCCTGAGAAGTCTGTTCGCTGTGGTGAGCCAGCGGCTGTGGTTTACTGGTCCTATCTCTAACAGAGCCAGCCCTGCAGGAAGTACTCCATCCCTGAGTGCACAGACAATTTTATAGCCATAGTATTGATCAGTTGAGAGATCTTGAATGACCTTGTCAGGAAGCTTGATCAGTGGAGGGCCAACAGAGATTCGGGTGAAGTTTGGATTGATATCAAAGTCTGTAGCAGAATCAAGGAGCTTTCCTATTGGCCCGGATAATTTTTTGTCTGACAGAGTAGGGCCATCAAGGTCAACAATGAGATGGCGCAGGGGAAGTTCAGCAGTGTGCAGGTTGCACACCAACCAGACCAGCTTTCTCCCCAGGTGCAGCTCCAGCTTCCGCATTACTCCAGCTTTCACACCTGTTGACATTTGTTGAGTCTCCTCCAATGGCCAACAAGGTCTTATCATAACCCCTCTCTTTCAGCCAGGCAAACAGGACCTTAGCAATCTTCTCCGCATGTGACTCCTCTTTAGTTGCTTTCTCTGGGGTAAAGTGGAACAGATAGTAGCTGCCAGGCTCACTAACAACACTATAGTGTTCTTCCTTGATCTTTGCGGGAAAAGATTGGTCACTGCCCTCAGCTTCCATCATCACATTGGTCAGGTCAATCTGCCCATCAAAGAGGATGCAAGAGATCCCCCCCTCCTCCCTGCACTTCTTCTCGAACTGTTCCCCCAGCTCTCTCATCAACTTCTCCTGTGCTCTCTTGACCACCTTGCTCTTATCAATCACTTTACTTGTATTGTCTTCTGTGATGATTCCTGCGGTCAATCAGAGCTGCTGTTGCTATCGCTGCAGTTGGCCTCAGCCCTATGCCATACCTTACACTAGCAAGGCAATGTTTTGAATCTCATCATAGTTTTTTCTGTACCTTTGCCGAAGCTGCTGGCTCAGGGTCAGTTTGAGGGAAGAGCTCAACTTCAGGAACAAACTCATCTTCATCACCACTTCTCTCCAATTCCAGATCCTCATCACCATCTGCCAAAAATCTCTTAACATCCTTCCTGGCTGCCTTCTCTGCTACTGCAGCACTTTCCTCCTTGCTCCTTCTCCTTTTCTCTGCCTTCCTTTCCATCCACTGCCTTTTCAATGTCCTCACCTGTCTCTTGTGCTCTGGTAGATCAGGACCCCCTATTTGGTGGGGTCCCTTACTTCCAACCTTCTCTTTCTGTCCCTTGATGTAGGCAAGAGAAAGGTGGCTCAGAAAATGGCCTTATGCGCGCCAGAAAACCGTCAAATATTTCATATACCAAACTGTATGATAATTACAATTAAGTGGAATGGCACACCTTTTTATTTGAGTATTTAAATATTATTATTATTATATGAATTACATTATATGTGTTTATATGAATTAGTTAGAACAATGCTCTATGAGAGATAACGTGAGCAGCCATGATAGAAAACGTGACAAGACATATTCTGGGGTAACTACAATAGTAAAATAATCAACAATTTAATAATAATCAACTGCAAAATGATGTAGGTTAGGGTTATCAGAATTAAATATTTTCTTCAGAATTGTGTTCTATACACCAAAATATGTCATTTGAACACCCCTCTCCATTGATTAAAAAAAAATGCATAGTATGACCCGCCCTAGACAACGTAGTCTTTAAGTAAATAATACGGTTAACTCTCGCCTAATAAAGAATAGCCCGGATAATGTTGGCTGTGTGTATTCAATCGGATGTATACAATGTAACTCAGTTTATATAGATCAATCTATATAGATCAAACGGGAAAAACTTTAGATATCAGAGTAAATCAGTACTAATATGCGTGTAGTACAGCAAATAATTCTAATGCATTGTTTAACCATATGTATTGGTGTAATCATAGTACTAGGTGGGAGAGTTTTAAAGTTCTTGTTAAAAACAAAGATATAATTGTAAAGAATATTCTGGAATTGGCATTATAACCTTGGTTTTGCTTCCGCCCGAATTGTTCATTCTGACGAAGGTCAAGCTTGTCACTCCACCTTAGACCTACAGTTTAACGTGGAATCCGAACCACGCCCTACCAGCAGCCCAGCGTCTTAACTACTAAACTACCCAGGGTACCCATTTATCTACCAACCAAATTTTTTATTGTGTGGAAGGATGAACAGCTGGGTTTTGCTGCCCTGCCGCCTGCCGTCACCGGGTCTCGGGCCCGGGGCAGATGGGTTCGGAGTCAGCGACGCTAACCACTACATCAATATTTTAAAAATAATTTCCATAACAGTTGCCTTTTATCTGTAGCCTACTTGTTAACCTTGTGCTAATCTCTTTTCTCTTTTTTGGTTTTAATGTACATAGGCATATATTTTTGTCATCTTGCCTTTTCCCTTCATTCCCTGAGGAGGTATACTGTTGAATACACGAAAGGCCTTGGAATCAGTTTTCCTTTCCCTTGTGGGTTTGCATCATATACAGTGTATATACGATGTAAACACTCTATTTTCATTACATTAAAGAATATTATCCATAAAATTCTTAATTTATTAATCTTTTTGTCTTTTGTTTTTTCCTTTTCATTTTACTCGTAACTGCCAGCAATGAATAATTGCAGAGTTAAAATCCATCTCTAGAGCTGCTTGTATCCCCAAAATAACTCAAATCTATTAGTAACTTTTAAGAGAAGTTTTTTTACTTTATTTTCTTTACTCCTTCGTTATAATATAAGTTTATATAACAAAGCTAAACTTTAAGATAAAGTTGGGTTCCTCGGAACAAATTAGCATAAAATTTTTGCCGCAAAACTAATTATTAAAAAGGTTTACTCATCCTAATTTCACTAATTATTCACCTGATGAGAGAAAAACGAAGAATTTTTTACTCATTAATTTAAAGAGCTCAAACTTTTTTTATTTACTTTATCAGGATTTTATTTTATTAATTTCATTCATTTATATTAAAAGTGTTTGAATGGGAGACCAATATACTGTTTTTCGATTTCTGTAGCCATTCTTGGTTTTGAATCCAGGTTCAGTTGTAGGTCCCGCCAATTATATGACCTTTGACGTTGAAACGGATAAAAAAAAACCCTCACATAGTTTCTTAATATTTTACTGCAGCGTGTGTAATCTTAAGTTTTCTAACATAATAATCATTAAGATGATATTATATTAAACTTAACAGAGTGTCTGAGAGAAACATATTTTAAATAATACAGCAAGAAACCAAAGGTGCAGAAAAAAAAGTTTCCTTTCGATAGTTTTCTTGTAGAAGTAATTCACATCTTTACTTCTAAAATGTCTGCAATAGAAATGTTCATCAACGTTGCTTAAATTACTTTATTTCTACAAATCCATAATATCAACGTAAATATTCGTGTGCTTTATTATATGATAATTACGGTAAATTTGTTTTAACTTCATACATTCAATTATAGATATTTGTAAATTATTACAGTTAAAGTACCTCATATTACTGAATTCTAAATTTAAGCCGTTTTCTTTTCGTCCAACTCACTTGAAGTCAAGTCAAGTCAATTGAAGTCTGCAGCGTTCTTTTCATTCAAAACTCAAGATCCGACTAGACTTCACTCGAATTTTGCTGATACCAACTCCGGAGGTGGCTAGAGAAAACTCGAGTTACTTTTTTGTAAACAAACAATTTGTCGCTATGGCAAACTTCAAACTAGACTACCATATAGCCCTTATTCAATCTTATTGTAGACTAGATTCATGATGAAAGCCTGAAGTTAGGACCCTGCTGCTGCCCCGTATTGAATGTCCAGACGGATGTCTAAGCCTTTAGCCTATGAATTGCGAAGTAGTCCTACCCAAGATTGGGTCTAACATAGTTTTGTTTACATTTGACGTCACAAACTCAAGTTTCCGCGTTCTTTTCGACCACAAAAGACCACGAAAGAATGTGACTTCAAGTCAAGTTTTGGACAAAAAGAAAACGGCTTTAAGGTTGGTACTATTGCTTTATACGTCATATACAAATACTAAACTCACAACCTAATCGCAAAAGAAAACAAAAAATAAAAAATAAGTATAAAGACAAGAACAAATATTTCCTTCGCAAATGGTTTTCAGTTGCCATGAGAACTGAACACATTGTAGAAGCGTAAAAAAATGGAAGCTATATATTCTATAACATTTGAAGGGCCAAAACTTTAGTCACTGATTTTATATATATATATATATATATATATATATATATATATATATATATTGGAGTAATTACAATACCATAAAACCTATAGAATAACGTAATAACATACATTTTATATATATAAATATTTCCATATTTTGTGCATTTGCCATGAGAACTGAGCACATTGTAGAAGCGTAAAGAAATGGAATCTATATATTCTATAACATTCGAAGGGACAAAACTTTAGTTACTGATTTTATATATATATATATATATATATATATATATATATATATATATATATATATATATATATATATATATATATTAGAGTGATTACAATACCATAAAACCTATAGAATAACGTAATAATAACATACATTTTATATATATATATATATAAATATTTCCATATTTTGTACATTTTTCCCCTAAAAATTTAATTTATATTAAAAAATTCAAATTCAAATTCAAAATCTTTATTCAGAAAAGAATACAATTTTTAGATATTTGTTATAACATTAATATATTCACAATACTCTGATCTGAATATGCACTTGGAAGCATGGAGGCTTTTTAAGCAAAATTAATGGCATTTAGTTCATTTATTACATAAAAATAGTGAAAGTGGCAAGTGACAGTAATAGTGATCAAACTGGAACATCTCATAAAAGAAGAACGAAAATTGAAGAGATTTGACAACTTGAAGTTAACTTGAAAAATATTAAGAAAATGTGTTAAAAGAAACTTAAAATTATATCTTTTATTAATCTTTAAGAAGATACCGGAACTGTATGTGTGTTTATATATGAACGCAAGTTATGAGTGAATAAATCAGTTAGTACGTCCATGTATAGCTGTGAATGTGGGAGTATATATATACTGTGTGTCACTCAGTAGATGAATAAATCAACTGGAAAGTCACTCACTCTCACACAGGGTACAGGGTAGGAGAAAAGTCTTTAAGGATTTTATACATACAAATAATTTGTTAATAATAAATAAATTCCAATGATATCACTGCAATGTATGCGATACTTTTCAAAGCAATTATACAAGGCCAGGAATGACCCTAGGCTAGAACAGGAAGGCCCGAGGCCCTAGCCCTAGTCAGCGCTATATCAGTAAGTATGGAATGCAGCAATGAAGAAAAAGTGTATCTTGTATCGTGAACTACTTCTTATAATAATTGTGACGAAAGTTTACGTTAGTTCAACAAAAATATAATAACCACCACCAAATGCAACCACTCTTCGATACTGGAAGCTCAAACTTTTGGAAACAGGGAGCCTGGTAAAAGATCGTCCAAGAAGCGGAAGGCCAGTAACGGCAACAGAAGACATAACAAAGAAAATGTTCTCTCTAGTTTTCAAGTCGTTCCAACAACTTCAACGAGAAAAGTCGAACAGGAATTGGATATTTCCAAATTTTCAGTAGCAAAAATATTGAAATCACAGGGGTACCACGATTACAAACCCATTTACTCTCAGCTCATATACGACGATGATTCTGATAGACGGCTGCAGTTTGCTGAAACACTGAGACAAAAGTTCAAGTGGTCCATATTTCCTTGGAAAGATCAAATTTTCAGATGAATGTGTCTTCGGTTTAACGAGTAAAGGAACCAAACACAACCCGTTAAAACGGCTACAGTAACATTTTGAGCGTGCATTGGTTATTCAGGACTCGTTTCCTTTGATGTATCGAGAGACACGATGGATGGAAAACGCTATTGCCAGGTACTGAGAGACAAAGTTTTACCACGGTTTACTAATTGCGTTGGCAGGAATTGGCTTTATCAACACGATGGAGCGCCGCCACATTACTCTGCAGCTGCCCGTGAGATTCTGGAGAGAACGTTGAAGGAAGATGGGTTGAGCGGCGAGGTCCCATCGAGTAGCTGGCCAGATCACCTGATTTAACCCCATGTGACTGCTGGTTTCATCTATCGAAATGTGAATGCCCTTGGCCGCAGAAGAGATGAACAACTGAAAACGATCCCACTTTATATGTTCAGAAGAACAATGAAGAGTTTCACAGAGAGAATCCACAAATGTATCCTAGCGGATGGAGAACTCTTTGAAGATTAAATTATAAATTAACAGAATATTTCCATGAATAAAATTCTTATGGACTTTTTGTTTGATTTGTTTCATCATTTGAATACTTATCTGTATAAGGTTGTTAACTAAATAGTTGCATGTATAAAATCCTTAAAGACTTTCTCCCACTTCCTATATACTATATATATATATATATATATATATATATATATATATATATATATATATAGATTTTCTTTTATAAAAATTCATAAGTTATGCATTACATACATAAACATTTTTATACTTTACTTTTATTACGTAACTACTGTTTATGATTTTCACTGAATTTTGCTTGTTTTTGCTGTTTATTTATATACCATTCATTCAATTATTATTTTCCTTTGCCTCGAAAATAATCTTCTGACTGTCTATTCCAGAGCTTTCCAAACTTTTCACGTTGGCGACACACTATTTAAGCATAAAAATTTTCACGACACATTAATTAATTTTTGTTATCAAATATCAAATATCAGATAATTTTTCAGTAGGTGGTTTATCTTGTAGCCGATTTTGTTGATAGAAAAATCAAAATTTTCAAAATACAAAAAACACTAATGTGTCGCGACACAGTTTGGAAAGCTCTGGTCTATTCAATTCAAAGTTTGAAAATCAAACTTTTTTATATTTCCTACATAATCAGTGAAGAGGGCCAGAAACTGGCACAGCGCTCAGTCCAGACGAACACTGCCCATTGCGCTAACGCCTCGATTATTATTATTACCAGCGTGATCGGAAATTGAACCCCGCCACCCCCTCCCCGACCTCAGTGTCTTCACTTCGTTTAAAGGGAAATTGCGTTACCAACTAATCTACGGACGTTGGTTTTTCTTATACTAACGATGGGAATGTTGTGACTAATTAAACCTTCCTATTTAGTAATGAATTTAGTAGCTGTATTACTTATTGTGGCCGTATTTATTTCGTCATATGATGCATTAAGATCGTTATCTTCATTTCTGTTTCTTCATTAAATTGTTAACTCTTTATTGAGAAAAGTTGTTAGCATTCATCGGGCAAGTTAACAATCTAGAGACGAGTGGAAAGTGACTAGTCAAAAGAAAAGAAAACCACGATTACAGTCTCAGCACAGTCCTTGAAATTGCACCAGAGCCTGTCGAATAGCTTTGCGAAAGTATTTGTGAATCTAGTAGGAATGAAATTAAGACGTTTAAATTTGTATTCAAAGAAGTTTGATATAAATTGAAGTTTGTGAGAAGAGTGTGAAAGGAAGAACAAATCTAGATTGAAGTAACTGTAAATAATAGATTCCACTCGACCAATTTTGTCAATTAACAATTCTTTAAATTGTTCATTAAAAATTCAAGTGAAGTTGCTGGTGATAGGAGATACGAGATACGAGGTACATTTATCGAAGGTTTATTAATTCTTTCTTTCAATGTCACTAGTTCAAATTCGTTAGCAACTATACTTTTAGATTATCTATTTTAAAAGCTTAGATGCCCTGCGAAAAATATCATAATTTCTCATCACCCAAACTGACTCTACGATATATTGTACGTATATCAAATCCTTTTTGTATATCAAACCTCTTTTTGGACGTTTCCCAGTTTATGTACCGTTTTCTACAATGTTGGCTTTTATGCAACTTTCTAGTGTTTCTTTGCTTCTGTTAGGCACAGCATAGAGTAAAACAAAAGGTTAGGTTAGGTTAGGTTATCAAGAACTTACCTCTCTTAAAAAGTTGTTATAATTGACGACGGTTGTATGACCAATCAAAAATAAATTATATGAAAAACGGTACACAAACTGGAAAAGGTCCCTCTTTTTTTTTGGGTGGGGAGTATAACATAACCTTCGATATTTAAGCTGACGTACTTCGTTGTCTAGCTACCCAACATCCTGTACATACTATAAGTGTAAATCTAAATTTTATAATATTTAATAATTAATTAAAACAATAAATTAAAATTATGACCCAAACTTTAAATATGTCAAGTAAGCAATAATAATAATAATCAGTTTGGAAGACCAGGAACTCGCACGGCACTCAGGCCAAACTAATGCAACCCACTGAGCTAACTCCTGGATTATTTATTATTAACCAGCATCATCGAGACTCAAACCCCCGACTTTAGTGTTTTCATTTCGATTACAAGGAAACGGTGCCATATCCATTGAGCGAGACGCTGGTTCTGAAGTGAGTAGGCTAATTTTTCTTTCAAAGGCTTTTGCGATACATTCATTAAAATTGTGTAATTCATAATTAAGAGTTATGAAAAATATGTCACTCGTTTTCATTCAAATCCCAACAAAGATGTTCTGGATTAAAATGGTAACATAATAGGTTATAACAGCTAAACGAGCATGAGCTCCAAGACGATGTAAATAGGATTATGGAGTGGACGGATAAGTGGCAGATGCAATTTCTTCTTCTTCCGCAGCTTATTATCCCATCTTTACATGGGGTCGCTGTTTTTGGTTCGCCTTCTCCACTCTCCTCTATCGTATACCGCGTCCTCCTCCAAGTCCTTCTCCCTGATGTCCGCCACCACACAGTCCCTCCATCTCGTCTTCGGTCTTCCTCTTCTTCTCCGTCCTGGCAACTCCATTTCCAGCACTCTGCGCCCCACATACTCCTCCTCTCTTCTCCTGACGTGTCCATACCACCTCATCCTGGCCTCCTGCACCTTCTTAGATGCTTCCGCCACCTTCACTGTTCCCCTTATATGCTCATTTCTGACCCTATCCCTCCTCGTCACTCCACACATCCATCTCAACATCTTCATTTCAGCCACATCGATTTTTCTTTCATTGCTCTTCTTCAGTGGCACAGTCTCTATTCCATACAACATTGCCGGCCTCACCACTGTTTTGAATACCTTTCCCTTCAGTTTCACTGGGACCCTCTTATCACAGAGCACCCCTGATACGTCCCTCCAGTTCTTCCACCCCGACTGTATTCTACAGTTTATCTCTCTCTCTGCTCCCCCCTCTGCATCCACTGTTGACCCCCAAGTATTTAAAATACTCCACCGTCTTAACACGCTCTCCACTCAATGTCACTTCCCCTCCTCGGTCCTGCTGCACATCACATCTCATATATTCGGTCTTCTTTCGGCTAATTCTCATCCACCTACTTTCCAACGCCTCTCTCCAATTTTCCAACTGCTGTTCCACCTCCTCTTTCGTTTCCCCACTCAACACAACATCGTCTGCATACATCATGCACCACGGCGCCTCCCCTCTAATTCTGTCCGTCAACACATCGAATACCACATTGAAAAGGAAGGGGCTCAAAGCTGATCCTTGGTGCAGACCAACTTCCACCCCAAAGCTCTCTGACACACCCACACTACTCCTCACCTTAGTTGTTACTCCCCTGTACATCCCCTTGATCAGTTTAACATACTTCTCCGGTACCATCTTTTCCCTTAAGCATCTCCAAACTTCCTGCCGTGGTATCCTATCATATGCCTTCTCCAAGTCAATAAAAACCATGTGCAACGCCTTCTGCCCCTCTCTGTACCTCTCTGCCAACTGTTTCAATGCAAAAACTGCATCTGTCGTTCTCCTTCCCGGCATAAATCCAAACTGTTCCACTGACACTTCCGCTTCGTCTCTCAACCTACTCTCCACTATTCGCTCCCATATCTTCATTGTATGTGATATTAGCTTGATCCCTCTATAATTCGTGCAATCTTGTGCAATTTAACGTAGACAAATGTAAAGTTTTGCATGTAGGTTCTCGTAACAATAATTACACGTACACGACGGATGATAGAGAGTTAGTGAGCGTTGACGAGGAAGTAGATTTAGGCGTACGCGTATCTAAGGATCAATGTTCCCTCTAATTATTTTTAGTCCGTGTGCGCAAGAAATTTTCGTTGTGCAGACATTTAGATTCATGGTGAAAAATTGTGCAAACTTTTCTGAGCGCTATTATCTTCAAAATTAAATATATATAAATCTTAAATACTTAATAAATATTATTTCCATAAGGTGATAGCTTGATATTAAAAAACTGGATATTAAAAACTGTTTACAATATTATATATTCTTAAAAAAGAAAACATTTTTTCCATTCTAAAAATGTGAATAAAATAAAAAAAAGTAAAATAAAATTCAACAAAATAAAGAAATAAAATTAAAATAACATTAATTGAAAATGACTATTTTAGTTATCATTTCTCCAAATTTTTTTTAGCATTTAGCAATTTAAAATAGACTATCAAGATTAATACATGATTTTATCCATTCACAAAATAGGAATAAAATAAAAAATAATAAAATTCAATAAAATAAAATATAATCAAAATAACATTAAATGAAAGTGCCTTTCATTTAAGTATGATTATGATTTCTCCCTACGATCTTTAGCATTTGCCCATTCCGAATAAACTCTATGAAGATTAATACATCCGTAACATCCGTCATCATTCAGGTGACTTTTAATTCGCATGAGCGTGTCCAAATGATTTTCTTTCAAGCCGTTTCTTAATTTGTTCTTTATAGAATTCATTAAACTGAAATTTTTTAAATTACTTCATTTACTGTCGTGACTCATGATACACTTGAGCCTGTGCACATTTTATTTTGCTGTGTGCGCGGGTTTCACAACGCGTGTGCGCGTCACACGCGCACACCTTAGAGGGAACATTGCTAAGGATTTAAAAGTTAGGAGCCAGTGCCTGGAGTCTTGCGCAAAAGCTAATAGGATGTTAGGCTTCATAGCGCGTAATTTCGAATTTAAATCGAAGGATATTATATTGCCCCTTTACAAGTCCCTAGTCAGGCCTCATTTAGAATATGCCGTTCAGTTTTGGTGCCCGTATTTGCGCGAGGATATTGATAGGTTAGAAAGGGTTCAGCGTCGTGCCACGAAACTAATTCCGTCATTGCGCAACAAGCCTTATGAAGATAGGATAAAAGAGTTAGACTTGCATTCACTCGAAACTAGGAGATTAAGGGGGGGGGGGAGCTTATTGAAGTTTTCAAAATCGTTAATAACATCGATAACGTAAATTTTGACAAACTGTTCACTTTCGATAATAGCAATACTCGTAATAACGGATTTAAGTTGCGTGGCAGACGTTTCATTACTAATATCGCTAAAAACTTCTTTACGTTTAAAGTAATTGATAAATGGAACAATCTTCCCGCGTCAGTCGTTCATTCTACCAGCGTTAATATGTTTAAGAACCGTTTAGATAGGCATTTTAAAAATATTAACGTTGTTTAAAATAAAAAAAATTAGTAACAGGAGCTCTGGGAGTGGTGGTCGAGGATGAGTCTGTTGACGATTAATGCCAGCTTGTGACATGCCAGCGTGTGATGCCAGCAATAAAATTAAAAAAAAAAAAAAATTAGACTAACATGAACGTAGATGTAGCTCGTAGAGTAAACTAACCCACTTTTTGTTTAACTTTACCTACTTTTTATTTTTTCTTATCCTCTCCTTACTTGCATGTCTGTAACTCTCTTTACTTGCATGTCTGTACTTTGCATGGTATGACTGTGAGTTAAGTCTGTGTTTGCATGGTTTGTAAGTGTTCTTATTTTACTTCTTTTCATTTTTCATCCCTTTCCTATTCTCTCCGACTATTTTTCTGACTTGTCGGCAGTGGCCGGCGGATGATGATGGTGAGTCTTTTTTTCTCTTTTTCTGAATGAATGTTAACCCATGAGTGATAGCTGTTGCTACTTAACCCCTTATTCTCTTCTCTTAACCCCCTACTCTTTCCTTTCTCTCGGGCTAACCTTAGAGTGGATCTTAGGGTCTTTGTTAGCCTTAGTTTCTGTAGATCTGTAGATCCGTAGATCGTCAATGGAACAAAGGCGTTAAAAATAGAAGAAAAATAGAAAAAGGAGAGATAATGACAAGTGATATCCTTTTGTTTGTATGAGATCAAACCGACTTATTTACGGCTAAACTTAATTAAACTTGATGGAAATAGGTTTCTCAGCAAATTTTTCATTACTTAATTACTTGAGATAAGTTATACCTTTAATTAATTTGATTAGACTCGAATCCCTCTCCCTATTCGCAAATAAACAGTTGAAATACTTCTTCATTCAGTCTTTAAATCAAACGCAACCTTCCTTACATTTAATCTTCTTAAATGAAAGTAAAAAATGCAACACATTTATAGTTCCAGACATGAAGGCGATAATTGTCCTTCAACCCGTAATGATATCAAATCACGAGACAAACTTAGATTCAGGATTCAAGATTTCCATTTTATCTTTTTTGAAAAATTTGCAATAGAATTTTAGAATTTTTCTCTTAACTTTTCTTTTAATTCAAATTAATTTTACAGTCCATAAAAATCTATAAATTATTTAAAAAGAAGCACTCGAATAATTTTAGGTATTGGAATTTTTCTTTAGTGATTTTAGGTGAAAAATTATTAATATACAGGGTGATTCAAAAGTCAGGTTACATAGGGAAATACTGTATTATGTAATGATACATGGGAATAGTCGCATCACATGTTCGATATGGCTACCGTTAACGGCAATGCACTTGTGCAGCCAGCTAGGAATATCACATCAATGCGCTCCTCCTTCGATAACATCTCATAACTCATTTACCTGCAAAGAAACAGAAAAACCCTATGTAACCTGACTTTTGAATCACCCTGTATAACTAAGTATTAATAAACTGAAAATCTTCAGGGAAGAAAGATTTAGAAATTACCTTCTATTTTGTTTGAAAATATATGCAATGAATTAAAAAATGTTTCCCCATCTTTATATAAAAGGCAATATGACCACCCACGGTCACGCCTATAAAAAAGAAAATTTTTTGAAAGTCACTTTCTTTCCAAGTGAAATAAATGTTGGCAAAAGCTCTTCAAACTATTGACGAAAGGAAAAAAATCCGATAATTGTATGCATTATCGTTGTCCAACCTCATTTTTGGGAGTTGACCGTCAAGGTCGAGGAAATTTGTTACGGGTTTTTAAGTCGTTATTTACGCTGTTGTTGCCGTCCTCGTAAACGTTTACTCAGTAAAGTGCATTAAACATTTCATCCATCCACTATTTTAGTTTCTACAATTTGTAAAGATAATGCAATGTATTTTAGGTACCATAAAATTATGATATTTTGAAAATCGAAAATGACTATTCTGAAATTTTAATTTTTGATCTTAAATTTTGTATCTGATTTTTATATAGCATTAGTGATCAGAATTGAAGTATACGAAGTTAAAATATACCATTCCAATTTTTACACTGATTAAAAATATATATTTGAGAAGTTGTGTTGAATTTTTTACAAAATTCGAAGATAACGAATGTTTTGTTACGTAAGCTTTTGTTTCATTTGTACAATTATCTGTGAGCGCATATTTGCGATTTTTTAAATAAACGTTTTTTTTTATCGTTTTTATTATTTATTTATTATTAGTGTTGCTTTATTTTAATTAAAGTTTTTATTATTTTTCTAATTTCCATCTTCCTTTTTATGACACATTCCATTAAATGAATTCCGTTTTAATAGTATAGAATATTTTGCTGTTTGGGATTACAGAGAAAAAAGTACCAGAACAATAACATACACTTTAATTAATTTCTACATTTGATGAAAGTACAGGGTGATCGAAAAGTCGCGCAACCCGCATCGAGGGTAAACAAAAACATTTGACGTTTGATACATGTATTATTATTTTACATCAAAAGTTAACAAAAAAAAACATTTATTAACAGAAGACCTACAATACGTTGGCAAAGTCACTTTTAAAAGGTACTGGAAATGTCCGCCATTCTCCCTGTAGCATGCATTTATTCGTTTTATTATGTTCACCGAGAAACGATGAAGCGTGAGCTGTTCTTTGCTGGCAACACAGTTTGCAGTGTTCTGACTACACCTTTCCTTTCATGAACCCCCAAAGAAAAATTAAGAGGTGATAAATTTGGTGATCGTGGTGGCCAGAAGTTTCTTGAAACGATGCGCTCACCCAAGAATGTCCTCAACATTCCCATGGTTGTTTTAGCAGTGTGAACCGTTGCCTCATCCTGCTGAAACCAGCAGTCCTGTTCATCGTCTTTAAGTAGCGTAATAAAGTGCCTCACCAATTCTTGGCATCGTTCCGCATTTAATGTTTCAGTGAAGAACAGCGGTCCAATTAAGCGTCGACGGGAGATCGCACACCCACCAATTTTTTTGGAATGTGGAGGCACTTCGGAATGGCGTGTGGAGTTTCAGAACTCCATATTCTGTATTCTGTTGTTCTGGCTATTAGCAAACCCAGTGAGGTGAAACCATGCCTCATCCGTAAAAAACACTATCCAGAGCACTGGATGAAATTACGGAACCAATGGCAGTAACGAACCCGCTTTTCACCATCATTTGCATTGAGTTCATGAACAAGTTGAATTCACCAACCATGGAGTTTCAGCTTTCCCGTTTCTTTTTGTACACTTCCATAATGGCACATCAATTTGTTGGCGTAACTTTCTTAGAGACTTACATGGAGAATTCTGCAAGCTTTCCCTCACTTCATCTAATGTATCATCTATTAATACCGAGGGACGCTCGTCTAAATGCATTCTGACATTCAAGGTAAGATTTGGACGTAAAATAATGTTCAGCAATAAAAGTACTGTACGTTGCTCATAGGAAAAATTCATCTTTCCCCTCGCACGGCTACCTCTGACTTAAACTTTTACTCACCGGCAGTGGTGGCCAACCTTTTACATACCGAGCGCCATTTTTCTTGTGCCAGAGTTCCGATGCGCCAAAAAAACTTAAAATGACAACAAATGTATATATTATAAAAAAAATTAATCTTACCTTTAATGAGATTTTTGAGTTTGTTTTAATCCCACCAACTTGTCTATATTGGGCTTTAAATTTGTTGTTGAAAGTAAAAGCAGATTTTTTAGATTAAAGTAAGTGAGTCGTGACCGTTGTTTATTTTCTCTCAGTTTCATAGATGAGAATGCTTGCCCACACTGGTATGTGCTTGCAAATCGACAGATGTAACCCTGAGCAAATTTTCTAAGGTTTGGAAGTTGTTCGCAAGACAATATTTTCCAGAAATGGATCATGTTGGCAGCCTTAGGGATCGGAGGAAGCTCATCAAATTTAGTTTTAATTATGAAATTTGTTTTTAAATCAATAACTTCCATCTGTGTACTAGTATGCAAGTCGCTGATTTTTTGTTCAGTAATGGTAAATGGGTTGATAAATACCGATATGTTATTTTCCTCTTTGGCAAATTCACTTAAACGAGCTTCAAATGAATCTTGCATTAATTTTAGTTTCGCAATATATTTTGATAAATCAATTTCACTATCATTATTTTCGCTCTGCATTTTTAGATGCTCAAAATGGTCTAAATTTTCGGTTTCTAAATGGAAAACCAACAGTGTTAATTTCATTCTAAATGCATTTAATATTCACTAGGTTAGCAAACAATCTGTTGCTACCTTGTAGTTTCAAATTTAAGTTATTGAGATGACCGATCATATCAACTAGAAATGCTAAATCAAATAGCCACTCACTGTCACATAAGAGCGCCCTTTCCTGAGGTACCTCATTTTTCTCTTCTAAGAAATGAAAAACACTCTCTTAATTGCCAGAACCTGTTCAGAACCTGGCCTCTGGAGAGCCAACGCACATCACAATGAAGAATGAGATCACCATATTCCAATTCTAGCATATCACAATATTCTCTGAATTCTCGTCGGTATAATCCTCTTGCTCTGATTTTATTCACACATTTTGCTACTGTTGACATAACACCCTGGAGATTTAAAGTTTTTCCACACAATGATTCTTGGTGTATAATACAGTGATATTTCAATAATAATTTCAGTAAAGGACGATTTAAAAACTTTTCAAGTAAAGTTGTGGTGCCAACAATTTTACCGACCATTGAAGGAGCTCCGTCAGTGCAAATACTGATGAGTTTGTTCCAATCCAATTCAAATTTTTCTAAGCATGATTTTAATTTCTCAAATACATCTGACCCTTTCATCGTTCCATGAAGTGACTCAAGACCGATAAGTTCTTCAAAGACGTTAAAATTATCGTCAATTCCTCTAATAAAAATGCTTAACTGGGCTGTATCACATATGTCGACAGATTCGTCCAGTGCAATTGAAAAAAAGGTGCAAGCATGGGCATGAACTTTTAATTGATCAGATACATCAGTAGAGAGATCTTCAATACGTCTCGTTATTGTCTGCTTTGACAGTGTAAGTTCATCAACTTTTCTTTCTACATTCTGATCACCAAGACGTCTGCGAATATTTCTAGGCTAGGCTTAACAATTTCTTCGCCATCAGTAAATGGCGGCTTCTTTTTGGCTGACATTAAAGCTCTTTCGTATGATGCTGCTGTCATTGCTGAACTTTCACAACTTCTTTTCATGAAATAATTTTGCATTTTTTTCTTTTATCTTATTTAAATAATCTTTGTGTTCCTCAAATCCCAGCACTAGCTTTAATTTTTCTTCTATTTCCGTCTTATGCTGTGCCGTATAATGTCTATTAATCTGTTTCACTTTACTGATATCCTTTGTTGCTTTATTTCGCGTTTTGGCCAATCTATATATTTTCTTTTGTTCCTCTCACGTTTCCAATTCCTCATACATATCTTGGTATGCCTCGGCCCTTTTAAGATCATGTCTCCTATTATGTGACAGCGTATTTCCACAAACAATGCACAATGGTTTTCCGAAAGGTCCCATAATAAATAGAAATTGAATTTCCCATTGCTCGTTAAATTCACGGTAACTGTCAGTAATAGCCTTTTTTTTTTTTGTTCATTTTGCCATGTATTGTGATGGGTAATCAATATGAAATACTAAATCTTTGATCGCTCTAAGCCTCTAACTGACTGACATGAAGTAAACATTTATAAAACGATGCCACTTCGTACCATAATTTAGATTTATTCTTTATATTTTATATGGTAACATTCTTTATGTTTTATCATTTATATATAATGATATATAATATATAGTTTCTAACGAAACTAAACCAATTTAACCAAGCTAACCTAATGTGGCGTAAATATAGTCACAATAGCGAGTTTTTAACGACCCTACCAGTTTAATTAGATATGGATGCCAATGCCAGACGCACGATTGTATGCAAAATCTAAAAGTTAATAAATAATAAACATATTTATAATTATCATGTATTCAATTGTATTATTCATGTATCACGTTAAAATAAGTGACAAATTTATAATATAACTATGTCAAATTCATTTTTCTAAATGGTCTATTGACTCTATTAAGAAACCGATGGTAAAGGATTCTATACCAGTAATATACTTTTAAAGAAATTTTTACATAATTTTCGAAAGGGCAATGCGCCACGTGTTGCCGGTGTTGGTCACCATGGGGTTAAAGTAAGCTATGATTAAGGTGGCCGATCTCTCAATAAATTATTAAATTAAGCAAAGCTTAAGCTAGCATACCTACTGTATCAATTAAACTAAGTTAAGTTTAGGCAAGCCTACCATTTAATCAAATATTGATGCAGTTTGAGCAACTTACCGATCACTCATTATTTATTTGTAATGTAAAATTTATGCTTAAACTTGGTCGGCTCAACCGTCTTGAGGCTTTATATATATATATATATATATATATATATGATGAATAAAACCACGAAGGAAAGGAAACACAAAAAGGTGCTCAAGCGCTTTCGTCTAATGACATCCTCAGGAACACTGAAGTACATAAAAGGTTACGGCCTATATATAGGTTACAAAAAAAAAAAATAAAAAAAAATAAATAAATAACATACATACACACAAACATATATATATATATCTACACACATACATATATATATACACATATATATGCAATAAACGGAGAAGTAAAAATAAAAATTAAAAATTAAGGATTAGAGGATTAACAAAGAGGCATACAGATTTGTAAGGAAAAATATCGATTTTTAGCACAAGATCAAATGAATTAAAAATACAAATTTATACTGGAAATCTACCCGGGTTTTAACACTTTGCCTTTTAGAGTCAAGTTTCGATATATATAAAAATAAAATGAAGATTAAAAGTTAATAAAGTAGCGTACAAGTTTACCAAAGATTTAGCGTCCTACCCTTTTTATCTAAATTTGTTTTGAAGGAATTCAAAACAACAGGATCGAGTTGAAAAAGACCTTTGCTTATGTTGAAGTTATTTGAAAGTTGGATAATGGCAGACTCAAGAATATTTCTATTGACAATGTTGCTAGAATGAAATAAAACTGAAGCATTATTCCAATCAATACAGTGGGATAACTCTGACAAATGGACAAAAAGAGCACTGGACAACTGTCCTGTTCTAACGGAATATTGATGCTGTTTTATACGTGTGTGCAAATCCTTTCCCGTATTGGAAGTGATCTGTGTTACCCATCTGCGTTTATGGAATCTTGTCTCAACAAGGCAAAACGAACTTTCTATCGTGTCAATAATAACACTCGTACTTTGTCAAAAAATATTTTAGTACTTCCATTTTTCCCGGGCTTTTTAGGCATTGCTAATGTACTTAAACTTTTGGATATTAATGTAGTATTTTCATATAACAATATTGTGAAAAATATCATAGTAAAAAATAGCCCTACCAATAATTCAGGCATTATCTATAAAATTGGGTGTAAACAATGTGATTCCTTTTACATAGGTCAGACGGGAAAGGATTTGCACACACGTATAAAACAGCATCAATATTCCGTTAGAACAGGACAGTTGTCCAGTGCTCTTTTTGTCCATTTGTCAGAGTTATCCCACTGTATTGATTGGAATAATGCTTCAGTTTTATTTCATTCTAGCAACATTGTCAATAGAAATATTCTTGAGTCTGCCATTATCCAACTTTCAAATAACTTCAACATAAGCAAAGGTCTTTTTCAACTCGATCCTGTTGTTTTGAATTCCTTCAAAACAAATTTAGATAAAAAGGGTAGGACGCTAAATCTTTGGTAAACTTGTACGCTACTTTATTAACTTTTAATCTTCATTTTATTTTTATATATATCGAAACTTGACTCTAAAAGGCAAAGTGTTAAAACCCGGGTAGATTTCCAGTATAAATTTGTATTTTTAATTCATTTGATCTTGTGCTAAAAATCGATATTTTTCCTTACAAATCTGTATGCCTCTTTGTTAATCCTCTAATCCTTAATTTTTTTTTTTTTTTTTCTTCTCCATTTATTGCATATATATATATATATATTATATGTATGTTTGTGTGTATGTATGTTATTTTTTTTTTCTTTCTGTAACCTATATATAGGCCGTAACCTTTTATGTACTTCAGTGTTCCTGAGGATGTCATTAGACGAAAGCGCTTGAGCACCTTTTTGTGTTTCCTTTCCTTCGTGGTTTTATTCATCATAAATATTTTTCACGTGTTACTTTCGTGAAATAATTTTCATATATATATATATATATATATATATATATATATATATATATAAGTTCATATGCGATATATATATATATAGAGGCCGACCAGAAATCCTTTCCTCGCCGTTCTCAATCAGTCATGGAATCAAAACAAAGGCTATACACGTGGGCATGAAACAGGCCCACAGACGAAACAGATTTTGTGGTATTTTCCAAAACGACCACCAGAGGACCTCACCAAGGCCTATAAAATGTAGTCTCTTTCTCAAATCATTCTCACTTGCCATTTTCTCGTTTTGGTCGTCACGTCTCACTCTCAGCACTTCGTCAGTAGCATCACTCGTCACGCCACCCACTCTTCAGAGCGGCCCGCTGTCCTTCAAGGCTCCGGTCAAGCAAACACGAAGTCTATCATCCAGTAAGGCCCTCTACAATTTCATCCTGCAAGAGGCAACGTCACTGCTGCAGGAGTTTCCGTTGGCCCACTTCTCAACAAGTCTCTACTGGCCCTCAACACTCATCCACTCGCCGGTAAGGCCAGTCCGCCTGCAGAAGCAATCACCAGAAGCCCAAGTCCCTAAACCTTCTATTAGGCTACGAGCCACAAACCTCACTTTGCTTTCGCTCATCGGCCCTCAGCACATCCTCCATCACGTAGGCCCTCTACAGTCTCCAAAGTCATCTACGGAGAAACGCAATACGGTCAAACCTTCACGTAGGTCTTCAGTCTCCAGAGTTATCCAGCGTCGCGGTAAGCCTCTTGTCGGCCCTCACTCGGTCTACAGTTTTTTGTTACGTCGTGCTTCCACAAGCTCTTCCTAATCGCGTAGGCCCTAAAAGTGTTTTCATTACCGTTTCAAAATAACTCTCTCGTTAAAACCACAGTAGGCCTATTCAAGTGTTGTGCCAATACCGTAGTTTTGTATCACTTTGTTATTGTGTTCATTCGTATAATTTACTTATCTTGCATTTGATTGTTTATGTGCTCTTTTATGCATTTCAGTCTTAACGACCTAATCCATTTACCATACCAACCGTACTTGCATTATTTCAGTTATCAATAGGTTTCATTATTTATTCTGTGTTCACCTCTGTACATCTCATTAGCCTATCTGAATTAGTGTACTTACTTAACAATTAGACTATATAACCATTCCTTATTGCTAAGAATCAGTCATCGTTAGCATAGCATAAATGCTGTTATACAGGGTGTTCGGAAAGTCACTGTGCACTTATATAAATATAAGTGCACCGTGACTTTCTGAACACCCTGTATAATTGTTAATCACCATAAATACCTTTATTGAACTGTTAATCACTGTGCACAAATAATTTATTTATTTTCCTAATTAAACACAAAACAACAAAGTAATTTCTCTCTCCTTATTAAACATTATTTGGTCTGCAAAGACCTGGTGACACCTAATTATTCATTTAAATTTTATTCAGTAATTATAGTAAGCCTACTTTCTTAGCCACATCAAATCGGCGATCCGTAGGCCACTGTGTGTATATATATATATATATTATATAAGCATAATTACATATACTGTACTGGGAAAAAGAAAAAAATCACAATTGAAAGAGAAATTTATTTAAGGCAAAATTGTTCAGCGCTCAGCATCATCTAAACCAGTAGCTTCCAACGTGGGCGCCATCGCCACCCCCAGTGGGCGTTTGAGAATCTTAAGAGGTCGCTAAAAAATTGTAAAATTGTTACCTTCTATTAATAAATCACTTATCACTTATCCTGTTATATTATCTTTATGAGGGGGCACCAGCAAATATTGATGGACATAAGGGGACGTTGGCTTAAAAAAGGTTGGGAACCACTGATCTAAACCAAGGCTTCCCAACCTTTATCATGCACGACCTTGAAACTCATGTTTACACAATTTGCGACCCCAAACACTGGTCAAAGTTCCACAAACTCCCCAAAAGTTATTTTATATATATATATATATATATATATATATATATATATATATATATATATATATATATATACGGTGCTCCAATAAACCTTAGCCCCCCACCGCCCATGGCCTAAACCATTAGAGGTACAATAAAACTAAACATACCTTACAAAAGAGAATTTAATCTTGTATTTAATGAGAAACAATTAAAACTTGGTGTTCCCGCCATTGGCTTCCATGACAGCCTGAATTCGCTTTGGATAGCTTGCTAAAAGTGACGTGAATAGATCTTGATCGTTACGCAAATTTGCTAAAACAGTTTCAATGTGTTGCGTCATTGTATCCCTCGAAAATCGATTTGCTGCAGGTTCTTGAAACAAGAGACATTCAACCTTGTCCTTTATAACTGATCCAATGTGTTCACAGACGTTCAGGTCAGGAGAATTTCCTGGCCATTCTTCATTTCCAAAGAAATCGATCTCATGATTCCGCAGCAACTGTTGAGTGGCTAATGCCTTAAAGCAGGGGGCCTTATCGTGCAGAAGTGTGACCTCATCGACATCCATAACATTGTTTGGGTTTCTTAGAAAAGGAATGACATGCTGGGATAGAATAATATCACGAAAATACTGTCCATCCCAACTCTGACCATTTGGCTTCAGCACCCACATGAGCTTCTTTGCTGTGAACAAAACAAACACACCAACACAGTCTGGACTTTTTAATAATTTGCGATAATGTTCATTGTCATCGATTTCATCTGGTGTTGTGGCCCACATTCGATCATTTTGGTAGTTAGGCCGACGTGTTACGTAAACAAAAAATTCATCGGAGACAACTAAATGCATGAAATCATCCACATCCCAATCTTCAAGATAATGGGCAAACCACATTCTGTCATCGATGTTAAGTTGAGTTTTTCTTGGCTTTCGAAGTTCATGCCAAGGCTTTAAACCTTGCCTATGAAGGGTACAGTCGAATGATCTCACCACTAACGATCTTTCCTCTCAACACTTCGATCTCTCTAGAAAGTTTAGCACAGCTGTTTTTCCGCTTACGCGTACCGCTTTCAATGATGTCCTTTCTTTCCTGAGAGAGTGGCAAATTTGGGCGCCCAGATTTGGTTGTATCCATTTCACATTCATCCAAAGTTTTATTCCAATTTCTTTTGACGAAGTCCTCACTTCTTCGCAACTTTTTGGCAACCCATGAACGTGTTATAAAGGTGGCTCCAGCATCACGAGCTTCCCGAAATGTTATTGCTCGTATGCGATCTATCACACGTTGCCTCTCCGAATCACCAATTAATTGAGAAGCCATTATATTATCACTTTATCAGCTAGAGTAATTTTAATACCTGCAATAAATAAAGAATTTTATATATTTTTATAAACACTAAAAACTATTTCGATATAAGTAAACATGTAAGTTGCAAATGGGGAGGCTAAGGTTTTTTGGAACCCCTTATATATGGAGGAAGGACGGGCCAAGGGCAAATGCCCGCAAAAGTGCCCCCCGCTAAATGAAGAAGAAGAGAGCCAAAATCAAGGTCCGGGGTTTTCGAGATGACGAGATACTCTGCGTTTGAAAGATGGGAGATCATAGACAGGAGGAGAGATGATTGAGGAAGATTGTTCCAGAGTTCACCAGTTGAGTCGATGAAAGACTAAAAATACCGATTAACCCTTGCATTAGATAGATGGACAGAAAAGGAATGAGAAAGTGTAGAAAGTTTGGTACTGCGTGCTCTCTTTAAAGGAGGAGGCATGCAGTTAGAGAGTTCAGAAGAGCAATGTCCGTTATGATAACGATAACATTGCGGCGAAGAGAGAGAAAGATTGAAGACAATCAGTAATTGGCGGGGAATTGATGAGACGAAAAGCCTTTGATTCCACCCGGTCAAGTATGGCTGTGTGGGTTGAACAACCCCCACACATGAGAAGCATACTCCATACAGGGGCGAACAAGACCCCTGTACAGAGACAGCAACTGAGTGGGGGTGAAGAAACTGCGGAGGCGGTACAGCACACCTAACCTCTTACAAGCTGATTTAGAAAGAGAGTATATGTGGTCTTTCCAGGAAAGATCACGAGAAAATGAAACGTCAACAATGTTAAGAGAAGAAGAAGGACTGAGTTGTGTGTTGTTGAAGGTAAGGGGATAGTCGTGTGGAAGATTGTGACGAGTAAACAGATGGAGGAACTGAGTTTCTGAGTCATTGAAAGCCACAAGGTTTTCTGTACCCCAATCAGAGATAGCAGAAAGATTAGAGGTCAGGTGCTCCGTAGCCGTGCTCCATAGCGAATCATGGAGACTGTTGAGAGGGACGCTTTGTGAAGCGGGTGAAGTGAAGAGTGGAATCATCGGCATAGGAGTGAATAGAACAGGAAGTGTGAATTGAAAGATCATTAATAAATAAAAGGAAAAAAAGTGGGTGACAGGAAAAAACCCTGAGGAACACCACTGTTAACAGCTTAGAAGAATAGTGGCCATCTACAACTGTAGCTATAAATCGGCCAGAAAGGAAATTAAAGATGAAGGCACAGATAGAAGGAGGGCAGTTTTGAAAGTAAAGATTTGTGCCAGACTCTCTCAAAAGCTTTTGATACGTCTATCGCAATAGGAAAAGTTTCACCGAAATCCCGAAAGGAGGATAACTAAGAGTCAGAGAGATATGCAAGAAGATCGCCAGTAGAGCGTCCCTTGCGGAATCCATACTGATGATCTGAAAGAAGATTGTGAAAAGAAAAGTGTTTAAGAATCTTCACATTAAGGATAGATTCAAAAACTTTGGAAAGGCAAGAAATCAAAGTAATTGGACGATAGTTGGAGGGTTGAGAGCGGTCACCCTTCTTTGGGACAGGTTGAATGAAAGCGATATTTTTACTTGAACTATATGTAATTTTTTACGTTCATTACGGAAATGAAAACAGAATTTTTCTATCACCTGCAGTTTTAGAGTGACACACAAATTTACATTAGGATTTGAGTCAGAATAGGAAAGGGGACGGAGTTTGCCCCTTGCTCCGCCTCTGCTTATAAGTTGCTGACTTGCTGCACGTCACTGTTGACTTTCATTTGTCAGTTACTCATTTGATTTCGCTCAGTGAACATCGTGCATTTTATTCGTGGTTTTCCTTAATCATTTTTTGTCAGTGCGTTCGTATTGTTTCATGATAGAATGCCACGTGAGTGTGTCAACCATCTAAACTGTTTCTGTTATGTGTGCGGAAAATTAACTTTTAAATCTCAAAGGCGAAATTTCACCCCTCTCGTCAAAAAAGCATAAGAAATTTATTTTGGTTGCAAGATAGATGATCAGGACAAGACGTGGGCACCTTATACATTTTGTAATACGTGCTTAAGACTTCTGACAGGCTGGCCAAATAGGTCTCGTCAAATGCTGTTTGCTGTTCCGATGATATGGAGAGAGCCGAAAGACCATTTAACGGATTGTTTTTTCTGCTTAATAAATATACTAGGCATTACTGAAAAATTTAAACATACGGTACAATACCCAAATTTACCATCAGCCATCAGCCACCGGAAACGTGGAGTTTAGATGATGGAAATAAAACTGATTTACTGTACAATGTAATGACGAAGCTCAACATGGTTTACTGACGGACGATGTTGATCCACTGTTTGAACCATTCTGTTGATCGACAAAGTCTCAATATCTCAAGCAGACCTGAGCGATCTTGTCCGTGATCTGAAATTGTCAAAAGATCAATCTGAACTTTTGGCTTCCAGACTGAAAGGTTGGAATCTTCTAGAAAAAGGCACTAAGATATCTTTTTACCGCAAGCGTCAAAGAGACTTTCTACCCTTTTTTCCTCAGCAAGGCAATTTAGTATCTGTAATAATGTGGACTCTCTCATGGAAACTCTTGGCCAACAACATGATCCAAAGGAATGGCGCCTATTTATTGATCCCTCGAGACTGAGTTTGAAAGCTGTGTTACTCCATAATGGAAATAAATACCCTTCAGTTCCAATAGCACATGCCATTCATATGAAGGAATCATACGACAATATGCACCTGCTTGTGAAACATATCCAATATGATAAATACTCTTGGCATATCTGTGGAGACTTGAAAGTGATTGCACTTCTCCTTGGTTTACAACTGGGTTATACGAAATTCTGTTGTTTCCTCTGTGAATGGGACAGCCGAGCATGGGAAAGCCATTACTCAAAGAAACAATGGCCACCTTGACAAGCGTTGATTCCAGGGCATAAAAATGTCACCAGTCCACCTCTGGTTAATTGAAAAAAAGTTTTTTTGCCACCACTACATATTGAACTTGGTTTAATGGAAAAATTTTGTTAAGGCTATGGATCAAAATGGCAGTGGGTTTCTCTACTTGAAACAGAAATTTCCGAGGATCAGCAAGGTCAAAATTAAAGAAGGGATATTTGTGGGCCCGCAAATTAGAGAAATCATGAGAGACAGCGCGTTTGATGAAACTTTAAGTGAAGTTGAAGGAACAGCTTGGGGAGCATTTAAAGCAGTGACCACAAATTTCCTCGGAAACTTCAAGGCTGAAAATTACGAGTCACTTGTTGAAGAACTTCTCAAGGGCTACAAAGTCATCGGGTGCAACATGTCGTTGAAAATTAATTTTCTTGACTCACATCGCGACTTCTTCCCAACAAACTTAGGCGATGTTAGTGATGAGCATGGGGAACGCTTTCATCAACAAATATCCACGATGGAGAAGCGATACCAGAGCAAGTGGAGCCCCAGCATGTTGGCTGACTACTACTGGGCATTGTCCAAATTTCATTTTCGATCCACTCAATATTGGTGGGTGATAGATAAATTTTGAGGTCATTTTTTAACTCAGCGGTAAAACCTAGTAAGATCCACCCATTTTTGTTCATGTGACAAAAAAAAGTTCTTTTTTGTCATCCAGTGTTATCAGATTGGCTCGCGACCCCAGATATGATCTTCGCCACCCCAAAGGTTTTATTCACTTCCGCCAACATCATGAAATCTACTTATGACTAACTTGTGCAGATATTGAAGTTCGATCGATTGTCTTTAAAATAAGACATATTTTTCGTTTAGTGTTGCAGCTCAAATTCAATAATATCTTTAGGTCCATTCCAGTTCATTCTACGAGTCCATACATTGATATTATACTAACACAACTGAAAAGCGCCACATTCTCCTCTTCATACCCGATTGATCATTTATCCCCTCTAGTATCTAGAATCTTAATTATGTCACCCTTCCCATTTATAAATTATAATCATTGCTTCCTCGAACCTGGAACACTCTCGCCGTATTATCGGGCTTATTTTTCAAAGCAATATTCACTAATTTGTTTCGGATCCGTTACAGATCCTTGAAAATAAGAGCTTTAAAAGCGTAAATCTGACGTCTATTAATTAATTTCGAATTGTAAGAAATAATAACTAAAGCGGTGTTGTTCAAGTAGGATCAAAGGGATTCTTTTCAGCAATTTTTAAGTCTTTGCTTGAAAAAAAATAAGACCAACGTAGATTGTTTTCTATATAATTGATTCTTTTTCTAAACAAGGAGCATCACAAATTGTGAGTACTCACATAAACAAACCCAGAGGTAACAACTTATTTCATATTCTCACCATAATAAATGAAAAATTGAAACCATTTAAGGATTTGACCTGACCTCGAGATATCGAGAAGCGACCACAGAAAATTCTGAAATTCTGGGTTATCTTTGTCCCCTCATTGCTAATTGCTATATCGTTCTTTCGGTCTATACACTTTGCAATCAATTGATGAGGGTCGCCATTGTTGAAGGACAAACCGTCTTGCCTTTTATAAATTATTATTTTTAATTGCATATATATATATATATATATATATATAATATATATATATATATATAGCTGGTGATTTTTTCAACATTCAACACTTGAAAAGGTTTGTATTTTTATTAACTGGAATGAAAGCATGAAATTTTTACTGTACATTCTCTATATATGTAGAGCGCCTTGGTGGTATAGTGGTTAGCGTCGCTGACTACGAATCCATCGGCCACGGGATCGAGACCTGTTGACGGCAGGCGGCACGCAGCAAAACCCAGCTGTTCATCCTTCCACACAATAAAAAAAAAATTGGTTGGTCGATAAATGGGTTCCCTGGGTAGCCTACTGGTTAAGACGCTGGGCTGCTAGTGGGACGTGGTTCGGATTCCACGTTAAACTGTACAGTAAGTCTAAGGTGGAGTGACAAGCTTAACCATCGTCAGAATGAACAATTCGGGCGGAAGCTTAACCAAGGTTAACCAAGATTATAGAGAATTAGTACCCTAGCACAAACTATGCTCTATGTAATCTCTTAGCACACGATACTTTCGACGGAAGAGTCCTGTCCAACAGATTTCCTGCGGTTTATGATAAAGGAATATCATGGCCACCAACATCACCAGATCTAAACCCTTGTGACTTTTATCTGTGGGATTATTTAAAAGATAGTGTGTGAACAGAATCCATACACAATAGAAGTATTGAAAGCATCAATTGAACAAGAAATTTCTCAGATTTCAACAGATTTCAACCCTGTTCAGAGAACTGCAAAATTTTGTTGTTCATGTGCAAAGAGTTAATGAGCTGAGAGGACATCACATAGACTATGTTTTGCATTAGAGAACTATTCCCCATGTGGAGAGAAGGTACAGTAAGAATTTCATGCTTTTATTTCAGTTAATAAAAAAATACAAACCTTTTGAAGTGAAAGATATTTAAAAAATCATCCGATATACATAATGCAACAAGACTGGTCTGGACCAGTCTGAACCACTATTTTTCAATCTTTGCAAGTATATAGAGTAGTGTGAATTTTACCCAAAGTACTTTCTTGCTTTAATATGGAATATGAATAACACTCAAATAACACGTTTCTGGCAAAATTTGGGACGTTGTGAAACCAATATATTTGGATTGTGAACCCGTCCAAGGACTTCAAGTTTCATTACTAATATATATATTCTTCTCTTCTCACCACCCCATATATATATATATATATACTGTATATATATATATAATATATATATATATATATATATATATATTAGTGGTAGACCGGATATCCGCATCAGCATCAGTAGTATAGCCGCAAAAGGGGAGAGTGCAAGGATGTTGCAAGTTATTATGTAATGTTACAAAGGGGGTGGGGGTTGTTGCAAAAGGGGAGAGTGCAACAATGTTGCAGGTTATTATGTAATGTTGCAAAGGGGTGGGGTTGTTGCAAAGGGGGTGGATGGTTGTTGCAAAGCGGGGGAGGGGGGTTGTTGCAAGGGGGGTTGTTGTAAAGGGGGGGTTGTTGCAAAGGGGGTGGGGGTTGTTGCAAGGGTGGGGGTGTTGCAAAGGGGGTGGGGGAACTTGGAGGCGGCGTTATCCCCCAAGAGAAAGGAGAGAAAGGAGGAGGAGAGGTGTTCACCTGGCAGGAGCCAAGTGCACATTAAGACTTCAGCCGAGTAGGCGTTGTTTTATAGGCTCCTAATCAGCCAGTTGGCGTAAATGGCTTGAGTTGCCAGATACCGCAATACCATTGTATACATTATTATAGACTCCTAATCAGCCAGTTGGCTGTAAATGGCTTGAGTTGCCAGATACCTCTTTTTAGCAGTATTATTGTATACATTATTATAGACGCCTAATCAGCCAGTTGGCTGTAAATGGCTTGAGTTGCCAGATACCACTTTTTAGCAGTATTATTGTATACATTATTATATACACCTAATCAGCCAGTTGGCTGTAAATGGATTGAGTTGCCAGATACCACTTTTACCCATTATTATGGTGAGTTGTCTCCAATTAAAAGATTTCGTTCCATCAGATACCATTGTATACATTATTATATTTCTTAAAAGAATACCGGTAGTAGAAGGCATAACAATTAAGTAAAACAACATTGCATCATTCTGTTTATTATAAATATATAGAAAATAAATATACATTTGAGGAATATGCATATAACAGTACAGAAATATATACACACAATTATGGATATATATAAAAAAAATATACATTTCAAATAAATATATACTTCAATAGAAATATGTACATAACAGTACAGGAGAAATATCACGCAAAATATATATATATAAACACAAATCAATAGAAATATGCGTATAATCAGTACAGGAGAAATGTCAAGCAAAATATAAATACAATTAACTTTTTTTTCAAAATACTAAACTCGGTCTTAATCGAGTTTACAATTACATCATTATTGCTCTGCATTACGCAGTATATGCGGCTTAATAATATTTCACCGCTTAAAGTATAGGGAAACCTGTATTCGATATGAAGGGCTTTCATATCGTTCAGTACTATTTTTGTTCCCACTTTACAACCGGTTGGTAAGTCATCTTTAAACACGTCTAGAATACAATCAAAAGCACGCACAAAGAGTTCATCGTTAGCTACATTATTAAATACAAGTTTATAAACACGCTTTTCCAATCGAGGGTTTATTTCTACCGACTCGAGCTTTTCAATCGTGAACTCGCTCAACATAGCGGCAATTGAAATAATCTTCTAAATCGTTACGACAACTGCGCGTTATATAAAGAAATAGTTCTTCAGGGTGAACGGTGTAGGTGAGCTCAGCCTTGTACCGATCAATTGCTTTGTACCAAAGTTCATGGTATTTCAAAGAGTCTAAACTTTTTAAATAAACGTCCAGCTCTAGACCATTCTCACCAGCCCTACACTCGGTAAACCCATCGAGCAGAGCGGTGTAGGCGTATTCAAGTACTGTATCAAAATAAAGCATGTCCGTAACACGCGCGTCTAATATAGGTTTCAGTTTACGGAATCCGACGATTTCAAACATTCTGTCGAGGATGAAACGGTTTCGCGTAGGAATAAGAGCATTATTATCAGAAGCATTCTTCCACACCAGCCGTATATCAATGCACGGCCGATCGTTATTTATACACAACGTACATACAACGGCGTATGAGGGTGCGTCACTAATCTGCTCTCTTCTTGTACCTACGTTAGCAGGTATTTTATAACGATCTTCACTCCACTTCTCAACTATCACAAAGATTCTTTTCATCTCCTCGATACTTAAATAAACCCGTTTGTTTGTCGGTCTACATTCCGTTTCCAGTACATAGCTAATGGTACCGGAATTACGCCTGAACACGCGCAACGATTTCGTCACGGACACATCGTACGAGGCGTTGAGAATGCTGCTCAAAGGAAGTTCCATCGTATTCGAGGAGCGCACGTCCACTCGGCTCAAGCTCTGAGATAACTATGAGCCGTGTGAGGCACGCAGGTAGGCAGGAATGGTTCGACGGGCGGCTGACTCGATGATACGTGAATGGGCTTGTTCCGCGAGTCGAATTGTTGTACCGGTACAAGAATATCACTACCAGCCTACGCACCAGACAGTTTGGATAAGAACTAGGAACATTTTATGTTTTACTAAAATCTCCACACTCCGGCGCACTATTTGAGAGGAACATATGTTCATATTTTTCCTTTCTGCCCATCAAACGATACTCGTCTCTAAACTCTGTTAAAAATTCACGCAGGGCACTAGCACAACCTCACTACGAACCTCATCATGATATACGTTAATATAGTGATAAAAATACTTAAGATTGTCCATGATCACGAGATTCACATTTTCAGTCGTAGGGTATGAGTAATCGACATGGTGTAGCATGACGTAATACCGCTTGTCACACCACCCATCAGCAAGACTCATTATCCATACCTGCTGCTTCTCTTCTGCACGCGTTGTTTCTTTTACTTCACGGTGTATGTGAGACTTTATAAAGTTTAGCTCTGCAGTACTTCAGCACATCGTCTGTGCAACGAAAGCCTTCAACGGTCTCACCAGAACATCCGTAGAGTATTTGTACATCTTGGAACTTCGCACAATCAATGTGTTTTTAAAAGAGGCATAGGAGGGAGGAATAGGAAGTTTTTCGGTATCCACCACATCCTGGCACTTTACTGAATACCATTTCGTAAACGTTGTACAAGCAATATTAAAGGTAGCCATTTGAATACACGTCTGATCTGAATACACGTCTGATCTCTCGGGCTTACTGCGGTCGACTGACCACGCAGGGACTCCCAGATAGTAGCATGACTCACGGTCTTACAGTGGGCGGAGCTTAGAACTTTCACCTCACACACACACACACACACACACACACACACACACAAAGGAGAAAGTGAAACGCTATTTGAAACATGATTTATTTAATAAACGAGATATTCAAGTTATATATATTTACAAATACGATTTAATAAACGAGATATTCAAGTTATATATATATATATATATATATATATAATAATATTATATATATATATATATTTACAAATAGATACGATTATATACAAGACGTGTGAGTTAGAAGCATCATTGGTATCCAAAGGGTACGGTATCATAGGTACCAGGTAACTGGTAACGTTTCCTATAGGTGTTACGGCACACCATCGTACCCCTAAGTTCCTTCACGCCCCCCAGCTTCTGCGCCCGAAAATTGTGGGTGCCTACAATTAGTTGGGAGGTTGTTCATCCAAACATACTAGATCCTTCAACGACTCAAAGTTAACAACCTCCCGATTCGCATGGTTGAGCGTAATACCCTTTGCCTTCACGATATATTTCATTTCCTCCCCCACCCTGACCCGTACCCCATAAGTCTTAGGTCCTGTTGAGGCAAAAGAGTCGGCGTATGCGTTGTCCCCATACTCATCCTTGATCTCATCAGTGAGCTCGCCGAGGAACTCCCCAATAGTGGGCATGTATTCACCCTCCCTCTCTGTGAATATCACGCTATCTGTATCGGCATACAATACTCTCCGCCCAAGAGAATGCAATAGACCCCAAAGTTTTATACGGGCGTAGGCTGTTGTGAAGCTGGCCACAGGTATGTTTGTAACCCTTGAGGTATCTGTGGCAAATTCAGTGTTGTTGTACTTTATTACGTAAGTATTACCTACATTTACGATCTCCATGACCTCTTTATCGGGGCATTGGCATAATCCCAGACATCGCTATAACTTTGTGCCAAATGAATGCTCCCTCTGCCGGTATTCTGCGCAAATTTTCCCCATAGACTGTTTAGACACAACTTTGCACTAAAGCGCTTGCCAGGATTCTTTACAATTTGGACACGATCAAGTTGTATACCTTCGCGGTCGCGGTAACGTTGAATATAGGCAGACTTTTCATCTTCGGTATCAACTCCTCGCGGATACCCTGATGCCTCAACCTTATCCTTCAAAAAGGTGTTTATATATGGTGTGAAAAGGTTGGGTAGCTTCTGAAACCTCCACACCTCATGTATCTTCAGTATTCTATAACCATGGCACGGCTAGGGCCAACTCAGGACTTGTATATACGCCTCTGATCTTACGCTGGTGGGGTATATGGTTACATTCGCCGTTATCCTCTTCCGCGCACTTCACGCACAGGGGAAACATGAGCTTGTCGTCGATAACGACAGGTAAGATCGGCATCCATAAATTGCGTGGGGGAGTACGTCTACGAAAGAGAGCCCAAAGTAACGATCATTCAAATTTTTTGAAAATTCATTGATGGAGGGTAGGCTAGGTCCCACCAGTTTCTCAGGAGCGCCCACGGGGTACGGATTGCTCTTCATCACGTATGGGTATAAAGAACAGAAATCGTAGTAATGGAGCTTCACGCCCTCCGTAGGTGGAAAGTATAGTCTGAAAGGATTTGTACGTCCTCCAAACAAGCTATCACCACATTTGAGAGGATCCAGCACCATTGAACGCTTGATCGTTTTATTTCCTCACGGTACACCTCGTCTGTCTCCATCCGTGCATCATATTCATGCTCCCACAAGACTTTGTGAGTGAACTGTGATCCTATAAGTTGATCGCGGGTGCGGGTCGATGCAAGACAGTCGGCAGGAGACCTACCGTGGATATCTCCGGTGATTCCGCACTCAGGACGGGGGCATCCATGCCACCAGCAACCGTTAAAGGAGTACACAGTCTTCACACCAGTGACACGGTTTTCACTTAACCCATCAACCCAAAAAACACGTCCATTAATCTTAATGGGTACTTCACCCGTGTTGCGGGCGTGCTTTATGTATACACCTGTCTGTTGCTGTAGGTGTATGAGCCAGTAAATAGCCTTGTGTCCGTAACTGCGGGGTTGTTTCGGTGAATAATGGCTAAGGTGTCTTTAGGCATGAAGTTATTCTTGAACACCGTAAAACATAATGATGCGATGGTGGTTGCGACTTGCAGTGGATCGCATTTGAAACGGGCTATGTACATCCTTCTAAGGCCTGGAAACATACTCTAAGCACGCGCACATCATTCACGCAATAACGCTCACATTCATCAGCTACAGTATATTATAAGGGTTACTTTCATTAAAACTGTCGTAGTATCGATCAAAGTCTTCACGTCCATCCATACAGTCAAAATAATGTTTGGGGGGGGGGCCTACGTAGTTTAAAGTCTCGCTGGTGAGGAAAGTGTATGGGAAGTATCCTTTGGAAACTTCAGCTGCTACTCCCATCACCTTGGGTAGCTTTGCTAATTTACAAGGTGTGAATAATAAAGTATCTTTAAATTGTACATTGCCTCTTATCTGCATCTGTATTAATTTGTTGCCTCTTTTCAATGGATCACCTGTAAATATCTCGGAGGATTCGTGTTCAAGCAACTCCTTATAAAGGAACTGCGTGTCAAACTTTGCCCCGTTATGGGACTATCGCTGACATTCGTTTTAAAAACGTTTGTCCCTTTACCACATTTGGGGCACTCGTCACATTCGATATCCATACACTCATCACAGATAGTCTGGCTCACAAGTAAATGTGGAATTACCTCTTGGTTTCAGCGTTCGTATATGTTTCTATATCGTAGTATACAGTTATACAAGGGTTATTTTTAGGCTTAGCATCTTTCATATAACATACATGCTTTACTCCATCCGCCTTATATTCCTCCTGGCATGTAGGACAGTGAATTACGTCACACTTGTGCTTAAATTTTCCCCAATTATCCATTGTGTGAAACATACCACATTCACAGATTCTCATTTTCCTGCACGTGCCAATTGATTTATGGAAATCAAAACAGCTATTATTGAAAAATGTGCGTCTACACACATCACAGTCTCTCTTCTCAGCTTCAACTACACGGCTTTCACATTTGGTGCTTTTACACTGCTCACATACCATGTGACATTCTTTACAATGTCTCACTATATCATCCGCAAACTCGAGGCACCCCTTACACAAATCATGATGTCTCCCATATTTTCGTCTTTTGTCATAACTCGCGTAAAGCCACCTTATATTACGGATGGGGAGATACGTTGTCCCTGACAATCCTAAAATAAGTAGGGGCCTTGTACGATCTCTCACACAGCTTTTAAAAACATATACAGTCCTACGACGATCATCCAACCCAAACACAACTATGCGGACATTCATTTCCTGTTCTACCCTTCTCAGCTCTTCAGGACCCATATTACAGTCAAATTCAAGTTCACAGTCTACAGCTAGTTTACGGGCACGCTCCACGACTGTAGGCAACCAAATTTTTTGAGTTCGTGTATTTTGTACAGTAAACATACGTGCTAAGAGTACTGCTATAAAGCCGCAACCACGATCGACGTTTATATGCCGTCTATAAATAGCTTGAGAATTGAAGTTAAGAGTATACGGTATGGCACTATGACCCGCAACACGGTGTACATGGTCAATATTTACCGTGAAGTTGTCCATATTGAAGGCTACACTACTTTGGGCGGCTTGCATTATACGCCCTAATATATATTCTACATCTTCAGCCGCCAAACGTCTAAATGGCACTATCACCCAATAATCGTCTACATCACCGTCATCTGACCCGAATCCAAAGGACAGACTCGTCCTGACTTCACGCTCGTCACGATTCTGAAGAGCAAACTCTATAATATGCTCTACAACCCGGCGTAGTCCGCGCTCAATTCCACTGCTATACATGACTCTAGGGTCGACCCTGACTCTATACCGATTTCTAGTCAAGGCTGGGGTGGGGGCTGCGGATCGCACCAATTCCAGCGTTATACCATCCTCAACAGAACGGGGGGCGGCGGATGAATTAGTGGATATATTAGCGGAAGGTGCTGCTGATGGGGGCCCTGTTGCGTAGGAGGTTGATGGTTGGGGCTCTATTATTGTAGACTTAACAGAACGGGGGGCGGCGGATGAATAAGGGGATATATTAGGTGCTGCTGGGGTGTTGTTGCGTAAGAGGTTGAGGGTTGGGGATCTATTACCGCTGCAACAGACACGTATTTCGGTCGCTTTATACCTGACGTGGGTATCTCATACCTCCGCTTTGGACGTGTTACCGGTATCGCTGGTGAGGGTTCAGGGGAGGAGATCACAACTACACTGTCGTCGAGGTCATCCGTAATGATGGGCTGCTCTACCTCATCGTCATTCACGGTTCTGTGGGAGAAGAAATATAAGGATCAGCACTCAAAATTTGTAATATTTTGTAAATGACTCACTTAGGAGTGTGACGTGTTAGAAATGGACTCTGTAGAAAAATTCAGATTCACGAGCCCATCCACATGTATTATATCTGGACCTACAGGATGTGGTAAAACTGTGTTTATGCTTAAAATCATTAAGAAAAGGGGGAGATGTTCTCGAAATTTGTGCATAAAGTTATATGGTGCTATTCGACGTATCAATCAGTGTTCAACGAGTACCAAGATGATATTTTGTTCCACAAAGGCGTATATGACGTTAATTCGTTAAAGGGAAATGAACATACAATCATTGTAATTGACGATCTCATGTTGGAGATGGATAAAACGTTTGCCGAGACATTTACAGTATTCTCCCACCATCTTAACATAAGCGTGTTCTTCATCAATCAGAATCTATTTTTCAAAAATAGATACATGCGCGATGTGTCGTTAAATACGCAATATCTAGTCTTATTCGCGCAACGTAGAGATGTATCACAAATTGGGGTATTAGCCAATCAAATGTTCCCGAATCAGCGTAAGGAGTTTTTGGAAGTTTATAAAGAAGCTACAAGCACGCGTTACGGATATTTGCTTTGCGACCTTCATCCGCGAAACACGTTTAGAGTGCTTCTGCGAACGAATATATTTCCAAACGAGCCTGAAACGGTGTATATTCCAGAATGACAAAGAGACTAAAGAAATACCGTGAATTAATAAAAATCTATCATCGACTGCCCGGGCAATGCAGCAGATGTTTATTAAAATATCGATGCCGACTTTTTAAAATGCATCTGTGAAATCTGTCTTAACGTTATAAATTGCAATGTATCAATGAAACCCATCAGAAGGCTCGCCTACGCCGCTACAAGAACATAATACGTACTCGCTCGTAAAAGCCAAACTGTAGCGAAGAAAAAACGAATTATTGTACAAACAGGAGGGTCATTTCTCCCATCTTATTTTCAGTTTTGGGTCCTTTACTGACTAGATTAATATAATGAAGAAAGTGGTAGTGATTCCCCACGAGGTGTACGCCTCACTGCAAAGGAATCCAGACACGTATCTAGATCCCCGTAAAAGCAGACTTAAAAGAATGGAAAGCGAATTGTTAGCCCTATTAAACAGTGAAAAAACACCTGATGAGAAAAGAATCTTATACCAAGAAGCTCTGCAGAAATTTCTTCACGAGTACGAAAATTATAAGAGCCCTACAGAGATTCCTGTGGTTATTAGGCACAGCACGGGGGACGATGGCGACATAGGATCTGTACCCGACGACACAGCTGACCAACCAAAAAGATTAGCCACACAACATATCGAACATGTATTAAAAAATACCCTCCCACTTACATTGAGGAGTAAAGGCTTAAGTCTTTATAATCTATTGAATGAGGATCCCGCCATACAATGGACCGATACAGGGGAGATCATTGTGGAAGGATCAAAGGTACAGGGATCGAATATCGTAGACATTGTCCATGATCTGGTGAGAAAGTGGGATAGGCCATCACCATCAGGATGGAAGCATATTAAAGCAAGACTACAACAAATAAATGTCCCTAAAACGTTGATAGGAAATCTGAACAGGTTAAAAGACTTGGAACATGCAACGCCTGTGACACAATTGAAGGCGCCGTCACCCCCGGCGGTAACACCTTTGAAGAGGAGCAAGAAGAGGTTAAACCAACCCTACCCACGTGCCTCTAAAATACGCAAATGGCTAACGTATTAACTAAACGCTATTATGACATTTCTACCCCATCCTCTTACGGCGGCGTAGATAGACTGTACAGAAGTGTTTACGGAGTAGGAAAAAAAGATGTTGAAAGATTTTCGAGGGAGCAGGACGCTTATACGCTTCATGAGCCTGTGAGAAAAAGGTTTAAAACAGCCAAGACAACGGCTTCCTCGATTGATTCTACTTGGCAAGCAGATTTAACAGACATGCAAAGATATTCTGTGTATAACGATGGTTACCGCTACATTCTATTCATAATAGACGTAATCTCTAGATATCTGTGGCTAGTTCCTCTGAAAAATAAATCACCTGAAACAGTTGCTAAAGCCACCAAAACGCTAATGTTAAAAGAAAACAGGGTTCCTGGCTATTTTTGTACGGATATGGGGAAGGAATTTATAGGCCGTGCTTTTCAGAACATGTTGACAGAGTTTAATATCAGCTATTACACAACCAATTCTATACATAAGGCTTCTTTAGCTGAAAGAGTTCAGCGCACCATAAAGGAACGCATGCACCGTTATTTTACACATAAAAACACATACAGATTTCTAGACATTCTGGAATCATTGGCATCATCCTACAACCGCTCACACCATCGCACGATTGGGGCAACACCTAACGAAGTTTTAGAAAGAGGTACGCTCCCGAGAAGCGATGGATCACCACCACCACCACCACACTCTGCGCGCTTCAAAATCAATGATTATGTAAGGCTGTCGCGTTCGGGGAATAAATTCGCAAAGGGTTTTGAGCAAGGATGGACACGCGAGATTTTTAAAGTTAGGGCTGTGAGACCTAAAGGTGAGATAATGATGTATTACATTGAAGATTTGAATGGGGAAGAAATCTCAGGAGGCTTTTACCGCGAGGAATTGCAGAAAGTTGCGTTTAATTTAGAAAAAAATGTGTTTAAAATTGAGAAAATTTTAGGAAGCAAAGGTTCAGGAAGGAGAAAAATGTACCTGGTGAAATGGCTAGGGTACCCAGAAAGCTTCAACACCTATATAAAAGCTGATGCAATAATGAAGCTTAAATAGTATGCAACATGGCTCCTAACCATTTCTACGTCACACTCCCGTCCTCCTCGTCCCTGTCTGTACACCCTAACAACACACTAGCCAACTTTGTAACAGAACTCCATGGGCACATTGAATTGGGTCGTGATTCGTATGAGGTGGGGATATGCGAAATTCAGCTGGACACCGTCTTTTTAAATATTGAACATAAAGAAACCGTTTTTACGATTCTTAGAGACATTGACGAGTGTGAAAAAGCTGGGGTAGCTATGGATGAAACTATGCGCATCGCTCGGACTAAGATTGCACGGTATTACAGTACAGAAGTAAGACTAGGGCCGGTCAATATGGTTCGGCCGAGGATGTTGTGAGAGGCTTAAACGTAAGTTTAAGAAACTCAAACCTTACGAATGATTTAGTATATGAAATCGTAAACAACCCTACACATTAGGGTGGATCGATTTTACATTTTTTTCGATTTCCATATTCTAATAGAGACAAACACTGCGCATGCATGAGGAAATAGCCTCTGCAAAATCTTAGCTTAATAGGTAATCATCTTCTGCCCCCGGCAGAGCGATGAAAATCATATTTTAGTAGTCAAAAACGTATTTTTCTTATAATTTTGAAAATATTTCGATATGCATCAAAATTATTCCTAATAACTATAAAGTCGATGAAAAAGACCTCATATGATCGTTTTTCCAAGCGCGTTGTCCTACGTTAATATCTTTTGCCCCCGGCAACAACGTCAGATGTTGAAAAAAATAGGTAATTTATATACATATTTTCAGATCGGCTCTTTGTCTTAAATAATGCATTTATATATTTCCCATAGCATTTATATTGTTGCTTAGGCATGAAATAACACACGCAAAATTTTATGACTCTAGAGTAATATCTTCTGTCCCCGAGAAAAGTCTAAATGTGGATTATAATTACGTTAATGCGATGTTATAAGTACGATAAGTACTAAGTACAGCTCCTCGCTTGCTAATTTTATAAAATTAGCAACCCAGAACTCACCACGAGGAGGTGGCTGTACGTCGAGTTCCACCCTATCCAGCCCCAACCACCCTTCCTTTGGCTGCATGTCGATTTACATACGGTAATCTTTCTTAGAATCAAATCGTGGAATTTTTGTTCGGGAGTGAAGACGGGAGCGGATGAATCCGTCCCTCTCTTCTATTCCACTTACACTGGCAGAGGCTTCGGTTACTAATTTGATGAGTCTCTCGACCGCTTGAGTATGACAAGGGAATAGTGGGATCAGTCCATCAGGCTGGTCTCCCGTCTCAACAAACTCTTTTATTCGGGTATCAGGTATTGTTTTTGTAACGGGGGGTTCAGTCACCTCAGCCGTTTGCCAGTTGATCATTTCGTAATAGTTTTGACTATCGTAGAGCAGCTCAGGCATGGCGAAGGCTCGAATTTCCCCCGCTGGCGATTGTTTTGGTCGTGCTTTTAATATTCTTCTCCATCCCAATTCTCTTATGTGTTGCTCATCGGCATGTAGCATGGAGATCAAAATATTTTCTGGGTGAGCAAAGAAAGAATTTCTACGGAGGACTTTGTTGGCGATTGTCTTAGATCTTTGAGGTATGGTCTGAGAGAGACGCATCATTTCGAAAAAATGTTTTGCGCCCTCAGTGAAACTGGAGTTTTTCTTTATCTTAAACCAAATTGGTGCGTAAACTGTCATAATGAATCGCACAATTTCGTTGAAGGTGCTGGAGGGTTCACTGGTTGAAACATAGAGGCGCAGAAATCTATTTGCTGTTGTCAGCCACCTGGAATGCGCCATCTTACCTGGATTTCGAGCCGCGAGAGCTGAAGAGCAGCTACCGCTCGACACTGCTCTGTAGATGCCTAACAAATATTTTTGGTCAGTGCTCAACTCGGCATCATCTATGTCAATGTCGGGAGATGGAATGGCATCGAATTCTGTAATTGGAAGTTTTTCGCAGTCGTTCAGTTGTTTTCCAACTGGTCCAGTAAAGCCCATTGCCCAGTTGTTTTGCCGTCCAAGTCTTGAATGAGGTGTCGCAGTGATAATTCATTACCGTGTAATAGGCATATGATCCACTGAACTGGCCTTTGTAGTTTCATTTCAATCATACGAATGGCTCCACCCTTTCGACCCGTGTTCACTGCGGTACCATCACAGCCGATAGCCACAATGTCGTCCGTGCTAATATTGTTAGTCTCTAGAAAGTTGATGATACCTGATGTTATTGCAGTGGCAGAACCTGATGCAGGAGTGAAATGCCCCATGTACTGGGATTCTGGTTCTTGAACTAAAACTATATGATCTGAAAATATGTACTGTATATAAATTACCTATTTTTTCAACAGTTGACGTTGTTGCCGGGGGCAAAAGATATTAACGTAGGACAACGCGCTTGGAAAAACGATCATATGAGGTCTTTTTCATCGACTTTATAATTATTAGGAATAATTTTGATGCATATTGAAATATTTTCAAAATTATAAGAAAAATACGTTTTTGACTAAAATATGATTTTCATCGCTCTGCCGGGGGCAGAAGATGATTACCTATTAAGCTAAGATTTTGCAGAGGCTATTTTCTCATGCATGCGCAAGTTTTTGTCTCTATTAGAATATGGAAATCGAAAAAAATGTAAAATCGATCCACCCTACTACACATACACTAATCCTAAAATCAAAGACTAACAGACGTCTTAAAGAACATAGAAAGTTCAAAATTCTAACCAACGGCCGATATAGCGCAGCCTTCCAAAGAGACACATTTCACGAGACACAGTATAACTTGTCCAGATTAATGTATCAATTGAAGATGGAGAAATTGGCTGAAAGGTCCCCAGACATGTGCTATATTTACAGTAATATAGTGGAGCACCAGTTTGTTGGGGATACCCAGGCACGCCTGCTGCGCATTGCCCACATCCCCAACCATAGAGGAAGGAGTTTGAGTATTACATATGACAGACCCCATTATGTGAATGTCGCAACTAATTTAATAACCAATATCACAATATATATAAGAACGATTGAGGGCGAAAACTTCCCATTCGGTAACGGGAGCTTAACAGTGAAGCTACACTTTCGACGCACTGAGTTATAATGGATAGAAAGCCTTTCACCGTCTATCGAGGGGCGATACCAGCGCGGTAGTGGACTTGGATCCATTTTTTCATCCATACTACGTACGGCTGTTCCTTTGCTGAAGAGGGGTGCCAGATACCTTGGAAGGAAAGCGCTACAATCAGGCCTTAACACTGCAGAAGACATATTGGCCGGGGCTAAACCTAAAGAAGCTCTAAAAAAACATTTAAAGCGTACACGGAACGAAATCATCAAAGATGCAAAGAGAAAAATGCGTGGTGGCGGGAAGAAGAAGAGGGCTCCCCGGAAGAAGAAGGGGTCACGTGGTATTAAACGTAAAAGGCTATCAAAAAAGAAATGCTGTAAGCGAATGAAACCTATGGTTGACCACTTTTTTGACTGATATAAGCTAAGGACATTGATCTCATGAATCATAGTTTGTTTACCACTTGTCGAGAGAGGAGTCACTATTTCGCCATGGCACGCTTCATCCACCCATGTAGTTCACAATGCTGTAAATCGGAGCTGTCCCTTTTTGAGCTCCCGCCAACCCAAGTTTCTATTGAGCACAGTGACTTTATTACAATTAACCCTTTAAACACAATTAGTTCCCCGAGTGCACCTATAGAATTCGTGATACCCAGCTCAGGTCCTTACTTTTTTGATCCAAGCTGTGTGCACATGTACGCTAAGCTACGTATAGCCCATTCTGATGGAACGGTCTGCGATGACAAATATGCTGTATACCCTGAAACAAACTTTCTGCACGCCATATTCAACCAGTGTGACGTATATTTAAATCAGACCAACATATCGGCAGGCACGGGGTACTATCATCTACGAGCCTATTTGGAAAATGTCCTCAACTTTTCCAAAGAAGCGAAGGCTACCTTTTTAAGTGCGGAGGGATATTATCAAACTAAAGATGAAAATAGTATAAAGGACAAATTTAAAAATTCTAAAAAGAAAATATACGAGTGTTTTGGACGGTTGCACACAGATTTCACTTTCCAGGAGAAGTTGCTTGTGAACGGGGTGGATATGAAAATAAAGCTCACCCGCACGAGTCCTGAGATCTGCTTAAATCTGGATGCGAATCAAGAAGAGGGTGCAAAGCCCGTTGTGGTTCACATTATGGACACATACCTCCGCGTACGGCGAGTGAAATTAAGTTCACCAAAACAACTAGAAATTGAGAAAAATTTACTAAACGCTACAGTGAAATATCCTATTAACAGAGTGCAGATCAAACTATATACGGTTCCTGCAGGGTTGGCATCGAAGCAGATAGAAAACATTGCCCTGGGAAATCTTCCTAAAAGGATATTAATCGGCATGCAGGACCACGCTTCGGTGAATGGAAAATATAAAAAGAGTGCCTTTAAATTCGAGAATTTCGGACTTAAAAATATAACTCTATACGTTAATGGCACTGCTTTGGGTGGAACAATGGGTACGGACTATTCATCAGACGCTGTGTTACCGCTTTGTGCCAGAGCCTATAGTAATCTGACCCATATTGCAGGTGATTGTGATGAGCTTGGTAATGGGGTAACGCAGGAAGAATTCATTGATCAATTTAACCTTTATCCGTTTGACATTACACCTGACTTATCTGCTAGCGTAAATACCCATTTAACCCCACAGCAGAGCGGAAACATCTCAGTGCGGCTGGAATTCGCCAAGCCTATAGACGCTCCTATTAGTGTACTAGTATATCTCGAATCGCAAGCCCTAATAGAAGTAGATAGATTTAGAAGCGTTATCACTGACTTTTAAAATGGATGCTAATACACTTCAGAAAGTAATGGAGCGAGTCACACGTTCCAAATTTATCGGCGTGTTTGCGAAACATTGAGTTTGCCAAGTACGCGAGAATGCGGTAGTCGTGAACACAGACATCATCGGTAATGAAGGGATTCACTGGATCGCTGTCTATTTTAAAAATAGACAGCGCCTGTACTATTTTGATTCACTCGGTACTCAACCCTGGAGTGACCCTATTATTGTAAAATTTCTCGCTCAGTTACATATTCCCGAAGTTGTGTGGACCCCATTTCGCATGCAAGGATATTTTACTAATGTTTGCGGAATGTACTGCGTCTCATTTCTCATGCATATGTCAAATGATAAAGAATTTATAAATTTTTTAAATTTATTTGACCCGTGTCACACTCGCCGAAACGATGAAATGGTATGCAGACAGATAAAAAACCGTTTTCCAATTGTACGTACTCGTTGTATATTATAATGTTTTTGTTCGTATATTTGTAACGATATATTCTGTAGTTGTTTATTGTACTGATTTCTTTCATTTAATAAATTTATGAAAATATATTGTGTCTTCTTATCCCAAAAAGATCGAAAAACACTTACATTATTTCGGTGTGACATTGTTGACTGATCAGTATATCCTCCCTATTCCGAGATTCTTCAAAAGATTGTATAACACGTGTCAAATCCTCATCGGACCTTAAAGGAATAATGCTTTTAAAACATATACAGAGTATACAGACAGATCCCCATTATGTGAAGATATCTTTGGTTCGAGGAATGAATGCCATAAAAATTTCGATTTTAGCATAATGGGGATAACCAAATAACATTGATTGACATTTTTGGCGAGTATCTATTTGACGAGATACTACAACTCTCCATATATATAAAAAATTATAGACACTTACATTTCTATGGTAGTCCCTTGCGTCGGATTGTAAGGAGCGTCACTGCAAATATCTTCTACGGTTTGCGTTGAAAATAATTCGCCACGGTCAATCGCATTGAAAAGACTAATTGCGGTTAATGCTGCAGTATCACGTTCTTCATACAATTCCGGGGAGACGTACAGGTCCATGGTGGAGGATGTGTGACATTGTTGACTGTTCAGTATATCCCCCGTATTCCGAGATTCTTCAAAAGATTGTATAACACGTGTCAAATCCTCATCGGACCTTAAAGGAATAATGCTTTTAAAACATATACAGAGTATACAGACAGATCCCCATTATGTGAAGATATCTTTGGTTCGAGGAATGAATGCCATAAAATTTCGATTTTAGCATAATGGGGTAACAAAATAACATTGATTGACATTTTTGGCGAGTATCTATTTGACGAGATACTACACCCCATATATATATATATATATATATATATATATATAATTCTAATTATAGACACTTACATTTCTATGGTAGTCCCTTGCGTCGGATTGTAAGGAGCGTCACTGCACATGTCTTCTACGGTTTGCGTTGTAAATAATTCATCACGGTCAACCGCATTAAAAAGGCTAATTGTCGTTAATGCTGCAGTATCACTCTCTTCATACAAGTCTGGGGAGACGTACAGGTCCATGGTGGAGGGAATGATTATTCACTGACGCGAAAATAGCTACTGTTACTCCAAACTGAAAAATATCCCCTTTTATAGGCACAATCGCCAAGCTCCGCCCCAAAAGACCAGATGTTCGTAGTGATTGGCTGCCGATGTAGCTGGGTGGAGCTATGACGTGTACCAATCCGCTATAACGGGACCGGACGAGTAACATATATATATTTTCACCAATAGATTTAATGCTCGTATTCTCCTTTGAAAATTATTTGGTGATTCGTATAGAACTTTTGATACTGATTCCAAATATGGTTTCAGAATTTTTCTATCACCCATAGTTTTCGAGAAAATATTTACTCAGATTTTCCCGCATCATTAGTCACTAATGTAATCGAGAGGATATAAAGAAATATATCCTAATTATATTTTAAAAGAACATTCGGTTTCAACGTTAAACTGTGGGTCTAAGGTGGGGTGAAAACCTTTCCAATTGCGCTAGGGGACAATTATTTGGTGTTTCTTTTTTGGCACTGAGTCAGGTTTCAGAATTTTCTAATGTTAAACTGTGGGTCTAAGGTGGGGTGAAAACCTTTCCAATTGCGCTAGGGGACAATTATTTGGTGTTTCTTTTTTGGCACTGAGTCAGGTTTCAGAATTTTCTAATGTTAAACTGTGGGTCTAAGGTGGGGTGAAAACCTTTCCAATTGCGCTAGGGGACAATTATTTGGTTTCTTTTTTTGGCACTGAGTCAGGTTTCAGAATTTTCTAATGTTAAACTGTGGGTCTAAGGTGGGGTGAAAACCTTTCCAATTGCGCTAGGGGACAATTATTTGGTGTTTCATTTTTGGCACTGAGTCAGGTTTCAGAATTTTCTAATGTTAAACTGTGGGTCTAAGGTGGGGTGAAAACCTTTCCAATTGCGCTAGGGGACAATTATTTGGTGTTTCTTTTTTGGCACTGAGTCAGGTTTCAGAATTTTCTAATGTTAAACTGTGGGTCTAAGGTGGGGTGAAAACCTTTCCAATTGCGCTAGGGGACAATTATTTGGTGTTTCTTTTTTGGCACTGAGTCAGGTTTCAGAATTTTCTAATGTTAAACTGTGGGTCTAAGGTGGGGTGAAAACCTTTCCAATTGCGCTAGGGGACAATTATTTGGTGTTTCTTATAAAACTTTGGTACAAAGCAATTGATCGGTACAAGGCTGAGCTCACCTACACCGTTCACCCTGAAGAACTATTTCTTTATATAACGCGCAGTTGTCGTAACGATTTAGAAGATTATTTCAATTGCCGCTATGTTGAGTGAGTTCACGATTGAAAAGCTCGAGTCGGTAGAAATAAACCCTCGATTGGAAAAGCGTGTTTATAAACTTGTATTTAATAATGTAGCTAACGATGAACTCTTTGTGCGTGCTTGATTGTATTCTAGACGTTTAAAGATGACTTACCAACCGGTTGTAAAGTGGGAACAAAAATAGTACTGAACGATATGAAAGCCCTTCATATCGAATACAGGTTTCCCTATACTTTAAGCGGTGAAATATTATTAAGCCGCATATACTGCGTAATGCAGAGCAATAATGATGTAATTGTAAACTCGATTAAGACCGAGTTTAGTATTTTGAAAAAAAAGTGAATTGTATTTATATTTTGCTTGACATTTCTCCTGTACTGATTATACGCATATTTCTATTGATTTGTGTTTATATATATATATTTTGCGTGATATTTCTCCTGTACTGTTATGTACATATTTCTATTGAAGTATATATTTATTTGAAATGTATATTTTATTTTATATATTTCCATAATTGTGTGTATATATTTCCTGTACTGTTATATGCATATTCCTCAAATGTATATTTATTTTCTATATATTTATAATAAACAGAATGATGCAATGTTGTTTTACTTAATTGTTATGCCTTCTACTACCGGTATTCTTTTAAGAAATATAATAATGTATACAATGGTATCTGATGGAACGAAATCTTTTAATTGGAGACAACTCACCATAATAATGGGTAAAAGTGGTATCTGGCAACTCAAGCCATTTACAGCCAACTGGCTGATTAGGCGTATATAATAATGTATACAATAATACTGCTAAAAAGTGGTATCTGGCAACTCAAGCCATTTACAGCCAACTGGCTGATTAGGCGTCTATAATAATGTATACAATAATACTGCTAAAAAGAGGTATCTGGCAACTCAAGCCATTTACAGCTAACTGGCTGATTAGGAGTCTATAATAATGTATACAATGGTATCGCGGTATCTGGCAACTCAAGCCATTTACAGCCAACTGGCTGATTAGGAGTCTATAATAATGTATACAATGGTATCGCGGTATCTGGCAACTGAAGCCATTTACAGCCAACTGGCTGATTAGGAGTCTATAATAATGTATACAATGGTATCGCGGTATCTGGCAACTCAAGCCATTTACGCCAACTGGCTGATTAGGAGCCTATAAAACAACGCCTACTCGGCTGAAATCTTAATGTGCACTTGGCTCCTGCCAGGTGAACACCTCTCCTCCTCCTTTCTCTCCTTTCTCTTGGGGGATAACGCCGCCTCCAAGTTTCCCCCATCCCCCCTTTGCAACACCCCCACCCCCTTTGCAACAACCCCCTCCCCTTTGCAACAATCCTCACCCCCTTTGCAACATTACATAATAACTTGCAACATTCTTGCACTCTCCCCTTTTGCGGCTATACTACTAGCATCTGCACTTCTGACTGCGGATGTTATGCGGATATTACCTCTAATTAATTATGCAATTTACAATTAAACTAACTTATAAAGTAGCTTATAAGGCCCAGTCATGCGCATTTCATGTAAAGTATTAATAACACTGTCCAACAAATTTTCGGTTCAGAAAAAAAACGGGAATAACATTCGGTCATTCTTAATATTTCGAGTGTGCTGATTCCAAATCCGAAAATAGTTTTTTTCTATCACTTCTCGTTTTTTTGTAAGGACTGCTTAAAATCTTCATACCAAAAAATAAGAATATATTGATAAACAGATAGGCTTTATCATATGGAACAGTTTAATTACTGCTATACTTCAACATATATGCACAAAATTAACATAAAACTCTCGTATTATACTGTTTTCAACTCATTATTTGTATTTATGCTGACGTTTGTGTGATGCTTCTGGTTGGTCACGCTTTAAATTCCAGCAAAAATCGGCCAGCATAGCAGGATTCCACTTCCCTTTGTATCGGCTCTTCATTGTGGCTATATCATGGTGGAATCTCTCCCCGTGTTCGTCGCTAACAGCAGATGCGTTTTCCGGAAAGAATGAGAGATGTGAATGCAAAAAAATTAATTTTCAATGACATCTTACATCCGAGACGTTGGTATGAGTTGATAAGTTGATCCACAAGTGCAGCATAGTTGTCGTATTTAGTCTTTCCTAGTAGACCGCTGCACACGTTTTTGAATGCACGCCAGGCTGCCAACTCAACCTCATCCATCACCGCTTCAAAGTGTTCGTCTAGCATGAGTTGGCGAATTTGAGGGCCGACGAATATGCCTTCTTTAATCTTGGCATCACTTATTTTTGGGAATTTTTCCTTTAGATATTTGAAGGCAGGCTTATCCTGTTTCAACGCCTTTGCAAATTGTTTCATCAGCCCTAGTTTTATGTGAAGTGGCGGCAAGATGACCTTTTCCCTTCGTACTAGTGGTTCGTGAATAACATTGTGAGATCCAGGTGAGGAATTGTCTCGCGGCGGCCATGCTGAGCGTGTCTAGTGTTCAGACCTTGCTCGGCTATCCCACTTGCATAGGAAACACATGTATTTCGTATAGCCAGTTTGCAATCCATTGAGAATAGCCACAACCTTCAAATCTGCGCAGATAAACCATTCATGTTCATTGTATTTTATACAGTCCAGAATAAAAGCAACAATGTCATACGTTTCTCTCAAGACGACTGAATGAGCGATCGGAACAGAAGGCATTGTGTTCCCATTGTGTAGCAGTACACCCTTAACACTGTACAGAAATGCATCAATGAACAATCTCCACTGATTCGGTTCATAGCACAAACCCAGAGCATCGAACAGACCATGTATATCAATGCAATAACAAAGATAAAGATCGTTCTTCATTGTGAAATATTCCTGCAAATCCAAGGAGCGCTTTCGGAATGCTGTAATTCGTACGTCTTCCGCCAGCAGATTCCATTCTTGTAGACGTGAGGCCAGCAGTTCACTTTGTTGCTTTGGTAAGTATTAAATTATGGACCAAATCATTGAGTTCAGGCTGCGTGATGAGATGTTGTTCTTTCTTGGACTCGACTTAAGCTTCATAGCATTTGCCGTCTGATTCCGATTTGTCAGAGTC
>JAJOZX010001368.1:27500-270000 GCA_023014485.1 Bathynomus jamesi | reverse complement strand
ACTGAGGAAATGCTAACAACCTTGGAAGAAAAGATGCTGAGAATTTTTGAAAAATATGCTCCGAAAGCAGAGCCGAAAGGAAAGCGGAACTGGCTAGAGAGGCAAAAGAGAAGAATATTCCGCAAAAGAAAGAGAGTAGTGACGAAGTTAGCTAATTGCGGAGACAACAATGCCAGGAAAGTAATACAAGAAAAACTGGAGAGAATCGATTGGGAAATACAAACTCTGATAAAGGGCCATACAGAGAGGGAAGAGGAAAAGGCAGTAGAAGCAATAAAGGAAAATCCAAAATACTTCTGTAGCGATGCGAAAAGGAAAACAAAAACGCGCGCTACTATCAGGCCCTTAAGGAAAGGAAATAATGAACTAACAGACGATTTAAAAGAAATATCTGAAACATTGAGAGCCCAGTATGAATCGATCTTCAGTACCCCAAAAAGTGACAAAGCGATACCTGACACAGATGCATTCTTCAAAGAGAAATTGCAAGGAGAATGTATAACAGACTTTGATTTTACCCCAGAAGATGTAGCGACAGCTATAGGACATATGAAATCACATTCAGCTGCAGGTCCGGACAAATGGAACGCACTATTAATTAACAACTGTAAAAATGAAATAGCTACACCCTTATACTGGATATGGAGAAGATCCCTAGACACTGGGGAAATACCGAGCATCTTGAAAACAGCAAACATCGTCCCTATATATAAAGGAGGAGATAGATCTCAAGCAAAGAACTATAGACCAGTGTCCTTGACGTCCCACCTCACCAAAATTTTTGAAAGAATAGGCAGAGAGAAAATCTATGACTTTTTGGAGATATTGGAAAGATTCAATGAAAATCAACACGGATTCCGATCAGGAAGATCATGCCTATCACAACTTATGGAGCATTATAACAATATCCTAGATGCACTTGAAGGCAATGAAAACTATGATGTCATATACACGGATTTTGCTAAAGCTTTCGACAAATGTGATCATGATATAATAGCACATAAAATGAAACATATGGGAATAACAGGCAAAGTGGGAAAATGGATCTACAACTTTCTCAGAAATCGACTACAGGTGGTCAAAATTCAAGGTGTATCATCATCAGAATCAGAAGTATGCAGCTTAGTACCACAAGGTACAGTGCTGGCCCCACTCCTGTTCATTATCATGCTAACAGACATAGACAGTGGAGTAAACAGCAACAGTATAGTAACATCATTTGCGGACGATACAAAGATCAGCAGAAAAATCAGCGATGCAAACGAAATGGAGGCCTTGTAGAGGGACACAAACAAAATATACAAATGGTCAGAAGACAACAATATGATATATTTTAACACCGATAAATTTCAGGTCTTGAGATATGGTAGAAATGAGGAACTTAAACAGACTACATAGTATGCTCCGAATAGACAAGAAATTCAAAGAAGCACGAAAGCGGTCGACTTGGGGTAATAATGACTGATGATGACAAATTCGAGACACAAAATCAGATAGCAATAAACAAAGCAAAAAGAGTCGCGGGACAGGTACTAAGAACGTTCAAAAGGAGGGACAAGACAGTAATGATTCCCCTGCTGAGAACACTGATCATACCAATACTTGAATACTTGCTCAGTTTTGACGTCCCCATAAAATGAAGAAATTAATAAACTAGAAGGAACGCAGAGACATTTCACAACCAAGATTGATGGCTGCAAAGAAATCAACTATTGGGAAAGACTACGTAAACTAATTCTGTTCTCCCTGGAAAGAAGAAGAGAGAAGTACACCATAATCTACATATGGAAAATGATCGAAAAACTGGTACCAAACCTCAAACTAAACCCAATTACCATCCAAACAACGCTGGAAAATAGGAAAGGTAGAATGTGTAGTGTTCCCAAATTAAAGGCCCGACAAGGGACCTCCTCAACTCTGAAGGAAAATAGCTTGGTTGTCAGGGAGCCAATAATTTTCAACCAGCTTCCAAAGGACCTCAGAAACATTACAGGGGTCAACGTTGAAGTCTTCAAGAAAAGACTAGATGCCTGGCTCAGGACGGTACCAGATGAGCCGGGTGTACCTGGCTATGTACGGTGGAGAGTGCAAGAGAGCAACTCCCTCCTCCACCAAGCCAGGACTAGAGGCGGGGCCACCACCTTCACCTTCGTGTGAAGAAAGACCGACGCACGGAACCCAAACAAGGTTAACAAGGTATATATATATATATATATATATATATATATATAACGTAAAGAACGACGCTTGTATAGGAGATATTCCGCGCAAGACGAGAGAGAGAGAACGAAACAAATGATCCCGGGTTCGATTCCCGGGTGGTTACCTCATTTTTTCATTTGTTTCGTTCTCTCTCTCTCGTCTTGCGCGGAATATCTCCTATACAAGCGTCGTTCTTTACGTTATTTATACTGCGTGTTCTTTGCAGTTGAATGTGTGTATATATATATATATATATATATATATGAAAGTTATTTCACGAAAGTGACACGTGAAAAATATTTATGATGAATAAAACCACGAAGGGAAAAGAAACACAAAGTGGTGCTCAAGCGCTTTCGTCTAATGACATCCTCAGGTGTTCCTGAGGATGTCATTAGACGAAAGCGCTTGAGCACCACTTTGTGTTTCTTTTCCCTTCGTGTTTTTTATATATATATATATATATATATATATATATATATATATATATATATATATATATGGGGAATGGCAGCCGTTTGTGAGGTATGTAATGGAGACATTGATATTGCCTCTACGAAAATAGTTAAAAAAGAAATAAAAATAATAATTGGTTACATTCTATTTTGTTTGGATATTTTACTCCTTTTAATGATAATAATAAAATTTTGAAGACAAAACCTCGTCATTACTGATTAGTAATTTTTTGTACTTTTTCCAAATTTTATGTTTCTGTAGACGAAATTTTTTTCTGGAACTGTACCACTAAAATCCCTAGCCCTAACCTTTTCATGAAAGGTAACACTTGAGCCCTGAGGTTGTTGGGATAGTATATACTTTATTCTCGGTGGTGATCCTTATTTATTCTTGCGTGCTACTTGATTTAAGTGTTATCAGTTCAGAGCTCAAGTGTCGCGCCCACCCCATGGAGAATTGGATATGGGTTATATATATATATATATATATATATATATATATATATATATATATCAGTGGCGTGCGGTGATTTTTCGTCAAGGGGAAGCAATTCAAGCAAAAACAACAAAGATTATATAAAATAAAAATAAAACTTTAAAATACTCGTATATAATAAAAACAAAACACGGTACTTGTGGGTTATCTGTCGCCACTTTTTAATTTAATTTTCCAACTTTTTCACAAATACAGATGTGTGTTATCATGTTGCCATTTTTACAAAAATATACTATTTTTTTCTTAAATTATTTTTATTTCTCAAAATAACAAACATTAATCATATTATTCGGGTGGCATGAACGCGGCGATGGCCTCCAGGATGCCGTCGAATGGGTCGACACTAGCGGGTAGCTTGCTCCTCCACATGAACTCGGCCAGGTAGGTCTTAAGATGGTGTCGGGCCGTTCCTCGGTGACGCTTGTTCCTCCACTTTGCTGATCCCCACAAGCGTTCGATATTTTGAGTGTGGACTCCGGTATCTGCATCAACGAAATTGTATCGATGATTAACCTTGAAATGTTGGAAGCCAGCCTCCTGGAGGTCGGTGGTCTTATATCCTCGCCAGCTGTCGGAGTAGATAATGGAACCTTCGGCGATGTTTTCCACAATGGCAGCCAAGAGAGTTGCAGCAGAGCGGTTGGGAACTTGAACGATGAAGCAGTCGTTTGTTTCACGGCAAATTCCTCCGAACATCCATTGTTGTGGTAAAATGCGTCCGGCATTGTTTTTACGCCTCGTGAACAGGCTCTCATCGATCTCAACCACTATTCCTTCTAACCTAACCTAACCTAACCTAACCTAATCTAACCTAACCTCACACTAACCTAACCTAACCTAACCACACACTAACCTAACCTAACCTAACCTAACTAAAAAATAAATGACCCACAAGTAAAAAGTGGAAACAGATAACCAATAGGTATGTTAAAAAGCGGCGACAGATAACCCACAAGTACCCAAAACACATATAATCATCTACTTACTTTACTTATAGGTTAATTCTATTCTTCTTTCTTTTTTATTAAATATATCTATTATTTCTTCGTAAAAGGCATTGGTTTTCATATCCTTAAGAAGCTTTTTCTCAATTGAGATTAAAGCTAAACTTGCAAGCCTTTCTTACCCTTGCGCATTTCTAGCGTAGTTACGTATTCGCTTTAAATGAGAGAATGACAATAGACAGCACGTAAAGTTGCCAGATATTTCAAGAAAATTAACTATAAGATCTGGACAGCGATTTCTAAATTGCTTCCTTTTTGACATAGGGAAGGATAAAATAACAATAAATATATATTCTTTTTCGCTTAACATGGCCATGGAATTTTTTAGTAGAAAAACTATATATGAAACTTGTTGTATTCAATAAATACTACATTATTAAACATTAAATGAGTTTTTAGAATGGAAAGAAACAATTTGTAACAGTAAAAAAAAAGCGAAAGTCATTGGGAAAAAGGATGCATTTCGTCAATTGTTGTCCAACTCGAGATTTTTTGCGTCGGCTTTCTTAAAGGTTTTTGCACGAACGGCAACCAATGTATATACTATGTATCCACCTGATTACAAATCAAATGCTATAAATAGTATAATAAAATGATTTTGTACAAATTATTAACACGCCACTGATATATATATATATATATATATATATATATATGCAATAAAATCACAGAACAACACGTGATCTTTTTAATAAGCAAACGACCACAGGGAAAAGGAAAAGGAAACACGAAATCCGAGCGCTTTCGTGATATATTCACATCTTCAGGGACAAGAAAGAAATATATATATATATATATATATATATATATATATATATGTGTGTATATATATATATATATATATATATGTGTGTGTGTGTGTGTATATATTATATTGCAAAAAATAAGATTTAATGATTTTAAAAGGGCTTGGAGTTTCAACGTTCTACATTATATATATATATATATATATATATATATATATATATATATATATATAATGTAGAACGTTGAAACTCCAAGCCCTTTTAAAATCATTAAATCTTATTTTTTGCAATACTAGATCTAGTAATCTGTGATTGATGTTTGCAAAACGAGATGCAACAGTCATATTTGTGTAAATGTTTCCCTAATCAGAAATAAAACCAGAGCCCGTATCTCTATAGGCGAAGTGAGGACACTGAGGTCGGTGTTGGAATCCCTATGATGCTGGTAATAATAACACGAGAGTTATGGTAATAGGTCGCATTCGTCTGGCCTGAGCGCCGTGCCAGACTCTCCGGCTATCCTGATTGATTACACTGGTCTGTTGTTTTACATTCATAGCTGTTTTATGGTGATTTTGGTCTGCTAAATCAAAAAATATATCCATTTTTGCCCATCACGTAGGGTTTTTTGCAAATAGCCATATAATTTTATATAATGTTTATATACGTCCGTATATTTCCTTGTATATTATACATTATTTTTATTATTATATTATGTTATAATATAATAATGAATGAAACTCAGACCAAGACAAGTCATGGACTCCTCACAAAGTTTGTCGTTCTTGTGTTGAATCCTTGAGACAGTGGAGTCAAAGAAAGAAGAAGTCCATGGATTTTGGAATTCCTATAGGCTGGCGTGAACCCAAGAACCATGGAGATGACTATTATTTCTGTTCGTGCAACGTACAAGGTTACAACACTAGAAATAAACAGGACATTTCTTATCCTGATCTTCCACCTGCAATGAGACCTATACCACATGGACCCAATGTGCCTATTCTTTCCCTCCACAAACTCTTGATAGATTCATGTCAGACTCTGACTCTGGTGCTGGTAATGCAGATGATGATACTGACTACTACCAACCAGAAATTCTCAGTCGTGAACCACAACTTTCCACACAAAGTGAACTTAATGATCTGATGAGAGACTCGGATCTGCCGAAAGATTCTGCAGAAGTTCTGGGATCCAGACTCCAAGCCGATAACTTGCTTTCTCTAGGGACATCTTTTTCTTGGTACAGAAACCGTGAGACAGAATTTGTTCCATATTTTTCCCAAGAAGGTCCACTGGTCTACTGCAGTAACATCGCTGGACTAATATGTAGCTAAGGAACTGCCTATCAACCAAGTGATTGGAGATTATTTATTAACTCCTCCAAGACAAGCCTCGAAGGTATTCTCCTTCACAATGATAACTAATATGCTTCTGTTCCTATAGCTCAGTTTGTTCACTTGAAAGAAACATATGAAAATCTTGAACTTTTTGAAAAAGTTCGGTATAATGAGCATGAGTGGATTGTATGTGGGAACCTGAAAGTCTTATGCATGCTGCTTGGTCAGCAGTCTGGTTACACGAAAATGCCATGTTTTTTGTGTGAATAGGACAGCAGGGCGAGAAGTCAGCATTGGAAGAAGAAGCTGTGACCACCCAGTTGGTTGAGCCAACCAAAGTGCTGTTACCTCCACTCCACATAAAACTAGGCTTGATGAAGCAGTTTGTGAAGGCATTGGATAAGGATGATGACTGCTTCAAGTACATTTGCAGCAAATTTCCACCTCTCACCATGAGGAAGCTAAAGAAGGTGTCTTTGTGGGACCTCAAATCAGGAAGTTAACATTGGATGATCAGTTTGAAGGAACGATGAACCAAGTTGAAAGAGAAGCATGGGTTGGCTTCAAAAATGTTATTCAGAACTTCTTGGGGAGCAAAAAGGATCCAAATTTCAAAATGATTGTTGAAAGCATGCTGAATAAATTTGAAAAGTTGGGATGCAGCATGAGCTTCAAGGTTCACTTCTTACATTACTATTTTGACTACTTTCCTGAAAATCTTAGTACCGTCAGCGAAGAACAAGGAGAAGGATTTCACCAGGACATGAAGACAATGGAGAAGAGATATCAAGGAAGGTGGAATGTCAACATGATGGCTGATTACTGCTGGTCACTGAAAAGAGAGACCTCCGGTGGAACCCATAAAAAACTATTAGAAAAGCGTAGATTTAGTCGAATATAAATCATAAAATTCAGAAAAATGTTCAATTGAATACTTGTACCAGCTTTATTCCTTTACTTAACAAATTAATTACTTAAAATAGACCTTTGATCAGAGTTTGAAACGTTTAAAATCCAAATATCCTAATATACTAAATATAACCAAGTATCATACATGAAAATACATTTTTTTTAATTTTTCGATTTGTGAAAAATCCTGACATGATGGAACAAAATGGATGTTAATTTTGAAATCAGCATTGCAGAATTATGTAAAGTGACCTATTGAAACAAAAACAAAGAAAATATTTTCTGATTTCCATACCAGTGTTATTACTTATTAGTAGTCAAAAATCAAACTATTTTGAATTATGATTTAAAAACTCTTTTGTCATGGATAAAGTCAAATTATGTTCCTACATTTTTTACGAACTCTGTTATTTATTTTTCAAATTAAAATATAATTTATATGGAAATGAATGCTTCTTTCTCATTAAAATTCTTAATTTTTCATAATTAATGTTTATAATGATGAAGAATTAATTTTATACTCTCTAACCTTCCATTTATAATGAACGTATTGTTGTTGTGCACAACCCCTTTAAATTATGTGGTGCGCACCTTTTTTTTCGATTGCACTTCACTCTTACGCGCGTGTTCGTTTATTGCAGGATGACTCTGCCTTTCCACTCGGATGGCCTTTCAATTTTATACGCGTTGTTTCCCTCGGCTTACTTGAAGCCCACTTTGACTTTCAAACTTTCAATGTTAATTTACCCTCAGCTTACAAAAGAGGCCTATTGCAAGGTATCATAAAAACGACACACTCTCTCTTATAAAGTTTATTTAATTTCACTCCAATTAAGACATAAATTGAAAGAAATATACGGATGTACGATTACAAATTTTGTTTAAAAAACTCAAATTATTAATTTAAAGAAAATGTTTGCAAGTATTTAAGTCTCCAAAACCATTTATACAGAGGTTTTTTTTATTTGCGTGTAACTTTAAAAACCAGCACTAAATTCAAATTTCGTAATCTAAGGAGAAGTTGGAAAAATGGTTTACTTACAAAAATTTTGGAAAGTTACTCTCAACAGTTCTGCGCGAGTTCCGCAGATTTTTTCCAGGAAAAAAGTCCGTCAAATACATTAGATTTCTTCTCATACTAACTGAATGGTCATGCACTAACTTCCCGGGTTTCCACGGGAACCAACCTCAACACAAGATATTGACTCTTCCCTGAGGAAACCTAATATGTCGCAAACTTAAAGTTTAACATTTAATTTGAACAAAATTAAGTTACAAGAAATTCCACAAAGTTCTTTTTTTTCCGGTCGCTAACAATAAAGCTCTTACACACAAGTTCGCGTAAACAAAGGCAATTAAAATTTTAAGTACAACGTGAAACAGTTTTAACTCAACTTAGAAATTTTCAATCACGCCACAGAGCCTAAAGATTCATTCTTTACAAGCCATTTTATCTTTACAGGACCGAACTACAACTGCCTTATAACTCTTAAGTTACAGCTCAGGATTACAAGAACTCCTCCCTTTAGTGTCTAAAGGGCCTATCAAAACCATTTTCATTACATGACATCATTCGTACAAAAATTACTGATCTTCCATTGGCTCTAAACTCAACTTCGTTAAATTCTACGCTCCGCCTTTCTTAAAGAAATTTTCAAATTAAAATTTGAAAATTTGAATTTAAAACTTTAAAATTTTAAACTTTAAAATTTTAAATTTTCGCTCGAGGGTTTTCCTCAGACGAAACCAAGAATAAACAAACCGAAACTTTACAAGGTTCAAAATGAAACGGACCTTTGTTAAGCTATATTTTCCCTTTGAACTCGACCACAAATCTACCTGAGACTGTCAAACAATAAGTTCTCTTCTCTGATCACACACTCAGCCTTCGGCTATACCCAGGGTACCGGCACTCTTTACTTTGGTCGGTGTTCATTTTAAAAGATTTAAATTTTCACGCGAAATTAAATCGATTTCAAAATCACTTCACTCTTTCTTTCTACCCTTTTTACTTACATTTTGATATGAGATTTTCGCATACAAATTGACCGTCACAACAGTATTCTTTACTGATGGACTGAAAATATATATTTTTTTTAATTTCAAGCGATTTTTCGAGAATATATACTGTCTGAGTGTCAATTATAATAGTGTTAAAATGACAGGATTAACATCAGTAAGAAGACCACAAGGTAATAAAAATAGTACATAAATGCGAGCAACACTAATTGAGGAGTAGTTGGGCTGTAGCAGCTCGAGGGTTGACTGGTCAAACCCTCATTTAGTGCTGTCCGCATTTATTGATGTTCAAATATTTGTTTTATACCAATTTTATGTCTTAAATCAGAAAAAAATGAAGAGTTTTAAAATTTATTTAAAACCAATAAAGTTAAGGAACAAACTGTGGTTTGTTTATACATTCCTCAAAGGCTTTACATACCAAATATTCACTACCATAAATGGTAAATCACTTCTCTAAGCCGGATTTTTAATAGAAAAGTTACTTTTTTCCTAACATATCCTGTGACCTTCCTACTCTAATTCTAGTTCACTGGATGAACCAAATCCCCTAAAATACCACCAGCGCGAGATCAAGCTCTATAAAGCGAGATTATACTTAATCCTCTCAGCAGTTTCCTAAATTGGGTAGTCTGTCACGCGGTATCCGCTTTCAAGGTGTCCTAAACACAAGAGATTTGAATCCGATAATTAAGTGGACACAAAAACCTTCTCTTTCATTTCTCTCAATGGCGTTCAAATTAAATTAAAATTCGGAGCCTTTAAACGAATTTCAAGTCTTTGTCGATAAAATTAAGTTTAATTCAGCAAATTAATTCAAGGGCCCTTATCCCAAATGAAAATAGCTGAGGTATACTGAATATACTATACATAAACCTTAATCCTGTAAAAACTTCCTTTGTTGGCCTCGCGTTCATTTTTAAATTAATTTTTACTCTCTTTCACTACGTCGGTTTCATATAATAATAATAATAATAATAATAATAATAATAATTATATTATTATTATTATTATTATTATTACCAGTTCATATAGGACATGTAAATAAAGACTATCCATAAACCTATTGGCCAATCCCCTTATCCATTCCTCTTCATGATCTTATTCAATGTTCATCATTTCCCCTGACAAAATTGCAGTTATTTCGACAAGAGATTTCTCTCGTGTTTTTAACAAGTTACTGAAGGAAGAAAATTAATCCGACGAATCAGAAATCGATCAAAAGTGGTGGAAGTGTTCACAAGAGACTTTACATACGACGTTATATAGCTTCGAGCAGGGAAAGAAACGCTCATAAGGATGAAACGCGCGCGCACACACACACACACACACACTATATATATGTATATTTTTTCTTTCCTATTTTTATTTATTTATTAAAATATTCAAGGTAAAATTTTTATATATGTGATTCTGAATATATATCCGACGAGAACAAATTTTAATTAATGCGAGTGTGCATGCTGTATAAGTCAAGATAAAGCAGTACATACATATATATATATATATATATATATATATATATATATATATATATATGACGAAAGGCCTTCGAATAATTTTTTTCTTTTTTCTTGTGGGTTACATCATTCATTCATTCATTTCACGCGTTTAATTGTGAAATTCATCCCATACATTATAGCGTTTTCTCTTTAATACGTTAATTACCTTACTGTTCAATTTACTTACAAGTATTCTCTATACAAAATAACGCCATCTCTACTCTACAGTAAGTAGCGTGGCCGAGGAAATAATGAATACACAGTAGTTTTCTGAAGCGTTTATTTAATTTTTTTATTCTGTAATTTACGAATGGGGCTTTTAATTTATTGTTAATTTACGAATGGGGCTTTTAATTTATTGTTAATTTACCTACGAGAGAGAGAGAGAGAGAGAGAGAGAAAACGGGTAAAGAATGTACTAACAAGATCGATATTACATTTCTAGTTTATTATTTGTATAATTTAACACTAGAATTTAACGCATCTCTTATCTATGACGCGAGGAAAGAATCTGGTTTTGGTATCAAAATGTCCGCGAAAAGGGCACTCAACCCAAACATTGTCTTATTGGTTAAAAGAAAAGGTCGTACTGTAAGCTTACACGATTGGTTACCTTTTTAAAACACCCAAAACTTTCTTTCTTTCTTTCTCTGGTCTTTGTATTGAAATAAATAATCGTTATTCACAATAATCAACTTTTTAACCTTTAAACCAACAATCAAATTAATTAATAAATCATATTAAAAATAATCATATTAAATTCCATAACGACAATATATTATTTACATATTTCTTTATCTTATAATGCTCTTCTCTCCTTGCACTTTGTCGTGATTATTGTCCCCTCTCCCTTTAGAATTATTAATGAGACCTGGTCCTCGAAGCCTCAAGTGCTCGAGGTAGAGGTGTACCACTCACTGCCCCTGCTGCACTCCGCGGTGCACCTGTACGCCGAACGAGAGGGCGGGAGGACGCTGGTCGCAGTTGCACACACGGTCGATTTGACCACATTACCTTCGCCTAACGACCTTTCTCCCAGCAATGAGGTACGAGTACTGTCTTCAAACTTAATTTCATACATGTTTTTAATTCTAGAGGAGGTTTCTTTTATGTAATTCTATAATTCTTAAGTGTTTCACTGTTTTATTATAGCTACCAAATAGTTAGTATATATACAGGGTGTCCCCAAAAAAACTATATACTCTTTATAGCATCATATATTTTATAATTTAAAAAAAACAAAACAATATATTGTTATAGCAATTGCCAATGAAAGGTAAATTAGTAATCTAAGTGATCAAAATGTTATAGCGAGTTGTTTGCATATAAAATTTAATTAACTACGCCAAGTGCTCAAAATGTTCTCCGGCGGCATGAATGCACCTTTGAATGCGTCGACTAACTGATTCGCAGACATGGACTAATGTGGATGCTGTGATGGTCTCGCACTTTTCCCTAATTGCATCCTTAAGGTGTTCGAGTGTTGCGGGTCTTGTACCATAAACTGCATCCTTCAGGTAGCCCCACAAGTAAAAATCAAGTGGAGTCAAATCCGGTGAACGTGGAGGATACTCAACGCTTCCTCTTCGTCCTATCCAACGGTTAGGCAACGTTTCATCGAGGTACCTTCTGACATCACAATGATAATGAGGGGGGGCTTCATCTTGTTGAAAGTAAAAGTTGTCGTTTCCAAACAACTTCCGAACTGCAGGTATAATTTTTGTCCGCAGCATGTCGAGATATGCGGCACCGGTAACTGTCCCATTAAAGAAAAATGGTCCAACGAAACCCCTGGATGATAAACCACACCATGCTGTTAATCCTGGTAAATTAACATGTTTATCCACATAAACGTGTGGATTATCAAGTGACCAGTACCTGCAGTTGTGTCGATTTACTGTGCCATTCAGCTTGAAGGTAGCTTCATCAGCCCACACGATTTTGTTGGCAAACTGTACGTCTTCGGCTTCCATTGACTGAAACCATTCACAAAATTCGAGTCTGCGATCAGGGTCATCTTCAGTCATGGCATGTAACAGACTTGGAATGTAGCTTTTCCATTTTGCCGACTTTAAAATCCGGTGAACACCTGATTTGCTGATTTCGGTCTCACGGGCGCATTGCCTAACTGGTTTCTGTGGTGATCGATTAAATTTTTGCAACACTAAAACGGAGTTTTCATCACTCGCACTTGATTTGCGTCGTCCAGATCTTCGCTTGTGCATATCTTGAGCAGATCCCTCTGCCTCAAACTTGTCACGGATGCTTGTAATGGCGAGACGTGTCAGTGGCTTTGTACCAAATTCTCGGATCCATTGCCGCTGGACTTCGGACACATTCTCAAATTTCCAATACCATTTCAGAACACTTTTTCGTTGCTCCAGTGTCAAACGTTTACGCAACATCGGTTCTTTTGCTGAACTGAATAAAGTTGAATGCTGTAGAGTTTGTATCGTGGAATGAGTGCGTAGGCTAAGTCCGAAGCAAGCTAGTGAGTGACTAGACTACGTTCGGTCCATAGGCTTCGCCATTACAAGGCCTTTGATAAAACAAGGTCAGGCTTAGTCGACGCATTCAAAAGTGCATTCATGCCGCCGGAGAACATTTTGAGCACTTGGCGTAGTTAATTAAATTTTATATGCAAACAACTCGCTATAACATTTTGATCACTTAGATTACTAATTTACCTTTCATTGGCAATTGCTATAACAATATATTGTTTGGTTTTTTTTAATTATAAAATATATGATGCTATAAAGAGTATATAGTTTTTTTTGGGACACCATATATATATATATATATATATATATATATATATATATATATATATATATAAAATAATATTGTTGTCATATGGACTATAGTCTGCCAAAAAACCTTTTCATTTTCATTTCATTTTCATAATTGATATAATAATATGATATAATATAATATAAATAATTAAGTAATTGAGGAAGTACAAGAGTTTAAGTATTTGGGTCAAACTATTACCAGCTTCTTGAGTGATGACTCGGATATAAGAAAACAATCTCGAAGCCTGTGTGCTAAAGCGAATATGACCATAAGGAACTTTCGATTTTGTACAAGTGAAGCTAAAGACACTCTCTTTCGTACTTTCTGCAGTAATATATACGGACAGCAACTCTGGGTGAATTATAAAAAAGTTCTGGCAGAACCCTAAATTTGCTGTACAACAGGTCTTTTAGACTCTTACATAAATTACCCCCCGAGATGCTCAGCTTCGCAAATGTTTGCTACCCGCAATGTCCCGAGCTTCCCGGAGGTAACAAGACGTGCTCAATACAGTCTATTGCAAAGAATTAAAAAATCAACCAACCCGATTATCCAAGCTATCCATGAGTCCTGCCATTTATCCTCTAAGCTATGGACTTCTTGGTACGAAAACGTCTGTCTGTAGCTCCACTTAACTTCGACATTACAGTATTATTTGTAATCAATTGTATATATTTCTATCCTTAGTATATGAACTGTCATTGTATTAATAATATTTGTCATATGGACTATAGTCTGCCAATAAACTTTTTCATTTTCATTTCATTTTCATTTTCGTATATGGCCCTGGGGAATTACATGATTTCTGAAAAATAATGGGAGCTTGGTTGAATGGTTCAAAACAGCGGAGACAGCCGGTCAATCCGGAAACTTTAATCTCCTCCACTACTTATTTTTTATTTCAGGACTTCCTCTTATGTTATAGGCACTATATATAAATATTAAAGGGTTAAGCATTCGGTCTTAGTCCTATAAGTAAATAAAGAGGGTATACAGCTGATGATGATGATGATGATGACAGTTCAATCCTCTTTTGATGCAAAAAATATGAAGAACAAGTACAAGCCCAAATGCTTTGTATATTATACTGTACATGATTAAAATCAACATCAAATTATTATCTTAATTAATATAGTTAGAGAAATTCAAACTTCATCCATTACTAAATGCGCTTTTTTTATGTTACAGGCCGGACATAGTTGTCGAAACTTTTGCCTGAACCAGAAAGACGGAGAAAGAGCAATGATTATAAAAACTAACGGAGGAGACTGGGCACTCATTATTGCTAAATGGACAGGCCTTTTACCTGGCGTTCCTGCAAGTAATTAAACAGTCCTAGTTTGAAACACATGTATTGAATAAAAATTTACAAATTATTAAAATTTAACCCACTTAATTATGTGCACGTGCATGGCTTCCTCTCTTCCAGAACTATAACGTCTTACAGTTTGTTCCTTTCTTTGCGTGTCTCAAGTTTTTCTCCCATAATAATGGAAATTTAAATAACAAACAACGTTTCCTGTTGATGTTAACGAGTGGTGTTAATTTGCTATTTACAATGTACACACGAAGTTTTATCCACCGATTTACGTGGAAAGATAGGTATAATTGCTATCAATGTTCTAACCTGAAGGTAGGGTTGGCAGTACTCCAAGTTTAATGGCTCCGGCTTCGGAGCAGTTTCAAGGGTTTAGCTCCGGCTCCAGGGTTACGTCGGAGCTGTTAAAGGCTCCAAGCTCCAGCTCCAAGCCGGTTCCCGTAACCGTGGTTCCGGAAAAGCTCCTTATCAGCGATCCAGCTCCAACTATTTTTATTTAATTCCGGGCTCCACCTTCAAAAACTACAAAACGGGGCAATTTTAACATTTGTGCTACTGTATCTTGTAGTTTGACCTTAGATACAGCTTTCATTTTGTTTCATTAATATAAAGGGAGAGGTTCAAAACCACATTAATAAATTAAGGTAGAAACAGTGTTTATCTGTTTACATTTACGTGCATGAAATATATATATATATATATATATATATATATATATATATATTAATATATATATATATAAAATTACACCAACCCGCGAGGAAAAAAAATATAAAATTAATTATAAAACAATGTTTAAAAGGCTAATTAATTTTGGCTGGTCACAACCAAGCCCTTTTCAAAGCGACAAACTAATTAAAATATCTAAAGAAGTTATAAAACTTCCGTCCTGCGGAAAAGCTAAGGTTAAAATGACTGTGTGAAGGCATTAACATGGACAGAGAGATGGTAGCTGTCGTGCGTCTGGTAGCTGGCAAAGGCAAACTATTGCCCAGATTTCAACCTTCAAGATAAGAAATCTATAAAAATCAATCCTGTACATCTGGCAGCCGGTCACGACCCGAAATTGCCCTAAAATATTTTAAAATGTTAAAAATAAAGCTATCCATACTGTAGGACAACTTAATATTAGAAATAGTGTTTTCTGCCGAAATATAAAATGCCTCATATATTTGTCTCTGTTCCTGGTCCCTGAACTTTATGATAGGTTTAGAATCCTGGAAGTTAAAAATATGATTATGCTGTTCCCTATGCTGAACTAGGGTACTATAAGTATTACCCGATCTCAGGTGACGTTTGTGGGAATTAATCCTTCACACAGTCATTTTAACCTTAGCTTTTCCTCATGACGGAAGTTTTATAACTTTTTTAGATATTTTAATTATTTTGTGGCTTTGAAAAGGGCTTGATTGTGAACAGCCGAAATTAATTAGCCTTTTAAACACTGTTTTATAATTAATTATATATTTTTTTCCTTGCGGTTTGGTGTAATTTTATATTGTTGCGGTTATTGCAATTAAAGTTTATATATACATATATATTAATGACCTACGAAGTCTAGCAGTTGTAGAAGTGTAGTCCTAGCTCCAAACTCCGGAGCGCTCCGGTGGTCTTAGCTCCAGTTCCTTTCCGGTTCCAGCAACAACTTCAGCTCCAGCTCCACTCCGACTCCGGAGCACATTTAAGGAAATTACTCGTCTCCGTCTCCGGAGCAGGAGCACTGCCAACCCTACCTGAAAGCAACCTAACTGAACTAACCCCGTGCCTCACTAACCATTACTTACCAGCGTCGAGTTTTCAAACGGAAGCCCAAACAGCGACGGGACCCAGCGGTTCGACCATGTTGGCATCCTCAAGGTCTGCCCAATGCTACGGCGGCGACTACGGAACGGTGAACGGTGTTGCTGAATCAATCGGAGGAGGTAGCTCGGACCACAAGTCTTGTAGTCCTGTAGATCCTACGGTTCGCGCTGGTGCGTGTCCTGTATTGCATGAATCCTCTCGTCTCTTCTTCCTCCATACACGCAGAGATCCCCAAAGAAACCAAGCATAGAGCTCGGAAGTAGATATAAAATATTATATTTAATCAAGCTCTCACTATCATGGTAACGGAGATTACCCGAATTGGTTTGTACATAAAATATCAGTTACGAAAATTGAGAATTTGCTTTTGTTTTATTGGCTAAAATTTATATGACAACTTAAGAGTTTATCTTGTTTTAAATATTTTTAGTAACAAAGACAAAATTTTTTAAGATAATTTATCATAAACATTAAACAAAATTTGCGATTCGTATGTAATGAACAATAAAATGTTGCAGTCACAATATACAATTGCTTTTAAACTGATGCGATAGCTACAATTATATAAGTGAAACAATTAATGATACACACAACAGGGTGGCCCGTAAATCCCAATTGGTTATAATTAAAGCGAAAATACAAAAAAAAATCAAACAAAGTAAAACGTTTATAATAAGATTAGAAATATTTATATATTATTTTTTAAAAAAAGTTTTTTATTTTTTTTATTTTAGGTTTTTTTTAAAATCCGCTAGATGGATTTTCGCTTCATTTATAACCGATTGGGACTTATGGGCCACCCTATATATATATATATATATATATATATATATATATATATATATATATATATATATATATATAAAACAAGGTGAACTATTTGACATTTAATCCATATGGTCAATTCAACCATGCTTATATTTTTTTCTGTAACAAATCTAAATGGTTGAATTAACGATTTTGGATTGTTTTTCAAATAATTTTGTTGTTAGAACAAAGTTGTTTTTTTGTGTATATATAACATGAAATATATAAACCATACTTTAGTTTACGTATTCAACATCCGTAGCTCACTGGATAACACCGGTTCCCTATAAATGAAGTGAAGATAGTGAGGTCGCTGGTTCGAATCCGATGATGTTGGTAATAATAAAATAAGGGAGTTAGAGCAATGGACCACATTAGTAGTTGGTTGACCTGAGCGATGTACCCGTTTGTGGGGCTCCCGAATGGTGATTATTAGTTTATGGATGTTATTACTCGTTTGAAACTAGAGTGGCCAGACGTCCGGCTTTAGGCGGACAGTCCGCCTTTTGAGCACTCTGTCCTTAGGGTGGCCATTTCCAAATTTCCAAAAAGGAGGACACTGCGTATGTGGGCGTACGTTAACATATATATATATATGTTAACGTACGGCCACATACGCAGTGTCCTCCTTCTTAAATGGCCACCCTATTTGAAACTCGCATTTCAAATAAAATAAATTGATCTAACTTAATAAAAATCAGAATAAATTAAATGAAAGATCATTTTTTGGGGGGAAATGAATTGAATAAAAACATTTTTCGAGACTTTATGACCATTTAGAGACTCAAAAGTCGTCGATATTTTTTTTATTTTAAATACATTTTCTCGCTTATATATTATTTTTCCTTTTACGACCTTTTTTGTTTAATTTTCAGTAAAGAATTTATATTAGACTTCAGGTTATAGTATAAAAAATATTTTATTACGATAGACTATTTAACTATTTCAAGAATTTTTGGTGCTCACGAAAATCCAATTAAAATTCAAAGTTTGTAAAAATAGTTAACATCTTTCCTTGTTTCACGCACCCACCTCCCCCCACTCTCATCTCACCTCTACCTACCCCAATATAAATTCCATACCAAATATTTCTTTTGCAGTGATTGGAGTTGACGCTGTCATTTCCTCGGTTCACATTTGCTTTTATATAATTTTCCGTTTTCTTCTCGTACACACACACACACACACACACACACACTTGCTTATTGGTATAATTATTCTAAAATATATTAGAAGACATTATCATAATCTAATATAATACCAAGTCTGCTCATCTCATTCATGAACTGTCATACTAAAATGAATATACGCTACTTTACAATTTACTATTATAACAGATACACAATTTTTAGGTGCTACTATACTAACTATAGTATGCGGTCTACCTACGATTCGGCGGTCTACCTTTTAAGTGTAGCTTTTTATCTTGTTTATTAATTGTTTGTTTACATCCCAATGTCAATCGCCCTTGACGATTGATTAGGTTTAGTCATGATATTTTCGTTATTTTTAACGAAAATATCATGACTAAACCTAACCAATCGTAGGTAGACCACATACTATAGTAACACCATTTTTTATCTCCCGGAAAGTAAGGAAAAGTTATTGCTCCTTTTACTCTTTTTTAATCTACAGTATATGTTATTACAACCGTACGAAGCACAGTGGGTTATAAATCCTTGGCCTAAATACTAGACTATGGCATTATCTTTCATTAGAGACAAAATTATGTTGGTGAGAAGGGAAAAAAAATGCATTATTGCCGTATAAAGTACATTTAAAATGAGCAACGAACCAATATTTTGTTAAAATCCAAAACCAAAACCCAATTTCCGAGTTCGTTTTATGTTCTAGCGACGTAAAGAATAGGAACACATCTTATCTCGAGTTGTTGTTTTTCTAAACGGAGCTAAAAATGAAATTTTAACATTAAATGAACAAATTTTTAAATTTTTCTTATGAATAATTCCGCTGTTTTATTGCTCTTTCCTCCACGTCGTAAGACAAATTTCGAAATACATAAACTAAAATAATTATTCTTTTACGTATAACAATATGCTGTACAGCAATGAACGTTTGTAATTAAATAAATAATGGTTACATGATGATACACCGACATATATATATATATATATATATATATAATTGGGTAAAACGCAGGTAATGTGTTCCCTTTCACCGTGTGCTTCTTGTATGTGCTAATGCACTGGACATGTTATGCATCTCACCTTCCTTTTTATATAAGTGATTTGAAATATATATATATATGATGAGAACACTGAATATAATCCATGCTTTGCACCATCAAAATGTATTATATCAACAACACAGGTCTATCATAATCCAAAAGTGATATAAAAAAATTTAAGTATTTATTTCAGCTTCTAAATACTTTCTCTGATGCCTCCAGTTTTCTAACAAAAACTGTGTATTCGTCAATTTAACGTTATTTTATGGGCAGTTACATTAATCTAAATATTGAGGTCACTGTGATACAAATTAGCTCGATTAATGCGTAAAACAGTAGGTATTATATATGAATGAATACCAAAAGTATAGTGAATCCTTTTTCGTTGGTTGTATGATTGATAACCCGAATAAAAAAAAAAAAACCTCCTTATAAATGACTAATTTTTCTTTCTGAGTTTTTGTTTTGTTAATGCGTAGGAATTTCATAAGAATTTGTAGCCGTTACTGCAATACGTAATGAGGGGTAACTTCCGAAAATTTAATATTCTGGTTTCTTTACGATAAAATTAACCCATCGTCGGCCAGTCCCGTGACTCAGTGAGTAACCCTTTTCATATAAGCGAAGTGAAGACGCTCAGGTCTGGGGTTCGACTCCTGATGGTGTCGGTAATAATAATCGGAGCGTTGACGCAATGGACCGCATTAGTTGGTCTGAGCGGTGTGCCAGTTTCTGGTTCTCCTAAATATTATTATTGTTACCCATCAATGGCATTTGAAAACACAGTACCAAAAGTCGTTAGAATATTCTATCATTAAGAGTGGTTTGCATTCCTCCTAGAATACTTTGTGCTTTAGATAAAGATTATTAGTAATGTACTGAAAGGGGTTACTTTGAGTATTAAATGCAAGATTAAATAGTGAGACAGGCTTATCATAAGCGTGTACTGTAATTCGCGAAAAAATTAAAAAATTCCTCATACTTTTTTAACTGAAGTTTACGCCTTGTTTAGATAGTAGCAAATATTTTAACTTACTTTTTGTTATTTATAATCTTAACTAAATAATGATTGCGAGATATACGTATTATGCACAAATATTAATTATTATAAACAGCATCTATTCTGACTGTAAGTATTTCATCTTTTCCTGAAGATAACTGAGCAGTGGAATTATACTCAAAATGACCAGCAACACACTTTGAACCACACTCTGTCCTACCTAAATTAAACTAATACACCTTAACTTAACCTAACCTTACTTAATTTAACCCAACTCGGAGGGACTGTATCGATATTATGTATTGTCGGTCATTTGGGTAAACGTCCATGAGTGATTACATATAGATTTGGTATTCAGTGGTACATACAGTAAAGTGTTTGTTCCGAACGTTAATAGTTTGTGTAAACTCTGATTGCTTAATAGTCGCCCGTAGTTTCTGTTTAGTTCAACATGGACTTGTTTAGAATTCAAAAAATGTAATTATAGTTGAGTAGAAATTTGTATAAAAACTAAGGCTTTTAAGTGTCGTTTTGTATAGTCTGTTTAAAAATAGTATTTTCTAATATAGTGAGAAGCTATCATGACATAAACTCTTTTGTTAGTAATAATAATAATAATAATAATAATAATAATTAATTATTATTATCATTATTATTATTATTTACAGATAAAACCTATTCAGTATGACTCAGTTTCTCAGTACTACCAACCCATGCAATATTTTATAATTACAAATTATATCAAACATTATGTGTTCATGTAGATTTCCGATGCATTAAAAGTTTTTGGATGATGTTAAATTAAAGAGAAAACAGTCCACGGCGAAGATAATCCACTTATTTACAAAAATTATTATGAATCCTATAATTCAATGAATAATGAATTTTTAGAAATGAATCGTGGTCGTCCCGGGTCTCCTGGTCATCTCGTTCTCCATTTGTACCACCTGCAGCAGATTCAATATCGGTCAGTGATTCTGCCTTATGAGAGGAGGGAGTACTCATTTTGCCTCGGTGGAGTTACTATTGACATGGAGAAAGGAGTTATTGAGGTATGTCGTTGATTTAGAAGAAGGATTGATGTTTGTCATTGATAGTGAGTAAGTTTAAAATAAGTTAATGGTTAAGAGAAACCATTGAGATACGTTATTAAGCGATACTAAGGAACTATTAAAGCGTGTCATAATCTAGGTAAATTATTGGGGTATTTTATGATTAACAGAAATCACTGAAGTATATTATTAATTCAGAGGATCAATTCATTGACTCATGTTAAATTCTCGATGAGTCATTGATTCACTGTTATTAATTCGAGGAAGGGAATTAATGAGGTACGTCGCTGATTTAGAGGAATCACTGAGGTATATCACTGATTTTGAGGAATTACTGAGGTACGCAAGTGATTAAAATTCATGTGAATTCTCTCATTGATGTAATTTTAATATTTTACATCTTTATGGCCGAGAAGAAGAAATTCATTACTGATTTCAAAGAATCAACGAGGCATACTCGGGATTAAGAAGTATCACTGAAAAATTAATAGGGATATCATCAAGAAGTGTCTTAGAATTTAAAGAACCATTCCTTTGTTTATTATATTATATTATTATAATCAAGGATCATTAAAAATTGTAACTGTTTAAGTGGTATCATCGTGGTAATTTGGTGATTAATAAACGTCATCGGTTGGAAATAGGATTAAAGTATTGTTGATACATAAAATAATTTATATGAAAACGAGACATTTCGGTCCTCACGCTAGGACCACCAACAGATACTTACCAATAAAAAAAAAAAAGAGACTTCTTTTGAAAATACAAACACCAGAAAAAGAGAAAGAGAGCATATGATGAGCGAGTCAAAGTTTATTCACTTCAGAATAAATTGCTTAAGCAATTTCCTAAGTAGAATCCAATGTTTTATTCAGATAATCGATTAGCCATGCTCTTAAACGAACCACACGACCAGTCGAACAAATACTGATGTTGCTGTTAATAAATCTTGTTTATAGGAAAGGGTAGAAAAAGGTGGAACAGTGTAGGAAAGAAGGAGTGAGTATCCTCTGTATTGAAATATATACTTTGTACAAGAGAAATATTTACCCTCCGCTTCAGACCATTACAGTATTTAACGTTTTGTGTAACATTGGTACCAACATATTGAAACTTCAAACTAGAGTAGAACACGATACTAAGAACAGTATTTAAACGGAGGTAGACTAACTAAACCACAAAAATATGAAACAAAAATAGTTTATTCCTCTATGATAAAACGGTATTATTATTATTATTAATATTATTATTATTATTATTGTTATTATTATTATATAAAGGTATACATGAGATGTTCAAAAGAATAAATTAACTTCCGTAGCTCAGTGGGGAACACCGTTTCTTTATAGGCGAAATAAAGACACTGAGGTCGGGGATTCGAATCCTGATGATGCTGGTAATAATAATAACGCAGTTGTTAGTGCGATGAACCGCATTAGTCAGCGTCAGCGTTGTGCCAGTTTCTGACTCTTCTCACTGATTATCATTCAAAAGAATAAAATTAAGCATAGTAAATTGATGATTTCATAAATGAATGAGAGACGACTAAAATTTATAAAAGAGTTAAAGTAAGTTTGATTTATATCCCATCTCCATCTATTGTCCGTGTCTTACTGAGTTAAGAGCAATGCCTTAATATAATCAGCAAAAGTAAACTTGATAACAAAAATTAATACCAAAATGATTCCAGAGTATCAGTTATTGAAGAGATAATTGCATTTTTATTGAGATAATTATGCAAATGCAATCGGTGCGGGGTCTGATCCTGACTATATACAATTTAAACCTTTAATCTCTGTTACATTCAACTTCATTCCCATTTAATATAACTGATTATAATTTTGATAGGTTTATGCTTAGTCATACACTATGACCTATTAATTACTATCGACAGAACGGTAGTGATTTGTGTAAAAGTAAAAAAATTTTTAGGGTCATCATGAAGTTTGGCGAGTAAAACCTTCAAAATTAGGGTTCATATTAAGGGATTCTTTTACAGTAACCTGTTTACAATAATTAAGTAATTATTTATTAAATTATAAAATGAAACACGAAACGGAATTTAAATTTGAATTTTAAACAGAAGTGTTTAGTGATTAATTCTGTCAAATATATCACTGAAGTAAATAAGAACCATACATTAATCCCCTTTCTTTATGAAGTTGACCTAAACTACATCTTTTCATCATATGACCTTTACAGTATTTGTCTATAGGTTTTGGTTTCATAAGATAAAATTACTGTTTTGGTTCTAAGCAGCTTATGATAGGAAAAAATTAGAAATTCTTTTATAATTTTTACCTGCCATAGAGGCAACACGTTTAAGAATTGGTACCCCTTTAACCATTTTCGTTAATAAAAGAAAGTACGCCTTTTAAAACGATGTACTACAGTATATAACATACTAACGAGTACCGTTTCCCTGAAAATGAGGTGCATGGCAAAAGGCCATATAGATTTTTAATCCAAGGATCTAACTTACAAAAGAACGAACAAACTTTTTAAGAACCACAGGCATTTCCATGAAGCAGAGACCCCTGAAAACAACCATAGGTTTGGCCGATTGCTTACTATCCAAAACCCACCGGTAGTATCAACAATCAAAGGCCAGATTTTCATCCAGGAGAAAGGAAGTTAGCATGTTAGGAAAAAATCTAACATACTCCTATGGACTCGCGTGTAAGGAACTTAATTATAGACTGAATGTTGTCTTTAAATTATTACTGTAGTTATTCTGAGTTCTGTGACAGTAAGTTAAAATTACTGTGCGTTTGACCTCTATCTTCATTGAAAATATATAAGAACGATTAATTTTAAATGATTTAATTGCGGATTACTTACATTTTTACCCAACTTGACCTGAGAACCTTAAATCTAATCGTAAGAAACCATTAGAAACAATTGTGAGATTTTCATTAGCATATAAAAATAGACCATTTAAACAAAAAATACCATTAGTTACCCAGTCCCAAGTAGGGCATGGTTCTGTTTAATCAGTTAATAAGTTAATAATTTTTTAAAATTTAATCATTAATTAATCAAAAAATGTTTTTAGAAAATGATGGGAAATGATTAATTTTCCTCATAATTTCAGAATTTTACCTTAAATTTTGTAAGGTATCATTTGAATTTGGCACGTTTTTACATGTATAAACTGTCTAATCCGCCCATGCCTGATTTCTTGAACCAAAGCAAACTAAATGTTTAAGCAAAGTGTTTTCTTCGGTCTTATTTCACGCAACAGAAAGAGTAAAGCTCTTTTTTATTCTTTTCAGAAGTATTTAATTTTTAATAATATTTAGAGCTTCATAATCGAAAGCCAATTCATGACTAATATGCAAACTGTCCCAACTCGACGCGCAGCAGGAGAAACGTGACAGTAATAGTGAATATAGATTTGCTAAGATGGGCTGAATTAGCCTGTTATTAATATATAGATGAGTCTCACCAATAGTTGCTTTTGTTATATTTCCCGTGTGTTAAGTGTAAGAAAAAGATTTTTGGTTAAAATATCACTATTTTCGACACAATTTTTAAAAAATTTGGTCTTAAATTTAACTGAATAACTATTTACAGTTTTACTTTTTAAAGGTATGTGCTGGGAATCCATCCCTTGTTGAGAACGTGGCACTCGCACTAAGTGCCGCAATTCTGCATGTTTTGTGCCAACCTAGACCAGATCGAGTTGTCTCCGGGCAAACAAACCGAATCCCCGTAGAAAAACTGGAAATGCTGCACGCGGCTGGATATTACGTAGAATCAACCCCTCACAACACCTTCCTGAAAGCGTACACGGATGGCTGCGGTGGCTGCGGTTCCTGCGGCGGCTGCGGCGGTTGCGGCGGTTGCGGTGGTTGTGGTGGATGCGGTGGATGCGGCGGATGCGGAGGATGCGGGTGCTAAACTGTTTTCAGTCTTCCAACTTCGGCTAAATGAATCATTCCATTCTCAGTCGGAAGTATGTTCGCTTCATTCCTTTGGCTTTCAATTTTCCTTCACATCTTCAACTTCATTCGCGAATGGTACAGCAAAAAAACCGAGAAGCGCTAATCGAAAATACTTAAGGGGAAGGACTTTAACGTATCCAAAATACGAAACTATTCAAATCTTCGTTCGTGAAATGCGGAGGAGACGAGAGAAGAGATATTTAATTAACTTCATGAAAGCTGATGTAATATATTTCGAAGACTCTTAATAACAAATCGTAAATACTTCTCACAGAATATTCTACGCAAATGTAATGACAAACTTTCAAAATGAAAACGACAAAATGTTTATAGTTATTTTTTGATATGTAAGTAATAATAATTTAGAGCGGTAAACACATTATTCACGTAAATTAAACTTTATACACTCAATGTTGTAATACAAAAATATTATTATAATAATTATTTCTATGAAATAGAATAAATGCTGTACCATACCAATGGAGGTTCTGTAATGCTTGTACCAGAACGTGCTGATGATGATGATGATATATATATATATATATATACATATATATATATATAAACGTATTGTGTTTAAGACTTAAGTCTTATTAATTAAAAAAGTATCGCCAAAGTATGCTATAAAGGAAGAGTTTTTCCTTCTGGAATGTGTTTCATAATTAATTAAAGCTTAAATTGTGAAAATTTAAATACTTTGTACAGAATATATATATATATATATATATATATATATATATATATATATATATATATACGTATAGTTGGGGAAATAAATTCGACAATAAAATACATTTTTGGGGAATATCCCATAAAATGCTAATTATAATTTTGGTCCTTTGTTGAAAATCTAATTCTTTTCGGCGAATTTATTTCCAAGACTGTACAATTTTTATTGTATTTGATTAATAAAGATTCGCAGTGTGTTTGAAAGAATCTTTATCTCATTACGGGATATTACTTAAGGTGTAACTTCTATTATGTCTCTGTATGAATCCGTGCGAGTGATGGAATCTCTGCGAGAAACCATTTTATTCCTTAAAGAATCTCGTACCACGACAATTGAGGATCGCAGGCTCGAATCCTATTTTGGTGTTTATACTACGTGAAAGCGCAATTAAATATATATGTAATAACTATATACTTATAGATACAATGAGGGACAAACAATACGCTATACATCTATACAAAATAAACCTGCCTTTATAATTATCTATGATTATAAAGTATTGTATAAATCGAGGGGTCATCTTCGTTGGTATAAATGGATTGCATTTCATTTCACGTAAGCTACATCTCTGTCAACCAGCATCCCGGGCTCAGTGGGCAAAACCGTTTCCCAATAAGCGAAGTAAGTGAAGACACTAAGCTCGAACGTTCGACTCCCGATGGTGCTGGTTACTAATAATAATCTGGAGTTAGCGCAATGGGCCACATTAGTCTGGCCTGAGCGCTGTGCCCAGTTTATGGCCCTCCTAACTGATTAGTGTTACTTTAAAGCTCCGCGTCTTTAAGAGTACTGTACTCATACACCAAAACATAAACTTCTCGCAACCTTCTATAAATACAGATATTATCTCCAATTGTCCCAATTCACTCGAAAAAAGAAGTTTTGAAACCCATATCTTCTACCAAAAGAATTTATGTATCATTAAAAGAAGTTATTCTATCATCTGAAAAGAAGCTCTGATACCCAAAACAAAGAAAAACTTCCCCCCAAAATGCCCACTCAAAAAATAAGTTATTTCATCAAAATTAAGAAGGTTTTGTTTTGAGTGTACTTGAAATTACATCTCTTCTTCTTCTTGTATCATCGAAGATGATGACTAAATTTAGATGGTGAATGACAATTATTTCATGAAGGTTTATAGATATTAGTGTAGAAGTATTATTATCCATATTTGTGGCTTTTTATATGTAAAACTGTTGCTCATTTGGAAGGACCAGAAAATAATGTAAATGTGTCTTTCTAACACATAAATTGTAAATATGTATTTTAAAAATTAATTATTTACTTATATATACTGTATATATATATATACACACACTAAAAGCAGTTACATTTTTTAATGCAAGTCATGCATACGAGCAAATTGCATGTTTTCAATGCAATAATAGAGAGTTTCAGGAAAATCCATAACCAAATTTACATAATCCTCGCAACTAAAGTTAAACTACCTTAAGAAGATTGAACAACAATTCAGGTAATTTAATCCCAAAAGATTCCTACACACCGTTATCGAAAATCTGAATGGATTATTATCCACTATCAGTCAGTGATAAGGTTTGAGTGTCAGGATTATACTGTAAATATTTACTATGAGAGCTCTACGCGCGAAACCTGGTAAATTGGCCCTATTTTCATTTACGAATTCCTTACGCGCATTAATCAATTTTGAAGACAAACATCATCAAATTGAGAAGAGGCTCCTCAGTCTTAAATACTATTGATACGTATTAGATCTACGCTTAATTACGAAAGAACTCGCAAAATACTTCAAACCTAGTAAGGATCGGAGACTAAACCACTTTCCTCGAAAACCATGCATTAATTGAAAGCAAATCGAGTCAAAACTATTTAAACTAACTTATTGCGTGCTTTTCATGCAATTTGTCTTAAATTCAATGTAACTCCTTTAATTAAGAGTGTATATATATATATATACATATATATATATATACACACAGTATATATACAGTATATATACACATCAAGATTTATATGTATAGAGGTTTATTAATGATAACAAGCTGTTGCTTTTGCATAGTAAGAAATAGATATATTTTAAAAAATTTATTGTAATTATTATGTACACTTGTTTGTAAATAATAGTTATATATATATATATATATATATATATATATATATATATATATATATATATATATATAATATATATATATAAAATATGTTAAAGGAAATGTTTAGTAAATTCAGGTAAATAAAAAGCGAAATACTATATATATATATATATATATATATATATATATATATATATATATATATACAATACCATTTTACTAAACCATAGATAAACACTGCCAAAAAATTACAATTAACCCAATAAGGAATGCTACATTTTGATATGACTGATATGACATAAACGTAGTATATATATATATATATATTAAAAAACAAAAGATAAATAGATATGAAAATTTTTAATTAAACACATGAAGCGATTCAATAGTAGGGTGTTTCACCCATTTCTGTGGGTATCTGCGAAGGGGGAACCGAGTAATGAGAAGCTAAATTTTCTTCAGCAAAGAAAATGGGCATACCGCATGCCATTATGGAATTTCTATTTTATACTTAATATGCCCTTCTTCATTATTCGTATATTCGTATTACGCAAACTCATTTGGTAGTTTACTGTGGGTATTTTTGCGACAAATGACACGTGGTACGAAAACCTTATAAGACTCTCGTGCCATGGCATTTATTCAGTTTGCAAAATTTGGAAAGACACTGTACTGGAGGGCGAGGGCACCGACTTTCATAAAAATGACCTTCCATCAGCGAATTTAAGTATTACATAATCCATCTAAAAGGATTTATTGATTTACACATTTCTATTCTAACGTGAAATTTGTTTAGGCTTAAATTTTTTTTATTTTGGTGATGATTTAAAAATGTATAAGAAAAACGAACAAGTTTATTAACATATGTTTTACCAAACCTAAAAAATAAATCTCTTTTTCCGTTTAGATGTTCGCAAAACGAACATTTTACATCTAACAGAGTGTATATATATTTTAACTTTTCTTTATTGCTGTCTATTATTCACAATTTCCCTATAAAATATCACAATCAAAATAAAATAGAATGGTTTACGGTTTCGTCCATTTTCTATGGTGATTCTTAAGAGCAGTAACTAAATTAAATTTAAAATATTAAGCTTCTCGCACCTTATTGAGAGCTTTATCTACCAGCGTAATCTCACTAAACTTTGATAAATTATTCAATGAATATTAAATGATGAATTTAAAATTATGAGTAAACATTTTAACTCATAAAATTGTTTAGATTTTAAATATTATTATTAGATTCTGTAATTTCATAATTTTATATGGTATTTTGCGTTCATTTTCCTTGAAATATTTAACATATAAAATTATGTTTTTATGGAAATTGGTGTTATACAGTTTTATTGTAAGAGATTTTATTAATGAATGTTTAATGTGTAGCATAGTTTACGGATGTATATTAAGTACGTGTTTGTATACATAACCAGACTTAAACCAGTAGTCATTACGTTTAGCATTTAAGATTTATTTACACACACACAAACACGTGTGTGTGTGTGTGTGTGTATATATATATATATATATATATATAAATAATGACAAATCATCATTAAATACATTTTAATTCAAGAGTCAACCGATTTACTGACTCAGATGACTATTTTAAAATTAAGATTGTTTAAAAAATTAAAAATAGAAACTTATAGGACTCCCCCCCCCCCCCCCCCCCGTCCCCACTCCCCGGAAAGAAATGAGATGGTCCTTTATTAAGCGAGTTGATTACTTTGCTTTGCTTTCATTTTGGACACTTTGAAACTCCCGTAAGAGAACTGAAGTGTTCCATTAAAATGATAGAGGAGACAAATAACTGCATGAAGTGGTTAAATATGAATATAATCAAACAGATCCATCGAGTCTTTTTGAAAAGCTTAAAAAAAAAAAAAAAAAAAAATTGGGAAATCTTGTTACCATAACTGAAACCAAAAGATTATGAAAATTCAACCAAAGTCTTTAAAAAATTCATCCAAAATCTATAAAAAATACTCGATCATTGCAATGTGAAGTAAAAACAAAGCTTATATTGATTTAGAGGAGAGGACATACACTACTTGCGCAAAGCGGTGTAAAGTGTAAGAAATATGCCTTTTCAGTGTGCACACACCCTAAAATATGTATTAATGTATTTACACACTTTATATAAAACATAAAATGGATGTGATATAAACTATTTTTCATCCGATATTCAGCTATTAATGTAATATATATATCAATATTCTTTGAAAAGCCTGATAATATTATGAATTTTTCAACATTTTATATATATATATATATATAATATATATATATATATAATTAGGTTAAATGAAATAGCAATAACGGTCAGAAACACTCTTAAATCATAATCATATAGCTTAAAAGCAAAAAGAAGTCAGTAATGAGTGACTAATTCCTTCTTCATAAAACGAGTATCCGTCTCTTTAATGCAAAAAAAAGAGCAAAAACTAAGCAAAAATTTATGAAATTCTAATTCGATTATATCTGCACTGAAAGAAGAAAAAAAAAGATCTTGTAATCCTTGAAGAAGCCTAAAAAAAAGAGGTAAATTTTAATGCAAACAAATTCTAATTCAATTTTAAAACATTATTATCAACTTTAAACCTAATGCAACATCGACATAGCGCGTGTTAAAATAATTATATCAGTCAAATCCAGCTAGCCTCACTTAATCTAACCTATCATAATCTATAGCCTATTTTAACCTACGTAACCTAATATTACTTATTTGTTCTCTCTTTTGAAATTATTAATGGTAATTTTAAATTAACGCGAATAAACTCACTCAGGAATTTGGCTTCCCAGCCCATCTTTACTCACGTTGTCAATTAAAAAAGTGTACATTTTGTCATGGTTTCAAACTAAAATCTAAGAACACAAATGTGCGATGTTGGATGTTGTTTTCAACCGAGAAATCTTTTGATGATCCTTTTGAGATGTTTTGAGATAAATTTTTGTGTAAGCTTTTTGCGGTGCTTTCATGAACATTTTTACATCTTAAACATCAATTGTCAACGTATCATTTTATATAATTTGAAAATATCAAAAGCGTAAATAAAAAAAAAAGAAATTACGAATAAAACAAAAATCGCAATTTCGTTAAAGTAAATTTTTTTACGAGACTCTTTCGTGACTTTGTAGAAAAAACTCTAAATTATTTATTTACAACACCTCCCTACACACACACACACACACACACAAAATATATATATATATATATATATATACGTATATATATATATATACGTCACAACATTTTTTTCCATATTAAAACCTGTAATGATGTATGTGTTCATAATAGGCTGTTGTAATGTACGGTTATGATCCGTTTCATGCCCAACTCTCGCAATAACACTGATTCTGTCACTCGTTCGTCCATCCGTTTTATAATGAAAAAAATTCTTATTTTAAAATTATATCATACTTTTTATAATTTCTTCCTTCGGATGTTTAAGTCACAAGGTTTTAAGTTCGACTGAAAAGGTGTTAAAGTACTCGGTGCGTTCAGTCGTGAATGACAATCTAGATTTGGTATTTGAACTATTCGAAATATTTCTGTATAATAAATAGGCTTTTATCTGATTTTTTTCATACTAAGAACTAAGTTATTTTCGGATCACCTGAAAATCAAGGCCCCCACCCTTCTTTAGTTAGCCTTATAACTTGTAGGGTTGCCAGATTTTGTCCCGCAGAATGTGAGACAAAACTTTTTCTGAGGTTTTTTAAGACCAATTTTTTTTTTTTCAAATTGAAACGATTTCTTCAACGGTTACAACAAACAAAATTAGAAAAAATGTCTTAAAACAAGGCTTAATAATGCTTGATTTTTTTATCAAATGGTGGACTGTCCCGCAGAATGTGGGACGTCTGGCAACCCTACAGTTATAAGGCTAACTAACGAAAATATCACGACCAAACCTAACCAATTGTCAAGGGCGTACAATTGCCCTAACGACTGGTTAGGTTAAGTCGTGATATTTTCGTTAGTTAGCCTTATAAGGCTAATTAAAGAAGACTGGGGGCCCTGATCTTCAGGTGATCCTTATTCTCTTTCAAAATTAACTTAATTTTCGGAGCAAGTGTAGTTTACGTACCCCTGACGCAAAAGGGGACACAAACTACACTAGGTCAAAGTTGGGGAACGTAAACTACACTAGGATCTTTAGCAGACATTTTATAAATGAATCCATCAAATAAAACGTTAAAACTAACGAAAATATTACGACTTAACCTAACAATCGTCATTTTATATATATATATATATATATATATATATATATATATATATATATATATATATATATTGACGATTGGTTAGGTTAAGTCGTAATATTTTCGTTAGTTTTAACGTTTTATCTGATACGCGGATATACGCGGATAGGTATACGCGGATAAAGTTGGGAAACGCAAACTGCACTAGGATAATGTAGGGGAACGTAAACTACACTAGGCACCACAGGGGGACGTAAACTACACTTGCTCCTAATTTTCTCTCTATATATATACACACATATATATATAAATATAAATAAAACGTTTTGGTTGGAAATGAAAGAAAAATTGTTTCTTACTTTTATTATCGAACGACTGTTGTATGTCTCTTAAAAAACCAATAGTAAGGATTATTTTATGAATATTAGTGCGTTAACTGAAGTACCCAGACAGGAAACAAATTATATATTTAACTTCTCTTATTGTAGGTAACCTATAATAGGCTTAAAAGAATAGGTAATATATTTAGTTATACTATTTAGAGTTTACAATTAAGTTGAAAACGTTTTTTCGTAGAGATTTTATTCTTACTGTTGCATATAAATAAATTAACGTAGTTGCATATTAATTAAGTCTACATAATGATATATATATATATATATATATATATATATATACATATATATATATATATATTAGTAATTGTAAAAGAAATGTTTATATACTTGAAGGTGTTCAGATAAAAGTAAAAATAAAGTTACGTTGTCATAGGAAATAGTGTAGTTATTTTCCTTTATCTCTCTCTCTCTCTCTCTCTCTCTCTCTCTCTCTCTCTCTCTGTTTTAATTCAGTAATACTTGCAACCAAATTTTAAAATCTTTAAAAGGGAAGATAAAAATATAAAATTACAGAATTTAACTTAATCATAAATATTGTATATCGTATGCATTATGAAATTTATTGCATGAACAGCACTCGCCAAAAGAGAAATGCAGGCATCATCTATCATCATCTATCATCATCATCATCATTATCATTATCATCATTTGTGGTTCAGTTTAGCTCTTTATGGAAAATTAGTCCTGCTTGTTTTTCTGATCCTTTTCGGTTGGTCATTGGGACGGCCATTTTGAACACGCTTTGTCCCTCTGGCTTGAGGTCGAGGAAGATCCCCTTCACTCATGTACATCGTTGGACTGAACACGCGAGTTTCAAAGTCCTGCGTACATAAAAGTGAAATGAGTTCGAGATTCCTTATTATCTCACGCTATATATCAAAACCAATTTTCATTCCCTGTAGATTGGGTGAAAAGTCAGACAGATCTCAGCAACCCCAATCTCGGATAGGAATGTCACTTTTAATGAAAAAAAAAAAAATGAGACCGTTACCTGTAAAACGCTTCAGAATAAATTTAACATAAATGAAATTCATTACAAATTGTATCAGGCAAACAAATACTGGGCACTAAAAATCAGTTTTCCCGACTGGATTTTACCATTATTGTTAAAGAAATCGGAAACTACCTGTGATCTGTGATAATGATCGATATGATGCCGTACAGCCTGCCAAATTTTCCCTTCCTTCAGAAGTTCGGTCACCGCATTGATGTCAGGAGCCATGTAGCGATCCTCGTCCCAAGGTCTGCGTTATGAACGAGTGACAAAAGTTTTATTAACGGGAAAAACGACCACTTTTGTAACGATTTAATATTATTTAAGTACTTCTTACTACTTCGCGCCTTTAGAGGGTCTTTTCTCTAAATCTGCGTCGACTTAACAATAATTACGAGAACTGAAATTGAAAGTCCTGGCTGGTTCCCTTAAATAGTTTTTGTATAATCGTATGGACATAATTAAGAGAGGCAGCTGTAATACTCTCATTGATTACTTTTTAAAGCACTTTTTCTGCCTCGAAACACGAGGGTGATTAACCGTTACCATATTTTGCATTCGATAACAATAATGAAATTAACATTTATTTTCATTAACAACAGTAATTAACTTTATGTACATTTTCTTCATCTTCTCGGACATTGAATCAGGTAGAATTAAAACCTTATAAACATTAAGTTTGCGAGTCCTGTACAAAAATTACTTTCAAAAACAAAATTATCTCAGCAATGTACAGTATTTACTCTTCTTGAATACTTAGTCTTCTTTCGTCCAGAAAGGTTATAGACTCGTAAAAATCTGTAAATTCGCTGGAAATCAACTCGTTTTATTCAGAACCAATTCAAATGAGTTGAATGTCATTAAATATAAAGAAAATCACTACAATAAACTATTGTAATATTAAAAACTTACATTGATGAATAAAGAAGATACAGAATTTTCACGTTGAAATGTCAAACAAATCTGAAAGTTCTGAATTAACGTCGATTTAATTGGTCTCGTAATGTAAATGGATTAAAAGAAAGATATTACATTACAAGAGATCGTACATTCCAATCGGCCGAACTTCATTGTTTCTTTTCAGGAGATGAATCAAAGAAATAGTTTTCGCACTTTGATTCAAGTGTCTATCTTGCATTTCCTATCTTAAATTTAAGAGCAAGAACCCTTCTCCAGTCTCCACCCCAAATTCATTTCACGCCAAGTTGAGCGAGTACGGCATTTATGCATTACATGTACAAGATTACACAAGGAACTTAAACCTGATTTTTAAGTACATCAAGAACTCACCTCGTGACGGATCGAACCACTTTGATTACTTCTTCCAGTGGTGTAGTTGTCTTCAGAGGACGAAGAAATTCAATTGCTTGACACGCAGCTAAAAGCTCAATTGCGATAACTTTTTCAACATTTTCTACGACCTGTATTAAGTTTATAAGGAGTTGCATTCATTAATATTTAGCACTTGATGACTTTATACATAGTTTGTAACTTTGTGTTAAGTTTCAAATTCTCTCCTCTTTCTCTTATTTTCTATCTATTTATCTATCTATCTACCTATTTATCTCATATATACCATCAAACGTCGCTCCAACTTATAGCATTTTTTTGAATCGCAGCAAATGTTTTTAATTCCGAGTGATACTGCAAGTTTTTTAAATTTTCTATTCATCGTCAATAGCCTTACCATGACAGCTTTTCTTGCAGCAAATCCCCCCATTGACACGTGATCTTCAGTTCCTGCTGATGTTGTTAATGAGTCCACACTTGCAGGATGACACAAAACCTTATTTTCAGAAACTGAAAGTGTATTCTCAGTGAATATATATATACTGTATATATATATATATATATATATATATATATATATATATATATATATATATATATATATATATGTGTGTGTGTGTGTGTGTGTGTGTGTGTGTGTGTGTGTGTCATAAAATGAGGTATTAGTTCTGACAAACTAAAATAAAATTATACCTAATGAGGCAGCGGTGCAATGAGCTATCATAAATCCTGAATTGAGTCCACCATCTTTGACCAGGAAAGCTGGTAATTCACTGAGGGCTAGAAATTAGAAAGATTTCAATTAATCAAAATTTAACATCATCCATTTGTTTGAATTGCACCATAACTTCATGAATGAAACGCTTCACTATGTTGCACGCATTATACTGTACAAGCTATACCTGGGTTTACGAGACGTTCGATCCTTCTTTCCGACATTGAAGCCAATTCGTGAACTCCAATAGCCAAGTAATCGAGGACCTTTGCCGGGTATTCTCCATGGAAGTTTCCGGCACTGATGATTTCTCCTTTTTCAGCCATTACCAACTAGAAGGAAATGGAAAAATTTTAAAACTGGCAGAAAAGGCAAACCTGTTAAAAATTAGGCCGCTTGATGTGTTCCAATTTTTATGCATACTTCACATGTATTGCAATAAAATTTATTACTTTGCAAACAAGCAAAAACGACCCTTCATATTACTAAATTATTCAAAAAAAATTTGTGCTGTCGAAACTTTTAAAATACAATTATTAAATAAGTAATAATTACGAGTAAATAAAAATTATACAAAATTCTTATATATATATATACACCTGACGAGGTGTAGCTCTGAATACACGAAAGGCCTTGGAATTGTTTTTTCTTTTTCCTTGTAGGTTTGCAGCATTCATTCATTTCACGTGTTTAATTGTGAAATTCATCCCATATATATATATATATATATATATATATATCGTAAAGAACGACGCTTGTATAGGAGATATTCCGCGCAAGACGAAAGAGAGAGAACGAAACAAATGAAAAAATGAGGTAACCACCTGGGAATCGAACCCGGGATCTTCCGATTGCCGGTCAGACGCGATACCATTACACCATGGACCTCACTCTTCCAAATGCCGTAATTCTTCTACATACTCGCAGAAACCAATGCCCAAGGGGGCACCCCTCGCATGCCGTAACATTATATACATTCAACTGCAAAGAACACGCAGTATAAATAACGTAAAGAACGACGCTTGTATAGGAGATATTCCGCGCAAGACGAGAGAGAGAGAACGAAACAAATGAAAAAATGAGGTAACCACTGGGAATCGAACCCGGGATCTTCCGATTGCCGGTCAGACGCGATACCATTACACCATGGACCTCACTCTTCCAAATGCCGTAATTCTTCTACATACTCGCAGAAACCAATGCCCCAAGGGGGCACCTCCCGCATGCCGTAACATTATTACATTCAACTGCAAAGAACACGCAGTATATAATGTTACGGCATGCGGGAGGTGCCCCCTTGGGGCATTGGTTTCTGCGAGTATGTAGAAGAATTACGGCATTTGGAAGAGTGAGGTCCATGGTGTAATGGTATCGCGTCTGACCGGCAATCGGAAGATCCCGGGTTCGATTCCCAGGTGGTTACCTCATTTTTTCATTTGTTTCGTTCTCTCTCTCTCGTCTTGCGCGGAATATCTCCTATACAAGCGTCGTTCTTTACGTTATTTATACTGCGTGTTCTTTGCAGTTGAATGTATATATATATTATATATATATATAATAGAAGCGAATAATTTTTGTGTAAAACTAAATAAATTACATGTATTACATGACTACATGAACTTAAGCTCAAAATAAAGTACATGCAAACGTACTGGATTGTCTGTGGCACTGTTAAGTTCATCAGTGATGATTCGTCGGACGAAATCCACAGTATCGTGAACAATACCATGAACTTGCGGACAACATCTTAGTGTGTAAGCGTCCTGCACTCGATTACAGAAACGATGAGACTCTGGAAATAAATATTTACTTTTTATATTACAAAACATTTTATATAGATACATTATGCGTAATTGTATGGGTATATGTACTATTTCAATATTGAAAAAATTATATACCCGCTATTTCTGACGGGTATGTCTCAGAATGTAGTAAGGAAGTTAGTCGTTTAGCTACTTCTTGTTGGCCACGATGATTACGGAGTTTCATTACGGCTGGAATTAAAATACAAGTTAAAAATGCTAGTAGTCATACTACTTACAGTATATAGACAGCGACTACTATATTTCCCCACGCATATAGAGGTTAATTATTTAGTAATAACTCTGAACGGGTTTCGTATTAGCAAACGTGGAAAAATCCTTTTCAGCAAACTCTAATTGTTTTGTAAACACTTCTTATTTTTTAATAACTTACACTGTCTTCTTCAAATGAAAGTGATTAAACAATCTGGAAATTAGTTCTATTTCAGCCTTCCTTCCTGCACTATACATAATAACACAAAACACATTTTTGAATACTCACAACTATCAAATGCTCTGGACGTTCCTTTTAGTACTTCTAAAGTAAGAGCCGCAACTACATCTCCTTGTCTTACGATATTCTCAGCTCTAACAACAGCTTCAGAACCAAAGGAGGAAATAAGCTGAGTGCCGTTGATCAAGGCTATACCTTCTTTCGCGCCCAGGAAGATCGGTTTTAACCCGTGAGCCTCGAGTACCTGTTTCCGAAAGGTTTGCAGAATGAAATATCAGTGCTTAGAGTTCAGCTTTCAGCTTCTATTTATAAATTTTTATTTTTTGAATTTCTTTGCAACATATGCCAGATGTTAATCCTAGTAGTTTGTCTACTTGTACAAATGTTTCAGAATATAAGCCGCCATTAGTGCCTTATAGTTTTGAAGTCTAATAAGAAACTGTATTCTTTTAAAGTTGGTTTATCAAATAAATATAGGAATTCATAATTTTTTTGTCTGAGCCATTATGCACAATTATAAAATTTATCTGTATTTAGTTTTCAAAACTAACTTTAAATAAATTTCTCATTAAGTTACATCTTAAAATGATTATAAAGAACCAATGATAGCTTGCTTTCTCAAACGTTTGTCAGATAAGAATGATAGTATCAGCTCTCAGTATAAGGAAAGAGCTAGTATGCATATACATATTGTAAAATTTTAGAGTTTTGTCGTATGGTGTGTTGTTGTCAAATGAAAAATAAACGAATTTTTGGCTTCTCTGAAATAAAGATTAAAGAAAATTTATAAAACGTTCAGTTAAACACTTTTCATAAAATGTATTTATTTGCATTCCTTTTCAAAGTTAATATTTTAAGGTAGGAATTATAATGAAATATACATATTAACATTATAATACAAATAAAATGTAGGATAATAAGGAATAAGGATGTGCATTTAGAATTTTGTTCTCGACTTTATGCGGGTCGACCTTATGCAGTTCGACTTTATGTAGGTGGACATTATGCAGTTCGACTTTATTCCGATACACCTGTTTAATTATGTTAAGTTATTAATTTGTAGAAAATAATTACTACCTGTACGGAATATAACAAAATATTTTAGTTACACTCATAAGTGGAATTAATAATAAACTAACTGTTATTTATGTATTAAAACAGTAATATCTGAAATCATTATTATGTTGGAAAGCGAATTCAGGTCTGCATTTTTAAAAGCTTTCGAATGATATCATGTCCCTTGGCAAATCACTAACTCCGGAGAGAACAGGAAGAGAGTTGGGGTTCGAGAAGAGTGATCATCATTTCACTTTTGCTCCCCTTCTCGAATCTCTCCTTTTGTTTTCTGAAATATAGTCTCATAATAAATAGTGTAATTATAGACAGCCCTGCAGGAAGTGCTGGTATTCCATCGCTGATATCTTTTGCCATATTTTTAGGGAGCTTGCTGGCCTAGTTGTGGGATTAGTAGGTCATGGAGTCTGGAACCCCAGACCTAAACGTTAGCTTGTTTTCATCTAGAGAAACCTATCCGAGCACCTGAGGTTCCTGGACATCCTCTTCCTCTCGTCCTTCGCTCCCGTTTATTTTCTTCTCTTTCTCTTATTCCTGTGTCCGGTCTGTTCTCTTTTCTTGCTTTCATTTTTCATTTTTAAGAATGTTTTGGAATTTACCTCTCCCACTAATTCTAGGTCCAATTATTATCTGAACTGCACCCCCTCCCCATTCATGAGGACGGAGGGCCTTTCCCTAGGCTTGTCAGCCTTTGACCCTTCTCTATACAGCTGTGATAGCTAAGAGACGGAAGGGTTGACTCAGTCAATAAATGCGCCGGCTATCCGCGATGGGCACAGTGCATGCCATAACCGTGGGACTCGTGGGAGCAGCGTTTAAGCACAAGCTAATATAAATATATAGGTACAGCTACTATTTGTTGGCTTTCCGTGATGGCCACAACGCTTGCTGGTTGTTTATGGTAGCTACAGCATTGTTCCTTAAGGGTTTCGGATGCTAAAAGTACTATTTCATCATGGCTGAACTTGTCCCTCCATGATTTTTTTAGACTTTTGGACTACTGCTTTAGGGTCACTTGTAGGATAATCAATTTAAGTCTTTGTAGATTTTCTTAACCTTGTTTATATAATTAATTCAGACAGAGTACATCCATTTATACGTTTCTCCTTATTCACGTGATTAACTCGTCTAGAATGTAATTTTGGGTTCACCCTTCATCATTTAATTATTCATTCTCTATCCTTTATTGTCATTCCTTACTATTACTTCATTTTTAACATTTATAATATATTATTCATTCTGATTTATATTAACCTAAATTACTTGGAGAGGAAGCTTGTTAATTTCAGTTAGCCTTTTTAAAGTAAAATTTTCACCAGCCAATTTATTATCTTTGAATTTTTGTCAGTAAACTTAGTTTTATTATTATTTCATTAACTTCCTCATAAATATTCGGTCTTAGTTTATCAGAACTCTTAAATTTCACAATATACATTGTAAAAAGTGTGTAACGCTAAAAATGTTAATTTGTTACTATTTTAAGCGTTATCTTTACTTTATAAAGGAATTCAGACGCTAATCTTGGCATCAAACGTTCTTGCAAACACTTTGACACCAAAATTAACCTTATAATTCCTTTTCAACGGAAAATATAACGCGTGAAATATGATAAAACAGTGAAATATTGGCGTTACATTTATAATACTTTATGTACCTTACCTTATCTTTAGATACCTTTAGAAAGTTTTAAACGACGGTTCAGGATCGATCTACGATCAACTCCTCTGCAGCATCCTATTTCATTTGCGGAATTTGATATTCTTAAGAATATTAGAATTATTGGAAAGGTGGGACAATGGGTATTTAATTCTCTAATCAAACGAACACAAAGAATGATAGGAAATGTAGTCAAACCTGAAGTCTCAGAAGTTGTGAGTTGTGAAACGAAACCACTCTCCTTCTGCACTCGTAGCCAGCCACACATGGCTGGTCAGGGACTTTGGCTCAAGAACCTGTCCAGCTGGCTCTTGAAATCATACAGGTTGGTGTGCTGGAAGTTCCTCAGTTCTTTTGGAAGGACATTAAAAAGTTTTGGGCTTCGTATTCCGAGGGTATTTTCCAACAAGGACGCTCATACTGTACCTTTTGAGAGAGAGCTCACAACTTCCGAGACTTCAGATTTGACTCCATTTCCTATCATTCTTTGTGTTCATTTGGTTAGAGAATTAAATACCCATTGTTCCAACTTTCCAATAATTCTTATATTCTTAAGTTTGTGTGCTATAATTCCACGTTTACATTTATCGATTTATCGAAGGATTTAGAGAAATCAGTCCAACAGCTGTGATAGTCATGATCTTCAGCCCGGAGGCTATGTTGGTTCGGAGTGAAAAACTTCTTTTCTCATAGGTAGTAAGCAATTTTCCCTCTGGTTACACGTTCAAAGCACTTTATAAGGTGGAAGGTGAGAGCTACTGGTCGATAGTTCTAAGGCATTGCTCTGTTACCTCCTTTGAATAAAGGAGCAATGTTCGCTTTTTTAATGAAAGTGGAACTTGTCCTGTGTCGAGTGATTTTCTCCAGGGTAAGTATAGCTGCTTGATAATATTCTCTTTACATTTCTCCACAAACGTAGCACTCCACGTGGTTGGTCCTGGTGCTGAATTTTCTCGTATTTATTATAAACCCTTAATTATGTCTCCTTCCAATAACTCTAGGTCTATTAATAGATTCGTGTCCGAATCTTGTTCGTCGCTGATTTCTAGTTATGCCAAAGAATTCATCTGGATATTCTACTTTCTTCTTGGACTTAGGGGTGCTAAACAGAGCGTTAAATTGTTCCTTGAGCAGTTCGCTCATCTTTTCTGGATCATTTGTATATTCGGTTACTCCATCTTTTAACGGACCAATACTCTCTTTACATTGTACTTTTCTTTTCGCAAACATATAGAAGTATTTTGGGTTATTTTTTTAATGTTTTCTGCTACTTTGTTTTCCTCCTCGTTTGTCTTGTGGATGAAGGTTTGTTTTAGGTCCACTTCTATTTCGCATAGTTTTCTCTCCAGCTTGAGTCTCCTTGCTTCAGTTCTGCATCCGAGGAGATTTTTTTACAATTTGTTTCCGTTGTCGAAATAATGTTGTGATCTTTCTCTCGAGCTTGCCACGTTTTCCTTTTTGTCTCTTCGACACATATTTCAACAATAAGGGTTTAGTTTCGTTTTCTATTATAGATAGTATTTCTTTTGGATTCTTCTCGTGAAGCAGCAATTCCCAATTTACTTTCATTAAATCTTTCCCAATCGACTTTCTTTGAATTAATATTTAGACCTTCAAATATTTGTTTTTGATTCCCCGGGATGCGTTTTTGGTCTTCTGGTTGCTAACTTCATTTGTATGTCGAATATGTTATGGTCAAAGAAATTTGTGTTACCTTTTTATGTATTATTATGTCATTGTTATTTGTCAAAATTAAATCCAAAACGTTCTGTTTTCTAGTGACCTCACAGATTTCCCGGGTAAGTACATAATGTTCCATAATATCTAGTAGCAGTATTGCCTGGGTTCTATCATCTTTTGTAATGTTACCATGGAACTTTTCAACATATATAACTTTGTCATTAATCTTCCATGTTATGAATGGAAAGTTAAAATCCCTACAAATTCAAATATTTGGTGTGGGGGTTTTAATTGATTTTAGAATATTTTCTATTTCATTTATAACGAATTGAAATTCACTTTCTGTGGTGTTTGATGGTCTGTACACGTTCATAATGATTAGGTTCAGTTTATTTACTTCTAAAGTAAGAATTTCGACTGTGCTGTTTGATTTGCTTACCTCCACTTCACATGTGTATATGTTTTTTCATATAATGCAACAGCCTCCTTCTTTTCTAGCAAATTTATCCACTTTGTATATGTTGTTGTCCTTTATTGCCAGTTCAGTGTTTTCGATGCAATTTCTGCAGCCTTTTTCACATTTATGTAAGTGTGTTTCCGTTAGACATATGATATCCATGTCGGTTTCCAGAGCTATATTTTGTAGGTATTGTGATTTGCAGTTTGCTTGGTAGGTGTACAGTCCTTGTATATTTCTTTATAATAAATTTACAGGGCTAATAATCGGTTTTCTTGGATAATGGTCTTTTTCTCGTCGATTTTGAAGGTTCCTGTTCGGAGTTATTGGGTAGGCCATCATATTTGAGAATACTAGGTATGTGGCCCTTGATATCATTGTGGTCGCTGAATTAACGTGAGTGGTGTTGGACGGGAGGGTGGTGTATGTACTGCTGGGGTACATATATCTGCGAGGTTCGATCTTTTATCATTAAAAGGAATAGTTCTTCTTTTATCGTTCTCATTTCTTCTAAAAAATGTACTTCATTGGCGCTGTTGTTACTTCTCTCATTTATGATTTAACCTGTTCTATTTCGTTCTCTTCTTTGAGTATCCTTAATGTGAACATACAGGCACCCCAAATTTTGAAATTTTCTCTCCCTAATTCATTGCCTGTACATATAAGGGTGGAAATAGCAGCAGTTTGCTCCGTATCTGCAACTTCCATTCGTCATCATGTAGAAATATTTTTAGGATGGTTATATATGCAGTTGAGCTATATTTACACAAACCTGTTTGGTAATGGTCCATCGTTTGGATTCTTTTACGTTTTCATTTACTCTTCTGAAATTTGTGCGATTCAGTCTTTCTGTCTTGTTCCAGTACTACTTCTTCCGTACACAGTGATTTTTTTTGTTTAACCTTGGTTAACCTTGGTTTAGCTTCTGCCAGAATTGTTCATGCTGACGAAGGTCAAGCTTGTCACTCCAACTTAGACTTACATTTTAACGTGGAATCCGAACCACGTCCCACCACGGGTGGTCAGAAATTACAAAGTCCTTGCCCAGATTCGATTTCACGACCTCCCGATCAGCAGCCCAGCGTCTTAACCACTATGCTACCCATGGTATCCATTTATCTACCAACCAACTTTTATTGTGTGGAGGCTGGGTTTGTTGCGCGCCGCCTGCCGTCACCGGGTTTCGAACCCGGAGCGAGTGGATTCGTAGTCAGCGATGCTAATCACTGCTCTACCGAGGCGCAGGTGGTGTTTATGCGTACGTTCGTTTTTATTCATGAAGTTACTATCTTGTATCGTGTGCATTCCTTCGTCTAGGCCAGACATGGGCAACCCCTTGCCCGCGAATGCTTTCAATCCGGTCCGCCTTCCTCCGATCTAAATCACTAAGGCATCGCTCTCTTGACTTTTCTAATTCAAAATAATTGCAGAATTAAAATTTTATTTGAACTGTAGTGTCAATATCCGTGAGGAACAGAATGTAAAATAGAAAATATTATATTTCGATGAGCAATAATTGCGTTTATTAGCCTGCAATTACCGAGGCAATGCTTCAGCAAATACAGGAGATTTCCATTGTCAATGAAAATTTTTTTTATTTAAGCATTCATTAGTGAATAAAATTTTTAAAAAATTCTAATATAATAGTGGAAACAGAAGGCAAACGAAGTTAACATTTTTAATAATACTTGTTGAAAAATATACCTGTGGCCCGCAAAAAAAAAATTTTCAACCCTCACTTTCGCCCGCCACTTAAAAAGGTTGCCCACGCCACCTGGTCTAGGTGCTCTTCAGCTCCTCTCTCAAGTCCGTCGTTCTCAATGTTCTGTACTCTACTATGTTATTTTCAGCGTATTCTGTTACAAGGTTGTGTTCCGTTGGTATATTAGTTGAAGTATTGGTAGAATTTCCTTCCTCAACCAAATCTTGATCCATTTCCATTTCTTTCTCATCATTCTCCAGCTTAGCTTGTACAACTTTTTTATTCATTTTCATGCACTTGATACAAACTTAGCCATACAGATTAATGAATTTATTGTTTTACTGTTCATTACTTTTCTATCCTTTCTTCCCAGATTGATGCATTTTTAATGCTTAAATGCGTTGCATAGAATGCATTTCGGATCCGTGGTTGTGTCGGCTTCTGTTTTGCAGTTGCAAGTGCGTGCAACGGCGCAGTCTGTAAGGCATAAATTGTTTTTATTCAACGTCCTGATTTTAAAGCATTTTTCACATTCATTCTGCAGATTTTTATTCCTTATATATATATATATATATATATATATATATATATATATATATATATATATAAATGAGGTTTCGCAAGTACGAAGGGCGAACTCGCCAAACCAGTTTTGGGATAGACGCGTTTAAAACTTTGTGACTATTGTGTACGAGGGGCACATAGCGCAAAATATACACGCATTGAAAATAATTACATTTTGACCGTACGAGTCGGGTATTTGGCTATACTAAGTTGTCTGTGGATGGATGGAGGGTTGAACTATTCATTCGTAGAACAATCGCAAAATCGCCAATGTGGCGAGTTCGCCCCTCGCACTCGCGATGACTCATATATATATACCTTTCAACATTTCAATCTTTCAAATATTCCGTGCGATGATTCCTCATTTTACGAAGGTCAAGCTTGTCGCCTCTCCTCTCGAGTTGGCATGGTGAAGTAGAGAGTTGGTTTCTTGTACTCTCTACCTCACACAGCCAACTACGCCCGGCTCATCGGGGATTGTTCTCGTTTTCCAATGGTGGTGCCGGTTTCGTTGCCTTGTGATCCTCCGAGAATTTGTCTCTCTTTATCTTTGTCGGTACCTGTTGTCCCGATATCGCATGAAGTGTCTTTGTGCGTGCCTTCTGTCCTGCTCTCAGATTCCTATATTTGTCAGCTGACTTTGTATTTGCTGGATGGTATTTAGCAGTTGAATGTTGTTGGCTACGTCTAAAAAATTGGCGGCCCTCTTTGATGCTCGTTTTTCCTGTTCACCTGTTGCCTTCCTTTGAGGGTGGTGGTAACGGCATTTTTGCCCGTATTTGCACTTCCCATATTTTGCATAGGTGATGCAGACATTAAAATGGTGGAACTTGCACTTTTTATCAAATTTGTAATATCCATTTGTGTAATGTGAATTATATAACGTGCGATGTGCGTAGATGCATTGCCCATCCCGATATCTGCAGTGCCCTTTTGCGTAGTATTTACAGACAATATTTTCTACTCTTCTATTCCTTGTCATCTGATTACTTTCTATGCTTTTAATTTTGGTATTATCATTATTTTTATTATTTTCATTATCATTATCATTGTTTTTACTATTATCATTGTCATTTCTTACGTTTCCAGTTTTTGTCGGCTGTTTATTTACTACGTTTTTAGTTATCTTTTTATCATTTTCCTCGTTGGGCAGTTTTACCACAGCCGCAAATTTTACTTATCTCTTTTCTTTCTTTTATGTCTTCATTCCGTGTTATATTTTTATTTGTTCCTCTCTCATCCACCTGGTCTTGCATTGGGACATTTCGAGACACTTGTTTCCCCATTATTTTCTCCTTTTCCGTAACACTTGGATTCACTTTCTCCATTTCTTTAAATACCGCAAAAGAGTTTCTGTGTGATGCATGTACATTGTACACAGTGTACATGCATCACACAGAAATTCGACCCCCGCGATCTGTTTGGAGTTCGAGACGAGGGATATTTTCCTGTCATCCGAATTCATGCAGATATAGTCGTGCAGTTTTTGACAGAAATCACACTTGATTGCCACATTTTCAGTTGTTTCCAAATTAAACAAATTGCAGATTAGATGAGAATTTGGACCCATGGTCATTAGGGTGTGTCAATTTTGTCAACTTTTTTCAAATCAATTTTGGTAGTGAAAATATAGTGTCTTTTCATGTCAAAACTTGAAATTGGCCAACTAAAATTAAATAAAATAATCCTTACCTACATCAATTTTACCTTAAAGTTTCAGAAATTGACTCTTTTACTAAATAATAGGACATAAATTGATTAACTATTCATCTGTCACAGAATTATCCCACTGATCGCATATGGAGTGTTTTCAAGGTCATATAGTTGTTGTACAATGTACAAGTCACAACATGAATAGAACTGTCCCTCACTCTCAGTCCTCAGTTGCCTCTTAGATGTCATAGACGGTGGTTTGCTGTTATTGCTCTTGTACCTACTTCATAGTTATTCTACTAGACGAATACTACAGTTTAACTGTAAGTATGGATTATTGATTATTACAATTATTTATTATTATCATATTCTTCTCTCTAATTATGTTGTAATCCCATGAAATATTTTTTTATTGAATTTTAGAACATCGAATGACTAAACTTTGAAACATCGTAATTGATATAAAATATTTAAATGTTTTTCTTTCTTTTCAGATATTCCTAAGATGCCAAAATTGAAGACAAGAGGTCAGTCGTCATGCCACTTGAGCCTGTTAGTCGGTACAGGCAAGGAGCTTCCCGTATCAGAACTACCAACAGCGCGAGACATGCTGAGACTAGGGTTACTCCTTCGTAAACAAAATACAAAGGATAGAAGGAACTACACAGAGAAAGAGCTCATAAGGGACATGATTCCCCCTCTTCTGCATCAGTGGAAAAAAGCTAATGTGTTATTCAAACCACCTGTACTCAATCAGTATAGAACTATTGATCTAAAATTAACAAAGCTGTGGCACAAAGCAGTTGAGACATCACTTGGTAAAGGAAAACTAGCAAATAAAAATAAATTTCTGCACACACTTGATACTCTTCTTGACATTTTTAACTGCCAGTTTCCCATAGAGTTGTGTTCTGAAGCCAATTGTTCTCCCTCATGCAGAAGAGAACCTCACCCTCACATTGATTGTCGCTGTCCTCGTGAGAAGAAGATCCCTGTTTTGGAGCTGGCTTTCATAAAGGCGCAGAGAACAAAGGCAGGAGGCCAAGGAAGTATGCAGATTGGTTCGGCAGATTATTCAGAAACCAAAAACAGATTGTTATTGCAAAGAAAAAAGAGAAAATCCGAGAGAGGGAAGAAAGGAAGAAAAAGAAGAGTGAAGAAGCCACCCAAAGAGATGAAGAGCTCTATCAAGAGGTTTCTCACTTCTTTGAAAGCTCTTCAGATGAACAGAAAGAAGCAACATCAGATGATAGCTCCAAAATGCCATCTGAACCTTCGCCGAAGAGAATGAAATACAACACTAAAGACATCTCAAACATTGCCCTTGCCAGTATTCGCCACCATACGGGGCTACGAGAGACTGCAGAGATTGCCACTGCCGCTTGGATAGATGCAGGCCTCATCAGCCGAGAGGATACATCCTTAGTGATAAATCATAATAAGATAAGAAGAGCACAAGTAAAAATAATGAAGGAAATATCTAATCAGCATGAAAAAGATTTGAAGGAGGAAGGTCTCTCTTGCCTTTTGTTTGATGGAAGAAGAGATGACACAAAAGTTCTCCTAGAGGTAGAGGGAATGGACAGAACGTTTCCCGGTCTCATCAAAGAAGAACACTACTCTGTGTGTTCCGAACCTGGTGGCCGCTATTTGTTTCACTTTGTTCCTGAAGCAGAAGTAGAAGTCAAGAAACATGCAGAGGCAATTGCTGATCAAATAATATGTTGGCTTCAAGAAAGAAGACTTGACAGTTCACTGCAGGCCGTTGGTGGAGACTCAACTGCGGTGAACACTGGATGGCAGGGCGGTGTTATGACGCATTTAGAGAAAAAACTTGGAAGAAGGCTTGTTTGGATTGTATGTGATTTGCACACAGGGGAACTACCTCTTCGTCGTCTCATCCAGGAACTTGATGGTCCTACAAATAGCAACAACAAGTGGTCAGGCCCCCTTGGCAACATGCTAGATGAAGCAACGGAATTAGAAATAAATACAAAATTTCCAAAGGTCGAAGTAGGCCCTCCCTTCCAGTGTTGTCTGAAGAAGTTATCAAAGACCTCAGCACGGATCAATCTTACGCTCATCGTATTGTTCAAGCAATCAGATCAGGAGAGTTGCCTCAAAATCTGGCTCTCTTGGAGATTGGACCCGTAAGTCACAGTCGTTGGTTAACTACAGCGATTCGTTTCTGCAGGATTTGGGTTTCCAAACATGCACTGAAGGGCAAAATGCTACAGAATTTGATGTTGATTGTTGAATTTATTATTGGGTTTTATCTTCCTCACTGGTTCAATGTAAAACTTAATCCAATGTGGATGGAGGGGCCCAACCACATCTTGTTTCAATTACAGCTACTGAGAACCCAAAGGAAAGTAGTGGTGGACATCGTGTTACCTGTGGTGAGAAGGTCCGCTTGGTATGCTAGGCCAGAGGCAGTTTTGCAAGCAATACTTTGCAGCCAATGTACCAAAGAGCGAACTGAGGCTGTGTAAATCATTCTAAAGCTTAGAGGAACATCACTAGATGATGACCAGCTGGGAGACTGCTCTGTTCAGACAAGGAAGGTACCTCCGATAAACGTCAATGCCACGAAATTGTCAGAATTAGTTAACTTGGGTTCGGAAGTTTTGGAGCCACCACTGACAACATGTATAACAAACAAAGATTTAACACAACTTAAAGAGGCCCCAATGCAAGTGCCAAAATGGCATTCTCACACTCAGAGTGTGGAGAGATGTGTGAAAATGGTCACAGAAGCAGCTAGTCAAGTTTACAGTCACGAGAGGCGAGAAAGCTACATCAAAGCGCAAGTAGCAAACCGAATACTGATGTCAAGGAACCGCAGCAAAAAGGACATGACTGCATTGGTTACTTTCAAATAAAGACTCTGAATGATATCTTATTGCCACTTTAAATGTTGATAGGATGTTTGCGCACATTTGTTATTTTGTTACGAATTTACGAAAAAATGGAATTTTTGAATTAAAATTGATGTAGGTAGGAGTTATTTTTTATTGTTTTTGAAGCAAGGATATTATTTTGTATGCCAAATGATTACATTAAATTGCTACCAAATCACATGATTTTCAATTTAGTCATTTCACCCCCAAAATTGACACACCCTAATGGTCATGCTATTCATTAATTATCGTAAAAAGAAATATACACACAAATTTTTTCTTTTCTTTCGTTTTCTTTTCTTTCTTTTCGATGGTCACGAGGGTTGTATGACCTTTGCATTTTATGACCTTTTTATCCTGCCTTGTTTCGAACTTTTCTCGAATGCCAAATATATATATATATATATATATATATATTATATATATATGGGAATGAATTCAGAATGGTCCCCTGAGTTTTTTTATGATACACACAGACCGTGCATGTCCCAAAGCTGGATCCTGTCTGCTTTGCAGATAGCTGGTGAGGGAAGCTATATTTACCGGACCTCTTTGCGAGTGACCCGTTGCCCACGTCGGGCTAGCATCATGAAAAAGAAAAACTATGGTATTTGTCATTTACCATTACTTATTCGGACTATAGTGGATTTAATTATCCCAGAAGAGTTCCTTGTTCCATGCACGGTCTGTGTGTCATATATATATATATATTATATATATATATATATATACACGGTGAACCAAAAGTAGGTGGACAGTAGGTTGAATACGGTTTGTGTTATATTATATTATAACTATGGTGTTCATTATAACTATGGTGTTTGTGTTATATTATATTAAATATTATAACTAAATTTATTTAAATTTTATTTTGTATTATAGTATACAAAAAGATTAAATAATTATCCCAGAAGAGTTCCTTGTTCCATGCACGGTCTGTGTGTATCATATATATATATATATATACTCACATAGTGGGCGTCTCCCCATCCTGTTCTAGGACTCCACATCTTCCCTTCGCCAAGTAAACCAAGTGCCAAATGTGCCAAAGGAGCCAAATCTCCAGAGGCACCGACAGTGCCTTTCTCGGGAATCCACGGAAGACAAGAAGCTGTAAAAAGGAAAATTTGTTAAATTCTGTTTTTCTCTTGCTATAATTTTTATTTTTTATTTCATTACGAAAAGCATATGGTTCATTTTCTCTCTCTCTCTCTCTCTCTCTCTCTCTCTCTCTCTCTCTCTCTCGTCATATTATAATGCGATCTAGTGATAACTCATTTTACCATTGAATGCGTCCATATACTGTCGGAGGGTTTTGAGTGAAATCCCGGAGTATCCCTTTGCAAGGACATTGATGCGTAGCGCTAAAAGCATTCTCGTTTTATCTGGTGTCAGTGGGTTGCCAACACCTGCTGAGTGGGATCTAATTAAGTTCAGTTGTACCTTCCTATTGGTAAAGAGGAAATACTTAGGGAATATTAAAAAATGTTTCATTAACTTATGCATTTAATTTATGTACATACGCAAAATTGTTATTTCCATAGTTATTTACTTTAAAGACGTATACAAATGTTCTTTATATTAAAACAAAATTAGCCAAATTCTTTTAATGGAATAATTACTTTTACTTATTTTATATATAATAATAATAATAATAATAATAATAATAATAATAATAATAATCATTTCTAATTATATAATTAACATACAGGGTGGGAGAAAAATCTTTAAGGATTTTATACATACAAATAATTTGTTAATAATAAATAAATTCCAATGATATCACTGCAGTGTATGCGATACTTTTCAAAGCAACTATACAAGGCCAGGAATGATCCTAGGCTAGAACAGGAAGGCCCTGGGCCTTAGCCCGGTCAGCGCCATGTCAGTAAGGATGGAATGCAGCAATGAAGAAAAAGTGGATTTTGTATCGTCGGCTGTTTCTTATAATAATTGTGAAGAAACTTTGCGTTTATTTCAACAAAATTATAATAAACCACCACCAGTACTTCGATACTGGAAGCTCAAACGTTTGGAAACAGGAAGCCTGGTAAAAGATCGTCCAAGAAGCGGAAGGCCAATAACGGCAACAGAAGACAACAACAAAGAAAATGTCCTCGCCACTTTTCAAGTCGATCCAACAACTCCAACGAAAAAAGTCGCACAGGAATTGGGTATTTCCAAATTTTCAGTAGCAAAAATATTGAAATCACAGGGGTAACACGATTACAAACCCATTTACCTCACCTCATATACGACTATGATTCTGATAGACGGCTGCAGTTTGCTGAAACAATGAAACAAAAGTTCAAGTGATCCATATTTCCTTGGAAAGATCAAATTTTCAGATGAATGTGTCTTCGGTTCAACGAGTAAAGGAAACAAACACAACGTTCACTACATGACAGGAAAAAAAAATCCCAAAATACGATTGGGTAAATTTGTTCAAACGGCTACATTAACAGTTTGGGCGTGCATTGTTTATTCAGGACTCGTCTCTTTTGACGTATCGAGAGATACGATGGATGGAAAACGCTATTGCCAGGTACTGAGAAAGAAAGTTTTGCCACAGTTTACTAATGGCGTTGGCAGGAATTGGCTTTATCAACATGAAGGAGCGCCGCCACATTACTCTGCACCTGCCCGTGAGATTCTGGATACGAACCTTGAAGGAAGTTGGGTTGAGTGGCGAGGTCCCATCGAGTGGTTAGCAAGATCACCTGATTTAACCCCCATGTGACTCTTGGTTTCATCTATCCAAATGTGAATGCCCCTGGCCGCAGAATAGATGAACAGCTGAAAAGGATCCCACTCGATATGTTCAGAAGAACAATGAAGAGTTTCACAGAGAATCCACAAATGTATCATAGCGGATGAAAAACTCTTTGAAGATTAAATTACAATTTAACAAAATATTTGTATGAATAAAATTCTTATGGACTTTTAGTTTGATTTGTTTCATCATTAAACACTTATCCGTATGATATTAATTAAATAGTTGTATGTTTAAAATCCTTAAAGACTTTTCTCCCACCCTTTATATGATAGATGAGGAAAATATTACATTATTTTTTAATTAATAGAGATTTAGTGCAGTTATTAGTTATTTATTGTAACATGCGCCTCGGTGGTGTAGTGGTTAGCGTCGTTGACTATGAATCCATCGGCCCCGGGTTCGAGACCCGGTGACGGCAGCCGACGCGCAGCAAAACCCAGCTGTTCATCCTTCCACACTATAAAGTGGTTGGTAGATAAATGGGTACCTTGGGTGGCCTAGTGGTTAAGACGCTAGGCTGCTGGTGGGGCGTGGTTCGGATTCCACGTTAAACTGTAGGTCTAAGGTGGAGTGAAAAGCTTGACCTTCGTCAGAATGAACAATTCGGGCGGAAGCTAACCAAAGGTTATAATTAATTATTAAATTAAGATTAATGCAATATTATTATTTTAATATATTTAAAAATAAAATTGTCTTAATACCTAATCTCCTTAACAATGAATATTTCCACTTTTCATTAAACTGTTAATTAAAAGAAATAATAAATATTGAGGATAGTGTATGTATGTTTATACAAGTAAAACTGCGCATTTGTATATACATAAAGGTAAAATGAATACGATCTTTAAAAGGGAAAAATCTTTACAGTTTATAAAGGTGCGTTTACATTAGGCGGACACGTTCGCCGGATCTCATCCCCGGACAGTTTGGCAGATAAGGTTTGTCTGTAGGGAAGAGAAATCGTGTCCGCGGACAATGTCCGGGAAGATCTATCAAAAAGGGAGAACGCTGAATTTGTTCATGGGACTTTTTCTACTGCCGGTGTTATTGCACTATGAAAGCTGATGTCCTGTTTAGAAATCAACAGAGTCACCATACTGAACGAACTTTCGAACATTCGAACAAAATTTTTTACCTAGCCTTTTCTTGCAGCTTTAAATCGTTCATTACTAAATTAATGATTCATGAACATCTATTTTGGTAAAAAAAATTCCTAACCCGCTATTTACGACGTTTCATTTGCTTTTTACAAGAATCGACAAAAACAACGAACGATGCACTCGTTACTAACGCGAATAACAGCGTCTTCCTTCATCTTCGCACAAAATGAGACTCCTTTTATTCGCCTAATTAATAATGGAAACGATACTGTTGATTAAACTTTGTCTGAGCCACCACTGTTCATGGACTTTGTACGCCGGACCATGTCCTACGGACAAGGTGCGGCGGACATGTCCACCTAATGTAAACGCACCTTAAGGAACAAATTTTTCTTTGCCAGATAAATTCGGTTCTGGATGTAAATTATGACATGATGTCGAATTAATCAAGTCATTTTACGATAATGCTGGGTATTTACAGGGGCAACATTTTTTATAGTTATATATATATACAGGGGTTGGACAAAATAATATGAACACCTTGATAAATGGCGGTTTTTATTCTTAATATGGAGTTGGTCCTCCTTCAGCGGCAATAACAGCTGCAATGCGTCGGGGAATTGATTCATACAGCTTTTGGACAGTGGCTAGAGGAATCCTGAGCCATTCTTCGAGCAAACCCTGCTCCAGTTCCTCCAAAGACGCCGGCGGTGGGAATCGGCTTCTGACCTGCTGCTCCAACTGACACCACAGATGCTCGATAATGTTAAGATCCGGGGATTGTGGAGGCCAATCCAAGCGTTCTACTTCACTAACATGCTCTTCAAACCAGTTTTTAACGACCCCAGCGGTGTGGATTGGTGCATTATCATCCTGGAAGACGGCGCCGCCATTGGGAAACAGCGTTTGGACCATGGGATGGACCTGGTCAGCCAATATTGACAGATAGACCTGGGCGTTAACCCTACCATGCAGTACTACAGCTAGGCCAAGAGTATTCCACGATATTGCTGCCCAAACCATCACAGATCCGCCTCCATGCTTAACGGTTGGGGTCAGGCAGTCGGGGTCATAAGCATCTTTAGGCTGTCTCCAGACGTAAACTCGACCGGAACATGGAAATAGCGTAAAGGAGGATTCTGCGCCGCTCAATGTTGATGTGCGAAAGGAAAGTTTGGCAATTGCAGCCCTCCCATGGTATCCAGCTCCATGGAGCTCGCGACGTACAGTTCTGGTCGATACCGGGCTTGCAAGATGCTGGTTAAGCTCTGCAGTCACTTTTGGAGCTGTGGTCTTATGGTTCTTTGTCACAATGCGCTTTAGCACCCGGCGGTCTCGATCACACAGCTTCTTCTTGCGTCCACTATTGCATTTGTCGGTGCTTGTCTTTCATGGTTTTGGTATGCAGACATGACCATAGAGACAGTTCCTCTGGATACATTGAACATCTGAGCGGTTTTCGTCACCGATGCACCAGCCATCCGCGCTCCGACAATTTGCCCTCTTTGGAAGTCTGACAGGTCTTTCATAACTGCTAATTCATAATTCACTCAGATCTGTAAAAACAACGTGAGGGTTATAACATGACGTATACACTCTCTGTTACGCATTTAAATAGGTTTGCCAGTCATTTGACCGTTTACTTTGTGTCTGAGCAGTCCGTAAAGATAACCGGTGAAATCGGCGGGTGTTCATATTATTTTGCCTAACCCCTGTATATTGCCCTCACTTATTTTAATCTATAATTACAAGCAATACTCACTCAATCTTATCCCGAGGAATAATTGTCTGGGCAAATTTTCCAAATCCCGTGGTGATGCCATAAACCACTAGAATAAATTAGAATATTTTTACTTATTCATTCAGTAAAAGTTCAAAATGGAAAAATAAATTAAGAGGGAAAATAATAACTTTTTTAAAATTAAGCTTATAAACCCTCCTTTCCAAACAGGTTTCAGAATGACGGTATATCCCTTTAAGGACGAAAGGTACAAATTGCTAACGTTTCAAATACACGCATTCATAACTTAACCCTACAAAAACCTCAGGGCTTAAAGGGATATAAAATGAACGTTTTTAATTGGCAACCTTTACTGAATTTAAAGGGCCCAACTTCTTGATGTGGTACCTGACCGCAGTAAATAAATAAATAAATAAATAAATATATATATATATATATACACACACCAAAACGCATATCTTTATTTATGCAGGAAGGAAGGGTCAAGGGCGAGTGACCGCAAAAACAGTCCCCACTCCACCCAAATAGAAGAAGAGGAAGAGAAACAAAATCAAGGTCCAAAGTTTTCGAGATGCCTGGACTCTGCGTTTGAAAAAATTGGAGGTCATTGACAGCGGGAAAGAAGGATTGAGGAAGATTGTTCCAGAGTTCACCGGTTGAGTAGATAAAAGACTGAGAATACCGATTAACCCTTGCGTTAGTAATTTGGACAGAAAAGGAATTAGAATGTGTAGAAAGGAAAGTCTGGCATTGCACGCTCTCCTTAAAGGAGGAAGCATGCAGATAAAAGAGTTCAGAAGAGCAGTGTCCGTTATAATAACGAGAGTAAAGAGAGAGTGAGGCAATAATGCGGTGAAGAGAGAGAGATTGAAGACTGAATAAGAGGCGGGAAAAATGATGAGACAAAACACATTAGATTCCATCCGGTCAAGTAGAGCTGTGCGAGTTGAGCCACCCCCCACACGAGAAGCGTACTCCTACAGGGGCGGACAAGACCTATGTACAGAGGCAGCAACTGCGGAGCCAGTACATCACACCTAACCTCTTAGAAGCTGTTTTAGAAAGATAGTATAGCTGATCTTTCCAGGAAAGCTCACGAGCAAACGAAATGCCAAGAATGTTAAGAGAAGAGGAAGGACAAAAACAAAACAAAAACACGTCCCCATATCAGACAAATGAATGAAAAAAGTTAATTTGCAAATTTTAATTATAAATTAATTAAATTAATTTCCCGATTGCAACCTTTCCAACAAATTCTTCACAAATTATTATTATTAATAATTTCTAATATTTAATTATGATTAAATTCGTCATTTCTCGATATTATTGTATGATAATTTTATTTTTGTCAGTTTAGTGTGTTGAAATGATCACTTTTTCACCTTCACATTATTTCCATACATTAAAATTATTTTCAATTAAATGATTCATATGACGAAAATCCACTTATAAAAATAATTAAATAAAGGTTTTTTTTGTGTTAATTCTGAATGAAAAATTGACTTATGAATTAGGATAAACTGGTCTGTATAATTTGAAATGAGAATCTTAAACTTTATTTGAGAGAAAATGAAAGGAAATTTTGGTGTTGCAAAATGAAATCAAAAGTTGTTCACAATTTGCGTTCACATTCCGTTTGCATTTTGGAAAAAACATTCTCATTCAAATAATTTTATCGGTGAAAGGATACTGAAAGTTTATTATAACACTGAAATGCATAACAACATTAATAAAAAATAATAACGTGAAAATTAATCCTATACGATTTACAGTACCAACAAATAATGAGATTATGAGGTCTGTTGTAAAGAATTAATGGAGTTACAGTTTCTCTCCTAACTCCGGGGAGCAGCCATAAAAGCTATGGTTCCATAGTTTTGAATAATATATATATATATATACACAGTAGTATATATACAGTAGTATAATTAACGTAAAGAACGACGCTTGTATAGGAGAATATTCCGCGCAAGATGAGGAGAGCGAACGAAACAAATGAAAAAATGAGGTAACCACCCGGGAATCGAACCCGGGATCTTCCGATTGCCGGTCATGGTGTAATGGTTATCATATCTGACCGGCAATCGGAAGATCCCGGGTTCGATTCCCGGGTGGTTACCTCATTTTTTCATTTGTTTCGTTCTCTCTCCTCATCTTGCGCGGAATATTCTCCTATACAAGCGTCGTTCTTTACGTTATATATATATATATATTGTGTATATGCGTGTTTCTTTGTGTGTGTGTGTGTGTGTTTCTTTGTTTGTTTAATAATGTAATCATATAATAGTTCATTTAATGTGGAAAGTGAGTGAAACACAATATTTATGCAATACTAATTAATATATAATTTTCGAAAGGAAACTATTTCATTCCATTAACTTAAGTAATAAAAAATGTAATCATATTTATCACCTTTATTTTCTTTTAGAATATGTTCAACGAGTTTTCTCGCATTTTCAATGTTTTCTTCTGCTTCTTTGCTAATCTGAGAAAATTATATATATATATATATTTATATATATTACAGCCAAATCATTGTTATTGTTATTTTCATACAGTTGACTTGTACTTCTAATCTAGAAGTCTTGTATATAACTTAAAAATTATCGTTAATAATTGTCCTCACTCTTATTCTATAATGCCCTTTCCCCAGCATGACTAAGTCTTCTGGAGTGAGAGTGTTGCCATCCAAAGTCAGGTACTGGTCAACTGGAAGATCTTTTGCAGCTCTTAGATTGAAGATCAGGAAAGATATATACAAATATACTACGTACTGTGTATATATATATACACGCTATTTTGAAGTTAATCTATTTTGTATATAAATAGAAATATGCATAATATGTGTAGTAGCACTCTTCAGGCATTCCTTTATGAGATCGCGCATGCAGCATTCATTACAAAAGACACTCTGTTTCGAGGACCACCTCTCACTGACCCTTGACACAGAATTCAACTCTTGAGATTGTTCCCACATCGAACAAGTTTCACCTCCACAAAATTTGCCGAAGTTTCTTTAGTTAGTGGACGCTCTTTGAAGGTGTAAACAGTCCTCGCTTTGGCCTACCTTCGCCACGGCCTACTTGTCATTCTTTTCATTCGTAAATGAACTAGGAAATTCATTCGCGCGCAATCTTACAATATATTAATAATCTAATTTAACTTTCATTCACCCAAATGCATTTGTAATTGTAATTAACACCAATTCCAATAATTCAATCACTGCACATTCAATTTAAGCCATTTTAATATTATTTACTTCACGATTACCATTTATTTGTTTTGTTAAATAAAGTAAAAAAGCCGCACAATCTATACCTTTTTCCCATTTTGATCGAACGATCAAATGGTGAACCCAAATAATAACTTTAATTACTTCAGTTTACCCCTAATCATTAATAAGTTTAATTAAACATAAATTACCGGAGCCTATAAATGGGGTGCCTATAACCAGGCAAATAGATTTTCTGAAGAGCTTTGAAAACTGAAACTTCGATAAATTATGTTCTTCAGCGTAATGAAATTACTTCATACATGAAACAGTTTTTAATGTTGTTACCTTCTTTAATAATGTATTAATAGATGCGACTATTGTACGGCAATTTTTTGTGTTTAAATCGCATATCAAAATGTAAATAAAAATGGTAGAAAGAAAGAATGAAGTGATTTTAAAATCGATTTAATTTCGCGTGGTATGAAAATTAAATCCGTTAAATCTAGAACAAGTGTCGGTAAAGGAGCACCGTTGAAATTTGACCGAAGGGTAGACTGAAAGGATATACGAGAAAGAGCATAAATCAGACACGATGTGTCACTCGCAGTTAATCTGCCGATAGAAAACTTGGCGTAAAGAACTTTTTTCATTTTGGAATGTAAGTTTTTTTTTATTATTTTTGGTTAAGAATTAAGTTCAAATGTAAATATTTGAGATCTGTTTCATTTGTTACATGTTAAAAGCTCGATTAGCTCAGAAAATACATTGCCTAAGGCGATTTCCTCTGAGAAGAATCTTTAGTTGAATTTTTTTTCGGGGGCTAGGAATAATGAAACTGAGTTAGAAAATGGGAGGTCAGTAATTTATGTACGAATGACGTCATGTAATGAAAATGTTTTGATAGGTCATTCAGATATTGAAAGGGAGGAGTTCCTTTAATCTTAAGGTGACATAGAGATAATAGTGAGTTGTAGATCTACCTCTCCAAAGATGAACGGTTGCAATTCACTTCTCAAATAAGTGGCGCAGATCGATTTTATAAGCCAACTTTAAAGAGTTCCTTTTGTTCGAATAATTTGCATCTCATTATTTCACTGTTTCACACCTTGTTTCAAGAGTTTAAGTTAAACTTCAGACCTCATTCTGTAAATGAGGTGAGAGTCAGCAAGAAAGAACTTTGTGAAAATAATACCCGAAAGTGTTCTGGAATTTTTAGAGTTTAATGCTGTTCACAGTCCAAATTCTGAATTTTGAGCTTCTTCAGTTTGTTTTCATCACTGGGAATGATTTTAAAATGTTCGTGTTGAGCAACTTTTTCTAATTTTCTTTCCTGAGGAAATCTGCGGAGTTTGCGCAGAACTTTTCGAAAGTTTGTAAAAAAATAAATAAATAAATAATAATATTTGGTGGAATTTTTTCAGAAAATAAATATGCAGAACAAGCGCGGATCTTCTGAGACCAAATTTCCTAATTTTTTGTAAATAATTTTTTTCTTTAAAGAATTTGAATTAAGTACTGTTTCTTGAGTAACACAAAACCCCTCTGTATAAACCCTCTGAGACTTAATCCAAGTGAGTGGAAACATCTTTTGAGATTTAAATTAATTTTCCCGAACGAAAAATTTGTAAGTGTACATCTGTAAAGTTATGCTACCTTGCAATAGGCCTCTCTTGTAAGCTGAGGGTAAATTAATGTTAAAGGTGCAAAATTAAAATTTGCTTACAGGTAAGCCGATAAGTTGTACATATAAAACTGAAAGGTCATCCGAATGATAGCCAGAGCCATCTTCAACAAATGAACCCAATAAGTGCAATCAAAAAGTGGTTGCATGTCTCTCTCTCTCTCTCTCTCTCTCTCTCACACACACACACACACACACACACACACACACACACACACACACACAATAATGACCCTAAGACCTGTTAGTGAATTTTGAGATATTCTCCATTAATATTTTACTGAATTACTTTTCCTAGCACAGAAGATTAACGGTATGAACTGAAATTAATGGATATTAGAAAGTCCGCCACACCGCGTTGTTGTTTTTTTCGGGGGGGGGGGGGGGGGCTTTTCAAAACCTCAATGGGCTGAGGTGAAGTTATAGGGCGGACCTCCTGTGTCTTTAATTCTTAATTAATTCATACACACTACACACAGAACGTGTGTATATATATATATATATATATATATATAGGTAAAAAGGATACATTTGTTCTGGTATGAATTTTATTTCCGCTTGGTCCGTAACGGGATTTGGCCGATCACTATCAAGCACTAAAAATATAAGAAAATAAAAATAATAGAATAAAATGAAAATAATTAAGTGGTAAATATACACATAAACCAAACATTTTTTAAGTAATGTTGGAATTCTTTTAGCAAATCAATTATACGAGGTGTCACATCTGACAGTAATTAAAAATCTTATAATGCAAAATGAACATAAGCTAACGTTTTATACTAGTCTCGAGTCTTATTATTCTATCCTGTTTTATTTTACATCCTACCAACAGATACGAATTCATTGTCATCCAGAACGTCCTCGACCAAATCTGTTGGATCCAAGATGGCGCCTCCTCTCGTTTTTCGCACACTGGCCACGGTGTCCGATTTTTTTTGAGAAAGAGAACCCGATTGCAGTTTAAAATAACGCCTCACAGCTTCCTCGCTCAACCAGTCGACTGTTTCATCCCCTGGAAAAATCCATAAATCTATATTAGTATTCTCTCACCTCCTCAGACTCCCCTTCGTAGTATAAGCCGAACCTCCGAAATGTTTTCGCATCAATCAACATTATACCTAATAATAATAATAATAATAATAATGATAATAATAATAAACCAAACAATTGGTAAACTTAACAGGAATTAATATGGTCAGTTTTTAAAAGTGACGAAGCAATTAAAAAACATTTTAAACGTCGACTGAACTAGAGGAAAATATATTCTGGTCATGGACAGCGTCCGTAGCCCATTGGGTATAACGCCGTTTGCCCGTAAGCGAATTGAAGGCAGTGAAGTGGAGGGTTCGACTCCCGATGATGCTGGTAATAATAATACATAAGTTATAGCACTGGGCCGCATTTGTTGGCCTGAGCGCTGTGTCAGTTTCTGTCCCTTCTCACTGACTATTATTCCAGCTATAATCTGAGGCAGCCTTTCTACGAAACTGAAATTATTTGTCGTAGTAATAATAACGATGTTTAGAGTGTTTAACCGTTTAACCTCTTTCGTAACATCTAAGGTCATATGACCTTACGTGGGATCCGAACCATTACTCTACCAAGGAATACCCAATGAGGGACCTTAATCGCTGAAATCTGAAGACCGGGCCAAGAATCGAACAGATTAACAGCTCGGCACTTTGCACTATAAGATACATAGACGGATTTATTTACTGCAAGATTTCAGATGTATTTGTAGAACGAAACTAGGACATGACTTACAGAAAAAAGTTCATTTCATCTTACATTGAACAAGATTTAGAAGGTCCTTTAAAACCTCTCAGGTACACTTTTTTTTCCTTTTGTGGTAAAAAGAGTATAACTCTCTGGAACAGAAGGAAAGGCAGTGAAAATAGGAAGAAAAAACAGTAAAAATTAAAGTTTGGGTAACGTAATGGACCGACACCAAAATAAAGGGAGAGCCCATTATGGAGGACAGTATTCAAGTGAATGTCTCCAATCGACACTTAATATACAAGAGCAAAAGTTTCATGTCATTAATTCTGATCCGTAGAAAGGTAAATACAGTGGATTTAAAAATATATATATATACACACACGAGTATATTCATATATATTCGGATAATACCGGTTTTAATGTTTAACATTTTTGTTTGACTCTGGCCTTATAGAGATTCAACAGTTTACCTGGTTTCATGTTTTAATTACTAAGTTTATGGATCTATCTATCTATCTATTTATATATATATATATATATATATATATATAGAGAGGAGAGAGAGAGAGAGAGAGAGAGAGAGAGAGAGAGAGAGAGAGAGAGATTTCGAAGTAACAGAATGCAAATTTTATATCGAAATCTAAACATTTTCTCGAAGTTTAAAAACTCCAAATATAGAAAAGATTTTTATTGTACCATCAAACAGTGGAAATCCCAATAGATGATAGATATAGTCCGGTTCACTATGTCAATAAAAATACTTTCTTTCAAAATTTATGGAGATTAGAAAACCAGTGCATTTTTGGAAAGCTTATGGCATCAGGAATCTGAAAATCAATGTTTACATTTGCGTAGATGTCTGCATAGCCGCCATTTTGGATTTTCAAAATGGCCGCCATAAAATAAGAATTTTCAAATATCTCAGCTTGTAATTGGCATAGAAACTTCATTCTAAATGCTAATCCTACGTTTCCAGGCCCAAGGAATCCAAAGCTTATGTCAAATTAATGATTATGAACACCAAAAACCAAGAAAAGAAGAAGTTTGTGAAATTATGTTTGTATTTTCATGAAAAAATGCGCACTCAAATTGTTGGTAATGACAACAGCATACGACTTAGTCCTGTTCAAAAATCAACTTTTTCTTATTTTCATAGGTTTCTGTACTTTTTCCCATGCTTTTTGACCTGAAAAGGCCGAAAATCACAACCATTTTGACCTAGGTTGTTGGGAAGCATTGCCGCATGGAGCTTTAACTTTTCTGCTTTGAAATCGGCCAAAAGCACCAGTTCCGGGGTCCCTTGAATCATGTTTTGCACTATAACTTTTTATCTAAACAAGATAGAGCAACAAAATAGGCACCAAATTAAAGTGTTTTTATTCCTCTTTCTAACTTATACAATTATGATAGTCTTGGAACAAGAAATGGCACATTGGTACATACAAAGATTTCAGAAATATCACAAAATTCGTTTTCTCACACTCAAGGCAGACAAGGCGCCTTATTCATGACACAAATTTGAGATTAACATTTTGTCACAAGTCTAATCGATCAAGAAGTGAAAGCATTACATGATGATTAATTTCATAATGACATTTACACAGTCAGTTGTTGAGAGTTTGTTTCTTGAAGCTGTCAAAGCGGCGTCTGTTGAACTCCACAGCTTGAAGGAGATAGTCCCTTTGCTTGGCATCTGTTGTTATGACATTTGCAAAGTCGCTCATCATCTTGACACCACGTTCAGCAATGTCATCCACCGCTTTCAGATTCTTAACATAGTCCAACGCTTTTCTGTAGTCCTCATTCTGTGGCCAAGACGTGACAGGTTCCAGAAGCCACTCGGATCCAATGTTCAGTGTGTCCAGCAGGAAATGTGATTCTGGGCCAATGAGATCAACCAGGGTGGTCTTAGCTGTGACTCTCTGGAATAGAGGCTTTCCTGTTCTGAAGCTGTCTGGCTTCTCAGTGGCATGTAACTGGGCAGCAATGTCGTGCTTCAATGTGTCACTCAATCTACTGCTGAACAGGGCAAATGGCACGACTTCCTGCGTCAGGTACCATTTGTGGTTTTCCATCTTATTAAGTACTGCATCAGCAAGCTCTGGGTCAGTTTTCTTGTACTTCAACATGTCTTGGATTAGACTTAGATCATTCACGGGAGCATCTGCAGCAGACATTGACATCATCCATACAGGAGTGTAGAACAGCGCAAGGAAGGTGTTGAGTCTTTCCAGCTTTGATACAGTGTCTTCGTCGTACTCAAGTTGATCTGCAAACATCAGCATTTTCATGGAGTACAGGTTTCTGGCCATCCATCTGGCCCGATGAATGGCGCCTGGTCGACTCCAGTGAATACCTCGAGGAGGCGTTCCTCCAAGAACAATGACTGTCAGTTCAGCCATTTCCCTGTAGTCGGCTCTTGGAAGCCTTTCTGCTGTTAGAATGTCTTGGAGTATTTCTTCACTGTTCTTCTTCTTTTCCTTCAGCCATTTGCTGTTGATAGCCAGCATCTTTGGGTTTTCCTTGGACAAGTCCGTCCAAACATCCTTCAGATGCTCAAACCAGGGATTATCTGGCCCCTTCACCTTCCCAAACAGCTTCTCCCAAACTGCTCCTACTAGGATTTCCAGGATGTGATGTCGACAGGCCAGATAAAACACCTTTTTGTTCAGCATTTTCTCTAGCAGTTTGGCAGCTCCTCTGTGAACTCCACTGTTACTGGATGTAGTGTCAAAAACAAGGGCAGTAACATTATCCGTAAGTTCCCATGTCTCCAGTAAATCCATTGAAGCCTCAGCCTGAGCTGTGCCAGAAGAATTGTCGATGACAGGTACTCCCAATAACTTTCCTTCAGTGTATGAAGGTGGACCAGACACTAGCACAGCTAAAGTCTCTGAGGTACTTCCAGGTTCAGTGCCCAAGACATCTTTGAGCAACTTTCCATCCCAGTGTAAGGCAGCGTACTGTGGGGGGTTTTCACAAAACTTGGACATGTGACTCTGGCTGATATTATACCTGGACAGCATTTGTTGCGACGTGTTGTTGAGGTTGAGATGACGAAGTTATCCAGATCAGCCCCTCCAGCTTTCAAGGTGGCAGAAACCATGGCAGTAACTTGATTGTCTGATAAACCAAGACGATCAGCTGTATTGCAGATGACATCACATTCCATGACCTTCCTTGGAAACGTCAAAGTCACACTAGTCACAGTGTCTTGATGGTGAGAACATCCAGGACGAGGCTGATGGTAATCCATGTCCTCTGTGTTAGCGTCGTTGTCAGTTGAGTCACCCCAGGTAATGTCATCCACATGAACAACTGCCTCTTGTTCTGCTGCAGCTGTAAAATAGTACAACATGTTAAGACAGTAATTGTTAAGTACATGCTAAATATCGCAATGGAGTAAAACTTAAAACTTTTTGTAACGTTCAAAGTAATTAGTTTTACCTTGTTCTTGTCTATGCTGCAGTCTTTCATTCCTCGCTGCTTGCTGCAGGGATCTTGTTCAAAAATCTTGTCATGACCAGACATATGACCTTTCCTCTCAGTCTTTTGGTCTTCGTAGAACCTGATATCCTCATCTTTCTTCTCTCTGGATAACAGTCTGTTGTTCTGTATTTCCTGGATTGCATCTGGAGCTCCTATATCGAACAGGCTGTCTAATTCCAGCACAAATGCTCCTCTTTTTCCTCCAGGGTTACTTGCTCTTCCTTTGCTTTTCACCAGAGCACGATGTTTCTCATGTAGTTTCATGAAGAGCTTCATTGCGTTGTACTTGGTCATTGTCTTGATCCTAGCCATCTGCCAGAATGGGATGATAGATTCAACTGTTTCATATGCAAGGTCTTGAACCATGGGCCTCCCTGCATTTTCCGGTAAATTCTGAAGATTAAGGAAATACTGGAACGCCTGTCTGTTGGTGGGAAGCTGGGAACCACTGATAAAAGCTGAAGGGTATCCAACCAGGAAAGTTTCAGTGAGAGATCTGGTAGATGGTCCAGTTGACACCTGCCTGTGGACAGTACGTGGAGGTTCTGAGATATCAACTGTGCGCCCACGGAGCTCCCTCAGCTCCTTGCTTAATGCCATTGTGAAGTTGTAACTTGTAGATGGTTTTCTAGATTCTGATTGAGTTTCTGTTTTTTCCTGAAAAATGATAGATAATTATTATTATTATTATTATTAATTATTATTATTTATTATTATTATTATTATTATTATTATTATTATTATTATTATTATTTATTAATTTTATGCTCTTTCATTTGATACCTAATTTGTTGCTCTATCTTGTTTAGATCAAAAGTTAAAGTGCAAAACATAATTCAAGGGACCCCGGAATTGGCGCTTTGGCCGATTTCAAGGCAGAAAATGTAAAGCTCCATGCGGCAATGCTTCCCAACATCCTAGGTCAAAATAGTTGTGATTTTCGGCTTTTTCAGGTCAAAAAGCATGGGAAAATGTACAGAAACCCGTGAAAATAAGAAAAAGTTGATTTTTGAACAGGCCTAAGCATACGTATAGACGTATTTCCTATCTCAGTTTGACACATCATTACACATCATCATCACTCTCAGTGTCATATTCAACATTACAGTCTGCATCGTTTTCGCATTCTGTGCCGCACAAGCATAGTTCTGTGCAAGGCAAGTTATTCCTTTTGCATGAACATCTCTGTGTAGGACAGTTGGTTTTGCAGTGGCATCTGACCAACTCGATGATGGCTTGCGGGGCAGGAGGAACCTTTGTGGTGACTGGCAGTATTTGGCCACTTTTGTCTGATAGTAACCAAATTTCAGGGGGTCAAAAGGCTGTTGCTGCATAACATTGGCTTGGCACCATACTCGGCTTTGTAACCGCACACGCTGGATGTGTTCCTCAAGTGCACCGAGTGTAGGAGGTAAGTTGTTGCTTTTAGCTAGGTGTTTACAAAACAGATACCATCTTAGATCAGGGATACTTGCAATGTGAATACCCTTGGGACAGTAGCTTGAGCACACAAATTTGGCCAATACGTCTTTCACCTCCTGTGTTAGGTCACCTTTCTCCGGTAGTTTCATCAGTGCTCTGACTAAGTGCATGTCAGCTTTCATATACTGCTGAAACCATTTTGTTTTGCCTATTCCTGAGAATTTTACAACATTATCTGCTCCAGTGAATGCGTGGAATACAGGTAAAGCTTGCGCCTTTTCTTTGCCCAAAGCTCTCCAGATTGGCTCTATTTCGACTGTACCTGATACCATCAAAATAGGTCTATTTTCAGAGCTTGTCATAGTGTGCCACAGCCAGAACCAAGACGTCAGTATCAGGAGTAAAGAATACTAGCTGTGCATCAGGACACCGCTGTGATGCCTCCGCTGCCAGGCAGATCATCAATGTGTCAGCCTCCTCGTGATTGTTGTCTTCAAAGTGCATGTTTCTGTTGCTTCTGGTGTGACCTGATGCTGATGTGATGACTAACTGAGGTGAGTTTTTGTTGTAATCAAGGGTTGCTTTGGCGAGATAGTCTGTCAAATCTGCTTTCGTTTTTTCGTGCGATAGAAACCATGCCAGTAGGATGTGTTTGATGTTCGTATCATCTGCAACCTGATACTGTATAGGAGCTTTTCCTTGTCGTCGTCTCTCTCTAGTTTCCTCCTTTAGTGAGTCAAGTTTGTATGTATCGAAGACCAGGATGACCTCACTGAGCCCTGCTGTCAAGCTCACGAGCCTGTCATTGAAACACTGAGCTAGATCTTTGACTGTGCTGATTGTCCCTGATTTCTTTGTCATCTTCTGGACAAGCACCATTCCATCAACAATGGCGATCTTTTGATTTGATGACGCCGATGGAGATGATAATACAGGACCTCTGTCATCATCCTGCTCTTTGGCCGTTAGAGCTTCTGTCTGTTCCTGGGTTTCATCTGTTTTTGCCAGCTTCTCAAGGCTGTGTATCAGCTTGGACTTGTCAGTGCATGGCAGCATTGAGCTGTCTGGTGCAAATAGTGCTCTCGGAGTCAATGTGAACTCATAGTTGCCAACTGCATTCTTCTGATCGATGTCCCAGTTTTGTCCCTGCTCGACCTGGTGAGAACCATCAGCCGACCATAGAGAGCTTTGGTCTCTTTTAGGCCAACTGTCTGGTCACGGAACTTGAAAGTTTGTTTCTTGCTGCCAGACATGTACATCTTGTTGTTCTGCTTTTTGACTGGTGCCCAGAGACTAACATCTCCATTCATACGTTCAGTGACATAATCTTCATAAAGCTTCTGTCCGATGTCATCAATGTTCAAGATTTGTGGAACATACTCTTGTCGTACATATGCATGTGTAATGAAATTGTATAGCTGATCACCTTCAACAGCAAAGGGATTCCCGTGGCTCAGTATTGCAGCCTTGATTTTGTCAGCAGCTTCATGTTCTTTCCTGACAGCACTGGGTCGTACATCATGGTGTTCCTCTGGCTTGTTTACTTGAAGCCCGAACTGTCCTTTAAACTCTGTTGAGAGGCACGACATCTCTGGAGAAGCCAAGAAGAACCGCTGCCTAGCATTCGCATTATTGGAAATGCCAATTAGGCCAGAATGAACCTTCATCATTTTGTTGAGATGTTCGCAGGCATGGTCTGCACCTATTGAGACGAACGGAATCTCACTCTTGGTGACAGATATGTTTCCATCTTGAAGTTCTCGCCACGTTGCTGGATGGCTTGTCTTCATTTCGTGCATGTCGGCGATGTACTTTGGCCAGAGGCGTTTGTATTTTATTCGATCCATTGCGAAAAACAGCTTGCTGAGTGCTTCTCCAGCCTCCAGATGGAGGACGAGATCAGCATTTCTGGATGCTTCAACAAAGAACAAGATGGTTTCAACCCAGTGGAGGTAATTCATCAATGACTTGAACATTGTTATTTTATTTATTTGTCGGGTTCAAAATCCAGCTGAGCCGTGAACGGCCAAATTCTAAAGGGCCAGTTCTACCTAAAGCCCAAGTTAAGCTAAATTAAAACTTACGGATTTGAGATCCTATTAGGTCCTACCTCAGGGTAACCTCAGGGTTGCTGACTCGATGCGGGCCTACCTTAGCCCTTAGTTACATGAAATTTAATGTAAACAAAAAGGGTACTATTTATGGTCTTCTTTCTCAACCTTGCAACAACAACGCAACCTGGACTATTGCACGGTGCAACAATCTTGTATCTAAACAACCAAACTGAATTGCAAGAGAGCTCTCTACAAGACCACACCCTGTACGTACGACATCCCACAAACGAGTAGAAAAGACGCGCAGCGCCCCAAAAATGATGCCACCAGCGTCCCAAACACTGATGCCACAAGAGCCCAAAAATGCTAGCTCTTATTAAGTGAATTTTTCACTAACCTTACAATTATGAGATGGATATATATACACTAGGGTGTGCACGAGTACCGAAACTTAGGAACCGGGACCGATACCAGAAAAATTATCGGGAACCGGGAAATCCCGGGAAAAAAACCGACTAAAATTTTTGTTTTAACCATTGTTCGTAAAATTAAACTTAGTCTAATTGGCATAAAAAAATCTAAGCATTGAGATCAATTATGTTTATTTATCTTGTTTTACATCATTTATGAAGTAGTATTTTAAGAAAATTTGAGCATTTAGAACCGCATCAGATAATTGAGAACGAATCTTTGAAAGAAATAGACCAGCTGCTGAAAAAGCTCGTTCACTTTCAACGCTTGTAGGCTTAATTGTTAGAAGTGCAGCTCGCAATCGATCCAGCTTTTCTGTGCGATTCCCTGTCACTTCAAACAGTTTGAATTCTTTGCTGGCATCGAAATTTTCTTGATTTTTTACATTCTTTGGAGATTTAAGTTTATTTACTACATCGTAGTATTCCTGAAGCAAAGGGTCGTTGGACTCGTTGATAGTATCGGGCGTATTTTGATTTACTTCTTCAATACCAGTCCTTTCTTCTTCGTTTTCTTCATTAGTCTCTGGATAGAGACGTTTGTAAATTGCTTCAGCAGACTTCTTCAGAGATACTCGTGAAGCTGCAGGAAATTCCGTCGACTCAGAGGTTGGATAACTTGGATTATGGAGATATTGAAGCAGTCCTGAAATTTCTTTCTGCCTTCGATTTATGAATCTATCAATCAAAGCTCGTCTTAGGTTCACAGTTAGGCGATCTTTGCTTCTTAATTGATTTAAAATGAAAATGAACGAAGACTCCTTTTAAAAGTGAAGCATCTCTGGACGATAATTTTTAGTGTGTATAGGAACCGGGAAATCTTTTCGGTTCTCGGTTCGGTTCCTGAAATCTAGGAACCGGGAATTTCCCGGGTAGCAAGAACCGGGTGCACACCCTAATATACACACCTTAACTTAATATATACAAGCAATGCTGCATCAATCAGCTTAGTCATCATATCGCCTTGGGACAACAATGGTTCTTCCTCTTCTAGATTTTCTAACAAACATAGCGTTAGATGATTTCTGAGCTTCCCACTTCTTCAGCTGTTGAATGACATCTTCGTTGGTCAAGACTTGAAGCAGGTGAGTGCTAGCAATTCTGATGCATTCTGCTCCATCACTTGTCCCAGAAGCTGTGTTTGTGCAGGCTTCCTGCAATTTATTTGCTGGTTTCGAGCAGATTTCTTTTAGTTGTGGCATCTCTGTGAAGAACTGTTCTAGAGCAAGTTCATACAGAGCCATGTAAGTGTGGATGTGTGCACGGAGTGCTCTCTTGTAGTGGCTACATTGAGGATCTGTCTCGTTGTAGCAGGCCCATATACAGCTGCCTCAATCCATGCATCATCTATGACAGAATTTTCTATTGAGGCTCCGAGTGCCCTCAGTGCAGCCATCACAGCATGCAGCTCCCCAAGTCTCGGAACAACTTCTCTTTTCAAGTTAGGTCTTGCATCTAGCAACTGTGCTGCCTTCTCGTACAGGGCCATCTCAAAGGTTATGACAGTTGGGTGGTTTTCACCAACTGCCAAGCTCTTCAACTGAGACGCTTACAACATCACAGTCAGCATGGTAGACCACTCATGTGCGACCTCTGGAAGTAGAGGCAAGGCACTGACTTGAGTCAGTGACTGACTAGATGACACAAGTGATTTGTAGCCTGCTCAGCCTGGGATACTGCTTTGTGATTCACTGTCGGTTGATCTAGACAAAGCAGATGCAATCATCCAACCAAGATTGGTTAGTTCATAGGATTCAGCAACATCTGTGGAACACGCCTTGAATTCCTTTGCTCTCTTGACTGGCCCAGGTTTTGGTTTACTGCAAGGCTCGATGGGTACATGATAAGGGACAACCGACAGGTTTTTTGCCTCACTAACTTCCAAATTGGGTGCGATTGATTCTTCAGGCGCATCTGCCTTCTGATACACTGCGGTGATTGTGCCATGTGTGGTGCCTTTGCCATCTACAGTGTCCTCTGCAAAATCTGTATTATCAACAGCGAAGAAGACAAATGTACCTTGTACCTTTCTTGAGGAAAGGTGGTACATACAAGCCATCAAATTGTTTTGTGTTTTCCACAACAGCATTGGCAATTGCTGTTTCTAGGAGCAAGGCACGGCTGTGTGATACGCAGTAGTTCTGTACATGGAGGAGGTCCATTAGCGCCTTGTTCCTGGTGTCATGATGTACAGTGAGTGCCAACCCTACAACCTGTGGGTTTTCTCGTGTGTGTGGTGTCCGAAATGTGTCAGTGGCTTTCTTGGGCACGTGGTGCACTTGTCTCCTGGTCTTGAAAGCATACATGATATTCTGACTTATGGTCAATGCTGACCTGTCAACTGTCCTGCTCCTCATCTCCGTTTGCAGCTCCTCCTCAGATCCCACCAAAATCCACCGTATAAGGCTGTACAGCTCGGTCGGGACATCCTCTCCTGTGCTGGATACTGTAATTGTGTTTCCTTCTCCTCAGCGAAATTGGCAATGCTGTTGCGTATTAGCTTAGCTGTCTTGTATATCATCATTGTCTTGTCCATTTCACTTGTGGCATCTTGCATCAAGAAAGTGTAGACCATATCTTCTTCGCAGGCTTCAGGACAGTAAAGAACAGATGGTTTTCTTCTGTCTTTCTGCCTCACTGACTTCACACTTGGTAACTCTGCAAGAATTTTGTCCTTTAGCCACTGTCGTGTCAGTGTCGGAGTGTGCTTCTGTGCCTCATCACTACCACCAAGTATACGTAGATATGTAGGTTTTTTCGATGGCATCCATGGGTAGATGACCCTTATTTTGGGTAGACTTGGCCCGGTTGCTGGCATCATCCCTCAGGACATGGAACACATATCGTGTCCAGCATGGTTTGTGGTATCTTACATCTATCGCATGGGCATCACTTGGTGAGAGTGCATTGCTTAGTCTTATCAATACTGGATCTTGGGAAATATCCACAGCTCGTCTAAGTGCCTTCCCCGCGTTTTCAGTTCGTACAGTGAAGAGACGCTGGTCATCATCTTCTTGACATAAGAAGCAGTGATCCCTTGTCAACGGTTCTGTCGCAGATCTAGTGAAAGGTGCTGAGGTGCCTGGGGTTGCTGATTGCTCCATTTCAGAGCTTGTTCTTTTATGCCCACGTTTTTTCACAGCATAGGTTCCTGTAGACATGGCATGCTGCAAGCGGTCTCTCGCTCGCTGTATGGATATTTGATTTGTGGCATCAGAATAACAACTGCGATGCCACATGGGTTTCCTTTCAATCAATATTTCTTTGGTAAAGTCTGAGGCGTCTTTGGTTGTCAACATATTTTCCATCCTGTAAGCTGGCTCTTTCTTCCACTACATCGAGTAGTTTCTGGTATGATTCTGTTCTGGGATATTGAACAAGTGTTCCTTTGCTGTCAATGGACTCCTGACAAAGAATGCACTGCTTCCAATCTACTGTGTCCATGGACGACTTGACCGAACTCAACTTGCTGGTTCCCGGGTCTTCACTCATGATGACGCAGGCACTGAAAAGAAAGAGAGCCACCACTATATTAACCAACACCAAGATAATTGTGTACTAGTTGTGTTAACATAAATTTTTACAGTATAAAATTAAATATTGCAACACTACTGCAAAAATACTGCAAAATTATTGAAGCATCAGGATTTATAAACACTGTTTCAACTGCCGCCAAAATGGTCGCCAAGCAGGCATCTGCGCAAATGTAAACTACTTTTCATATTCCTGATGCCATAAGCTTCTCAAAAATGTACTGGTTTGCTAATCTCCATAAAATTTGAACAGAAATACATAGTGAACCTGACTAATACCAGATACCCAATATAAGTGAAAATAAAGAAAATCCCTTCGATGTCGAAACAAGTTAGCGAAAACTGTTCAAAAGATACGCAATAAAGCCATGCCAGATGCCAAATTTCAATCAATCACGTAAAAAAATTTTACAGCATGGCAATAAAACACCTAACGAATGAAACAAATGCAGATCTTATCTTTTCACGAAGATCATCTTATCTTTGTCTATTGTGACGTACGTAAAAAATTTACTCATGGAAAATAAATCAAAATTGGGAGTTTCTTGTCTTTTTTTCTTTTTCCCCGAATTTAAATCAAAGGACAAAAAAAAGTGGATTGTAAAAGCCAGTACGTACTTAATAAATCAAAGAGCTGCGGAGTTCTTTTGATCACAACGAAAAAATGTAAAGCTCTTACTAAAAGTAGTGTATAGACTTTCAAATACTGCGCAAATGAAAAGTTTAACAACACCATAAATGGCGACAGAAAGTAATGACACTTCAATAATCGCTAAAACATTATGCTTTTCGGAGAATTTAATTTGGCATTTTTCTTAAAGTATAAATGGAAGAAAAGAAGGATCTTCTCGGTTTCATTGACTGCTGATTAAAAAAAAAAATATATATATATATATATATATATATATATATATATATATATATAGGTAATTTTATGCGCAGAATTCAATTTTGGCCTTTCTTAAATACGAAATTAATCAAAACTAAGATATATAAACCCTAACCTAACTACAGTACCTAACTAAAAGAGAAAATTATACCCAGTGCTCGAAGTGGAGGGTAACGCGGGGGTACGCGTACCCCCACTTCTCTAATTTGTCATTTTGCGTACCACCACTTCTTGTGCATGATCATCCCATTGCGGTGTGCGATTACAGATCACAGTATTCCATATAAAAGGAGCACAAGTTTACTGATTTTCCAATGCACTAATGCACAGTTATGCACTGTATGCGCTTTATAAACTATTTTAAACGTAAGATAATGTATTTGAGCGTTCTTGAATTTTTTTAATATACATTCCATGTCACTCATTGATTTGTGCAATTTTGCAAATAAAATACTCGTTTTAACTTTTATGAATCTGAAAACTAAAATTTCTAATGAGGAAAAGAGCTTCCTAACTTCGAATTACTAACAACTACAATCGTATGGAGAAGTTGCTTCACGGAAGCCATAACTAAAAACGTTAAATAGTTCATTATTGACAACTCTTTCAATGCGTCATTTGCATATTGTTTAAAGCAATGTAATCAGTAATACTATCACACGATACGATATACAGGTTAGAAAAGCCATGCATCTTGATTAAGAATTCCAAACAATGGAAAACGCTATCACCATTTTATGCGCCAACAGCCTAAATGAACGCAATATATTCCACAAAAATCATACGATATCTTGTTTCGAGAGTATACCTTTTCATAAGCTGCTTGGCTTGGGCTCACTTACGTTAAGCAGTTAAGATATCAGTTGATTTACAGTAAAGATGAATGAAGAATTTAATTTAATAAAGTTGCATAATAGATTGCAGACAGAAGATTATGCAATACATTTTTAACAGGAGTGGAGCATAATAACAAAAAAAAAGTAATGTCGTAGAAAACATAAAATGGTGATCAAAATCGTACATATAGCCTAACATAAATTAATCCAACCTAACCTAACCTAAATTAAACTAATCTAACCTTATATAACCTAACCTAACGATGTTAAACGACATTTCAAACTTTTCTTTAAATGCTGACCTAGCCGGATACGTACAGGTAGTTCGCCACATAGCTCTAAGTTAAATTAGATTACGTTAGGTTAGATTTTAGGCTTAGGTAAAGTTAAGTTAGTTTATTAAAGTGTTGATATAATGTTCCGTGAACGAAATGGGTGCAAGTCCGAAAATAGAGTTCGATTTCAGGTAATTAACTTGAAATTATTGAAGGGTTTTACTATATTTAATACTACTCGAGTATAAGGATTGTTCTCATAATTCCATCATATCGGTCTTCCAAATTGATTGATGCCGGTTAAGTAGTTGTGAAATTTGATATGGTCAGTTTAGGTTTCGCGCGAATGGCGTGCATAGCGAACGAAACCATTTTCATCACTCGGTGAAGTTCGGTGTATAAAATCCGCAGATTTTTTGTTGCGCATTAAAATTTCTGCACCATTTAATTTCATTTCATTTTTTTTTAATTTATACTCGTATTTTCTTCAGTTAAAAGCTTGGGTATTCAGTTCGTATTACATACGTAAGCCCCTTTTATTTCTACTACGTATTTAAGAAATGAGTAAAAAATAAGAGATCAGACTCTTTAAAGTGTTCACTGTTAGTTTTATTCACAAAGGAAACATAAAATTGCCCTTATTTTCGTTTGAATCACTTTAACATATTGCTTCCCAAAGCATTCGGGAAGCAATATGTTAAAGTAATCCCTCCTGGGAAGCAATATGTTAAAGTGATTAACACTGGGAAACAATATGTTAAAAAGAGAAAGGTTGGTTGGTTAGAAAGAGGTTGGTAATCTAGGCTAACTAACGAAAATATCACGACCTAACCTAACCAATCGTCAAGGGCGTACAGTTGACCTAACGATTGATTAGTAGGGACTTCAAAAAGGTTCATAAAAAATGCCTTGAAACTTTTAAAGTAATTTTATGCACTTTTTGTAATATTATTAATAATAATATTACAAAAAGTGCATAAAACTACTTAAAGTTCATAACATTATTAAAAGTTCAAAAAGTTCGTAAAAGTACTAAAAGTTCAAAAAAGTTCCTAAAAATTTTTATGAACTTTTTTGAAGTCTCTATTGATTAGGTTAGGTCGTGATATTTTCATTAGTTAGCCTTATAAGGCTAACTAAAGAAGGCTGGGGGCCCTGATCTTTAGGTGATCCAAATAGAATAGAATAGAATATAATAAAATGACCTTTATTAATAATAATAAAATAAATAAATTTTTTCAATTTACAAAGACATGAATAATTGTGAAGCTCAACTATTTATTTTATTTAATTTGGCCCTTAAGCTTTAGGCTTTACTGGGCTCTTATTAAAAATAAGCAGCTAGTTGTTATTAATTAATAATAATGAATAAATAAATAAGTAAATAAGTATTATTAATAGTTAAAACATGTATTATAATATTAAACAATATTAATGGACAATATTAAACAATATTAGTGGACATTAATCCTAGATTTTTGTTAGTATGCCATTATTAACCGGGATTTCAACTTGGTTTTAAACAAATTTACATTCACAATATTTTTTATATCGGCATGCAAGTCATTCCATAGTTTCAATCCAATGAAAATGGGTAGTTTTTGAGATGAAGACAATCTAAATTGAGGTATAACAAGCTTTGATCTATTTCTGGTCTGATACGAGTGGATTTCTTGATGAGTTACAAAATATCTATTTACCCATTGCAAATTAATGATTTTGTTCTTACACTTGTAAATAAAAATAAAATGTGCCAGTTTGGTTATATCGTTGAGCTTTAGTAGTTTTAGCTCTTTAAATAATGCACTAGAGTGGTCAAGGAAATCAGAATCAGATAATAACCTTATTGCTCGTTTTTGGATGACAAAGATACCATTTAATGCGTTGTTAGCGGAGTTTCCCCAAACAAGGGTGCAGTATGTTATATAAAGAAGAACAAGAGTATGATAAAGAGTCACTAAAACTTGTTTAGGGACTACATTTCTAAGTTTAAACATTAGAGCAACGCTCTTTGAAATCTTTTTCGCGATATAATTTACATGATCACTCCACTGCAAATTCTTATCTAGCATTATACCAAGAAATTTTGTTATAGTACTCTCCTTTATGGCGATTTTATTAACATTAAGTTCATCAAGATATACATTTCTTTTGTTAGTAAAAACCATGAAATTTGTTTTACTGGTATTTGGGAAGAGTTTATTGGTGGTCAACCATTTCATTACACTGATGAATTCTGAATGAAATATATTCTTAGCTGTATTAACATCTTTGCAAGAAAAAGAGACAGTTGCATCATCTGCAAACATTATGAAGTTCAGTATATCAGATGAACGTGGAAGGTCATTTATATATAAAAAATAACAGTGGACCCAGAACTGAGCCCTGTGGCACACCATGTTTGACAAGCGCTTTAGTTGAGCAAACCTTATTTACTGATACAAAATGATACCTATTGGACAAATAACTTTTAAACCAATCACTGATTGCTCCTCTAAAGCCGTAACAATATAATTTATTAAGTAGAATATTATGGTCTATTACATCAAACGCCTTACTCAAATCCATAAATATTGATATCATTATTTCTTTGTTCTCCTTAGCTATATTTACATTTTCCATAAGATTTAAAATAGCCATTTCCGTTGTTTTATTATTACGGAAACCATATTGATTTGGAGATAATAAATTGTAGGATTCTAAATATCGCTGCATTCTACTTTTTACAATTTTTTCAAAAACTTTGCTGAACACAGATAATGAACACACCAGCCTGTAATTTGTTGCTAGTGTAGGATCACCCCATTTAAAAAGGGGTGTTATATAACCAGTTTTTAGCATTGATGGGAATATTCCTTTGGAAATACTTTGATTGATAATTTTAGCCAAAGTTACAGATATCTTATCTTTAACAAGTTTAAATATAGGTACAGGAATGTTATGAATGTTATTTTTTGTATTTTTTTAATTTACCAATAATATTCTGGACCTCAGTAGAGGTAGCAGGAACAAAAGAAAATTAATTTAGTGGGCTGGTTGGCATAATTTAGGGTGTGTCGAATTTTTCAACTTTCAAATTCCAAATATGAGGGGTGCTAAAAAGTTGCAGCATGACTTAGGAATTCTAAAGATATTTTTGTTAATTTAATATAATTTAGTTTTGCTTGGTAAGAAGCTACAAAAATAGTGACTTTTTTGACTTTTTTGTGGAATTATATAATAATTATTATATTAATAATTATATATGCTGTATGTATAATGCACTGCTGTTTTTGCTTATTTCACAGGTTGAAACATATTCATCAGTGTGCTGAAGATTACTTGTCCGTCAGTGCTACCATCCTAACCAGTGGGAATTGACCTACAATGGCTTCTAAAAGGAGGACAAGACTGGGGACATTCACACATATGAGCAACCTAATTGGAACTGGTAGAGAGTTGTTGCCCTCTGAACTCCCAACTCTGCGAGACGTTCTGAAATATGGGCTACTGCTAAGAGAACAAAGTGGTGAGGATGTGAGAAACTACCCAGCAGCCAGTCTTGCAAAGGACATTTACCTTAAAGTGCTTGAAAAGTGGGAACGAGCAAACAGTTCTTTTGTAGCCCCCGTTGTAAATTCACGAGTCACAATCTTAAACAAGATCCAAGAGAGCTGGGAGCAGGCCAAAAACATATCTCTTGGGAGAGGAAAGCTACATGTCAAAGAGGCTTTCATTGCAAAACTTGACAAGCTTTTTGACATCCTCAGTTGCAAATGTAAAATTGTTCTCTGCTCTGAATTTGGCTGCCTTGCAGATGCTGGTTGCAAAACGAAACTCACATTAACTGTATATGCCCTAGGGAGATGAAGATCCCTGTGAAGGAACTTGCTTTCATTAAAGGTCAGAGAGACAAGTCTGGTTCTATTGGACCACATCAGATTGGCTTGCCAGATCAACCTGAGCACAACAGACAAGTCAAAAAGCAGAAGCGGCAAGAAGACGAAAGAAGAAGGCTTGCTGAATATAAGCAGACAAGTAAGCAGGATGTTTCAATGCCATCAAATGAAATAATTTTCTCTGATGATGAAAATGAAGAACAAATAGCTGATGCTCAAGATGGAAAGGATGGAAGTTATGAAGTGACATTAGAAATACCAAGCACGTCTTCAACTTCCAATAAAAAGCCAGAGTACAACACATTAGAAATACCTAATGTTGCTATGCATAGCATCAGATATGGTGTTGGCCTGCGTGCCACAGCTGCCATCACCACTGCTGCCTTTATGGATGCTGGCTTGATCACTGAAGAAGACAGGAGACTTGTAGTTGATCACAATAAAGTCAAGAGGGCCCAGGAAAAAGTTATGAGATCCCTGGATCAGGAATTTGATGATCTTTGTAAGAAGGGTGAAATTGACTGCATCTTCTTTGACGGCCGTCAAGATACAACTAAAGTTATGCTGAAAGCAGACAATTCAGATCGTCAGTTCCCCAGCATCATCAAAGAAGAGCATTATTCTGTGTGCAGTGAGCCAGGTGGAAGATATCTCTACCACTTCACTCCTGAGAAAGGCTCAACGAGAAAAAAACCTGCTGAAGTTATTGCTGATAATCTTGTAGATTTCATGAAGAAGAAGGGCATTGATAAAAGCCTGCAGGCCATTGGAGGTGATTCTACAAATGTTAACACTGGCTGGGAGGGTGGTTCCATGCATTGGGTAGAGGTCAAGCTTTGCCGTAAGCTGATCTGGTTGGTTTGTGCCCTCCACACTAATGAGTTACCCCTGCGACACTTGATCACAGCACTGGATGGGAAGACCTTGTCTAACAACAAGTGGACAGGTAACATTGGCAAGATGCTAGACACTGCAACCGAACTTGAAATTGATCCTTCATTCACCAAACTCTCAATTGGAGAGCCTCTTACTTCACTGAGTGACAATGTCGTAAAGGATCTCTCTACTGATCAAGCGTACGGGTATAGGATCACACAGGCCATAAGGACAGGAGAACTTCCCACAGATCTGGCCCTTCTTGAAATTGGTCCAGTGAGCCATTCAAGGTGGTTGACAACAGCAAACAGGCTTTGTCGCATATGGGTTTCAAAACATGGCCTTAAAGGCAAAACCCTCAACAACTTAAGACTGATAGTGGAATACATTGTTGGTGTGTACTACCCCTGTTGGTTCAACATCAAAGTAAAACACTCTTGGGTGGAAGGCCCACGCCACATCTTGTTTCAGCTGAGGCTAGTTAGGCTGCAAAAGAAGGCTGTAGTGGATGCTGTTTTGCCAACCATCAAGCGCTCAGCATGGTATGCATTCAGCGAAATGATAATCCAGACACTCTTGTGCTCAGATGATAGTGAGGAGAGGAGAGCTGGTGTCCAAAAGATTGTTGACATGAGGGGTGGAGATGATGACACACTTGGAGATCTTTCTGTACGTCCCAGGAAGACACCTTCCATCAACCCCAGTGCTTCTTCCGTGTTGGAGCTGACAGACTGGTCTGACGGGGTATTTGAACCTCCTTTGACATGTAAACTGACTACAGCGGAAGTAAAGAAGTTCTTTGACAAGCCTATGCAAGTTCCACAGTGGCCCTGTCATGCTCAGTCTATAGAGAGGTGTGTGAAACAAGTCACAGAGGCAGCAGGCAGGGTGTATACACATGAGAAACGTGAGGGCTATATCAGAGGCCAAGAAGCAAGTCGGCGGCTGATGTCCAAGAACGAATCAAAGCAAGACTTGATGAAACTTGTTAAATATTTTTTTTTACGGATGTCATTACTTTCTAATGTTGTTTTATGATTACAAGGATATGTTTTATGATTACTAGGATATGTTTTATGCAGAGAAACTAAAATTTTTATAGCATTACCTGACATTTTGAGAAGCTAAAATTAATAAATGTTGTTTTCCGAGAGCAATTTATGTGCTTTTTAATCAAACGTAGATTTACCAAGCTAAGTGTTGAGCAATCACAAAAATAATAGCAGATTTGAATTCTTCACATCCAAAAACATATTTTTAAAACCCCTCAGTGAAGGAATTGGCAAAAATTAATTTTCACCTCCCAAATTGACACATCCTAGACTGGCATATATTCTCGAGGTGAGTGATCATTATTTATTAATTGTGAGCGAAGCTTATCCGCTATTGAAGTAAAATGTGCATTTAAAGAGTCTGCAATAGCAGTATCATCAGTAATTTCTTTATTATCAACATTTAATTTCTCTATTGAATTTGTCTTAATTTGTTTTCCGAGAAGATTGTTTATGGTTGTCCAAGTGTTTTTCATGTCTCCTTTATGTTTGGAAAATTGATTGTTATAATAGTTATATTTTGCAATTTTGATTATTTTAGTTAATTTGTTTCTGTATTGAGTATATTGTATTTTAGGAATTTTGCTCTGTAACTGCAATTTGAATAATTTATCTCTGTTCTTTATTGAAGTGATAATTCCTGGAGTGATCCATGGATTTGCGACACTTTTGGGCGAAACTGTTTTTCTCCTTAAAGGAAAGCAAATACTGTATTAAAAATATGGAATAAGGTGTCATAGAAGAACTGAAACATATGATCTGGGTCATTTAAAGGTTCGTCACAGTCAAGTCGAGTATTTTCTACAGCCCCAATAAATTTTATTTTGTTAACCTCTGAGAATATTCTGTAATCAATAGTTGTTTTGTCCGCAACCTGAACAATGTTATTGAATATAGTGTAAGTAGGGAAATAATCACTGATGTTTGTGGCATAATTCCAGAATTTACGAGGGCATTGCTATTTACAAATATATTATCAATCGTAGATTCTGTTATTCGATTGCCATAGCTGCAGACTTTACATTCACAAACAATGGCAAAGCATAATAAGTTAAGTTGTCCATAAATTTACATTTTCTCGACTAGCTAATCTCTAAATATTATAAACTATTGTAATGTAACTGTAATTGGTTGTGTAATGTCTATTTTTGGGAAGCAATATGTTAAGTGATTAACACTGGGGAGCAATATGTTTAAGTGATATACACTGGGAAGCAATATGTTGAAGAGAGGTTCCTAGGAAGCAATATGTTAAAGTGATCCTTTGTTTTTTGTATTATAATATATATATATAAGCGCTGTAAATGAAGATGGGTAAAATACGATTTAAAATTATGTAAAAAATCACTCAGTTTCTCGGTGGAAATATCTTCGACCTAAACTGGATAGAAACTGCTCAAATTTCTGCTTCTTATTCGTTACTCAGTCAAAGAATAATTTTTAAAATAACCTTAAGTAAAACACTAACTTAAATTGTTAATAATTAATAATTAATAATTGACTTAATTTTTACTTTCTAGCCGCGTTTCTGGTTATTTTCCAACAATTGTTTCAAGTTAGTTCAAACTAATTTTTTTCATATGTAATTTAAGTTAAAAATAAAAAAATAACTTAAAATGTTAATAAAATGTATGCACAGAGAGGCGTACTCTGGGATTATTCTCGTCCAAATTTACCCCATAAAGTCTAAATGAATTCCCTGAAAATTGTTTTTTATATTAGAATTCATTTATTTAACTCTTACTTAACTGTCATATATATTTAGTTAGGTACTTTACTTACAAAGAAATAAGTATATAAGTTTCCCTTACATTTACTAGGTTCGAACTGGCGTCTCAATGACAGGGCTTCCCAACCTTTATCATGTGCGATCCTGAAAATAATGTTCACACAATTCACGACCCAGAAATACTAGTTGAAGTTCGACAAACTCCCCAAAAGTTATTTTATATATATATATATATATATATATATACACACAAACTCAGAATGGTCCCTGAGAAATTTATATGTTAAACACAGACCGTGCATGGAACAAGGAACTCTTCTGGGAAAATTAAATCCACTATAGTCCGAATAAGTAATGGTGAATGACAAATACCATAGTTTTTCTTTTTCATGATGCTAGCCCGACGTGGGCAACGGGTCTCTCACAAAGAGATCCCATAAATATAGCTTCCCTCACCAGCTATCTGCAAAGCAGACAGGATCCAGCTTTGGCACATGGACCTAGGGTTTAAAGCAAGCCTAGTCCCTACATTCAGAACCTCTATATAAGTAAAAGACTCATTGCATTCACGTCGGATTGAATAAATCAAAGAAAAAGGGGTAACTATTGTATTTTTAGCCAAAAAAACCAAAACTTAAACCTCAACCGGGACATTGAGCGTCCACTTTTCAAGGCACGTAACACGTCCGTTTAATATACACAAACTCAGAATGGTCCCCTGAGAAATTTATATGTTAAACACAGACCGTGCATGGAACAAGGAACTCTTCTGGGAAAATTAAATCCACTATAGTCCGAATAAGTAATGGTAAATGACAAATACCATAGTTTTTCTTTTTCATGATGCTAGCCCGACGTGGGCAACGGGTTTCTCGCAAAGAGATCCCATAAATATAGCTTCCCTCACCAGCTATCTGCAAAGCAGACAGGATCTAGCTTTGGGACATGGACCTAGGGTTTAAAGCAAGCCTAGTCCCTACATTCAGAACCTCTATATAAGTAAAAGACTCGTTGCATTCACGTCGGATTGAATAAATCAAAGAAAAAGGGGTAACTATTGTATTTTTAGCCAAAACTATGGTATTTGTCATTTACCATTACTTATTCGGACTATAGTGGATTTAATTTTCCCAGAAGAGTTCCTTGTTCCATGCACGGTCTGTGTTTAACATATAAATTTCTCAGGGGACCATTCTGAGTTTGTGTATATTAAACGGACGTGTTACGTGTCTTGAAAAGTGGACGCTCAATGTCCCGGTTGAGGTTTAAGTTTTGTTTTTTTTTGGCTAAAAATACAATAGTTACCCCTTTTTCTTTGATTTATTCAATCCGACGTGAATGCAACGAGTCTTTTACTTATATAGAGGTTCTGAATGTAGGGACTAGGCTTGCTTTAAACCCTAGGTCCATGTCCCAAAGCTGGATCCTGTCTGCTTTGCAGATAGCTGGTGAGGGAAGCTATATTTATGGGATCTCTTTGTGAGAGACCCGTTGCCCACGTCGGGCTAGCATCATGAAAAAGAAAAACTATGGTATTTGTCATTTACCATTACTTATTCGGACTATAGTGGATTTAATTTTCCCAGAAGAGTTCCTTGTTCCATGCACGGTCTGTGTTTAACATATATATATATATATATATATTATCTATATATATATATATATATATATATATACACTTCATAAGCACAGCGTTTATTATGCGCGGAAAGGGCCTGGATTTCAGCCGTTATACCCAACTACATTCATAATTGATAAATGTGTTGTCGGACGGCCGTAGGAAGAGAATTGGAAATAAAATTATTAGATCGGTTCGCGACAGCAAATATGATCTTCGCGACCCCAAGGTTGGAAAGCCCTGCTCAAAGACTCTTCGCGCAACGATCGTCTTGGCTTTTATCCTTATATTTTGTCTTCGATTTCTGAGGAATGTCAGAACTATATATATAGGGGGTGCCACAATTACGAGTCCACCTATGTTTTCCTTACTAACTTCTCTCTATACACGTGATATTAATTATGTAAGATTATTAATAATTAATAATAAACATAAATCAGAAGAGTTTATTTAGAACCAAAATAATCAACGATCAACGCAAAAATAAGTTGACACATTAGTATTTAGTATTGTTGCCTTTAGCCTTCAAAACTGTATCGACTCTCTGAAGCATTGATTCAATTAATTTCTTTAGCTTCTCATTGATATTATTCCATGATTCCTGCGTAACCTCCGGAGATTTTAATGATGGTGGAGCCTATTTTTCCTTTTCATTTTTGAGTGTTGCCCACAGATTTTCGATTGGATTAAGGTCTGGTGACTGACTGGGCCAATCCATAATTTTCAATACATTTTGGTCGTCTTTACTCTTCCAATAGTTCATGCATAGCTTCGTTTTGTGTTTCGGATCATTGTCTTGTTGGAAAACAAAATTATCACACATCAGTATTCGGTTTCCTTTATTAATTAAGGAAGCAGAATATTCCGAAAAGGCTGCAATGGGCCAAAAAATATAAAAAATTTCAAAATTGAAGACTAAAAGAAGGTTCTGTTTGCGGACGAGTCTAAGATGGAATTGTTTGGTTTGGTACATGTAAGAGGCAATACATGAGACGTGGGGTGGGCCTGATAAAAAATTATTAGATCAGCGTTTAAAACCTTCAATGAAGTATGGAAGTGGTGCCATCATGATATGGGGCTATTTCGTTTGGTCAGTTGATGGTGATATCGTAAAGATTAATAATGAACAAAGAGAAATATCACTCTATCCTTATTTATCATGCCCTATCCAGTGGATTACGTTTGGTAGGTTATGAAGGCTAAAGGCAAACATACTAAATACTGTACTTGTGTGTCAAGCTACGAGTATTTATGCATTGTTTGTTGATTATTTTGGTTCTAAATAAACCTTTCTGTTTTAGGTTTATCATTAATGATAATAATAATAATAATAATAATAATAATAATAATAATAATAATAATCCTACATAAGTAATATCACTCGTATAGAGAGAATTATTAAGGAAAACATAAGTGGACACATAATTGTGATATCCACTGCATATATATATATATATATATATATATATATATTTCAAGGTTACTTGAGAATTCTAGGTTTGGTAAAATGTAATAAAGCAATATAATTATGAACACTTAATGGAGCATAGCTTCCAGGAAACAATCTTTTATTTTTTTTACGCAGTTACAATTGAATTAATTTTACATTAAATACACTATGCCAAAATAGCTGTTCTAATTTTCTTGGTTTAAAATGTAAGCGGAGGATATAAATGTCGTATGAGAAACAGAATTCATTTTTCAAATATGGAATCTTAGCATGTAAGCATGTAAGCATGTAGCATGTAAGCTTTAACATTCATTCTATAGCTAATTTATTTATTTCGTATCACCAACAGAAAAGTTGTAAAGTTTGTTCTTTTCATTTTAAACCTGTTTAGTTTTGCAGATATGTTAAAGACGCTTTTCTTTTGTTGCAGTCACCCCACCACTTACGACTCTTCCTAAATATAACAATATCGCGTTTGCGGAAGAATTAGAGAAGAAGAACGCATGATACAAAATATTACCAAAAGTATAACAGCTTCACTACAACGATCTACACGAAAGAAACATTCACGGGACCGGAATGAAATTCCATTTTTTAAACCTGTACTAAATATATGGGAAACCTGATTTTGACCTTGGTGAATAGAGCATACAGTAGTTTCTCCATAGAGCTAAAATGCAATGTTCGCCATTCTCATTGTGATTCGCGGTCCTCACTTTATGATGACCTTCAGTATATGCAAGATTTCCTCCTATCGAAAACTGATTGCTGATATACATTTTACCGAAGTAACTATCATACAGTAAGTCCCGCAATAATTTATTTATATCAAAATCCTTGGCAGATCGTGGTTCCAATTCTACATAAGTTTTAGGTCGAAGGCGAGGCAATAAGCTTGAATTTCGTCAAAATGAATAATTCAGGGTGGCAGCAAAAATCAGTTTTTTTTTAAATTTTATAAACGTCTCCAAAAGGAATAAAATATCTAAATAAAAACAGAATATTAACAACTGGTAGTTTTTTTTTATGCTTTTAAGAAATTTTAGGTTTCTAGGCGAACTTTTTACCGAAAATTTACATGAACAAATCTATTTTAAATTATTTTTACGACCGACCACAAAGTATAATTGAAAACACATTAACGCAGAATGTGCAGAGTATGTTTAAAAGAACCATTTCATTCGTGTTAAAGAAAACCTTCCCATCTCTCGTTTAAACTCTTTTAATATATGTGACGAATACAATTCTTCCACTGTTGGAAAAACTACACGCAAATTTAAAGTATGAATCGATGAACATAGAGAATTGCCAGGTTCTAAATATTGAAATACGGTACATCTTCGGATTGAACCGTGAGACTTAAGTTAACACTCACTTTGTTAACACTCTACGAGTCTATACTTAAATACCTTCACTTTTTTACTTCAAAAAATGTCACAACTGTCACCGAGCCGTGTGGTAATTTTCCTTACACGAGTAGTTAAAATTAACAGTTGTCCGGGGTTCATTGTTCATTGCGTCCCGTATATGTTTGATACGGAAGGCTGACCGAACACACAAAATACAGGACATCCCGTATAGTAGAATACCTGGCAACCCTAGTTAGCACCCATACAAATACTACTAGCTTACTAGGCTAGGTATGCTTTCGAGAGTTCAGAGTCGCGGTCTAAAGTAAGAATTACGGGTTTGGGAAAACACTTTCGGGGCTAAATCTTGCTAAATCCTATCTCGAACAAATCTGAACTCTCGAACGCACACTTCAAACATTCGAAAACAAAATTTCCTTCACTAACAAACAACTGACCTCTCCACTCTGGAACCTGTTCTTATACTTCATCTTAAATCAGCATTGAACCAATATACTGTCGTATATAACTTATATATTTTGTGATAAAAGGAGCTCTACTTCTATAAAACGAAACTCCTCAAGTTTACATTCCGAACCATAATATTAAAAGCAAGTGATATTTTGAAATTTTTTTGATTTAAAATCAGTGTGAGATTAATTCAGTTGTTATGATGCAATAAAAACGTTGTGACAAAGATCCTACAGGGTGCGGCAAAAGTCTGGCACCAAAGACATGATATGCTTTTTCTAATGCATCGTTTTCTTTTCCTGCTTCCAGATAAGAGTTGAGACAGTGCAAAATGTTCAACAACAGTTCTGTATGAAAAGTGTTGAAAAGTGTTAAAGTGTCATGGTGTTCAATATGAGCATATGTTATAAGAGAATAATTATTTACAGGAGTCCGACACTATAATAGTGCTGCACTTCTGTAAATAATTATTCTTAATTAATTAAAATTTTTTACAACTGGATTGCTTTAACTATTATATATATATATATAAAAGTTAAGGTAACATCCAATTCCCATATTCCCCAAGGAAGTGAGGGGTAGGAGCCCGATCTTGGGTTATCTTAGCCCGAGTCAATTAAAGAGGGGTGGCCTGCCCGCCGCTTCGTCGCAACGTAAGATACAGAAAAGACAATCGACCAGCTCTAGGCAGCACTAGCAGCTCTAGGGTTCTAACCCACGACTCAGCTGAGTCTTAGCACTGCCGGGCGGCGCCCTAACCGAGCTAGGAGACGCTCCTATTATTATATATATTTATAACTAACAGTAAATAGTGGAAGTAGAGTTATCGCCTAGAAAGAAAGGTAAAAATTATTTCAGTGAAAAGCAGACACAATTTGCTGTTAAACCACCAACGACGAATTGAAATGCTCAAACTCATTCTTCACAGTAAAAGTTTTTAAATACTTATAGCACGCAAAGAAGAAGACCTTACCTTTTTTGCATGGAACTTGCAGCCATTCTCCACGAACTCTCACAGACACTTTCATGATGCAGTTTTTTGGAGTTTAAAAGTTATTTATGAAACACTGACGAAGGATTTCAGAAAGAAGAAAACTTTTACGATTACTCCTCTTACACTTCTTATTTATAATATGAATGATGCTTGTTACTATGATAGATTTCAAGACTAAAAATATGCACACACACACACACACACACACACACACACACACACACACACACATATATATATATTTGTTCAGTGTGTGTGTGTGTGTGTATATATATATACACACACACACACACACACACACATTGGCTTGGCCCATATTGTAATGCCATTATAATAAACATGCTTAATAATTTCACTGTATAATGATACTACATTAACAAACAAGAAAGTTAAAGTGGGACCTGGCCCCACAGGCCCCAGTGGCCAGAACTATATATATAAGATGTTCCAAAAAATGTCCCTATTTTTATTTGCCCGTTATTTTATAATGGATTTATATTTTATTATTGGGGTTTCTTCTTCAGAAAGGTAACAGATTGGGTTTTTTATTCCGTATATACACCTATATGCATATCTCTATACACTTTCTCACCTTTCATTACTTAATAAATAATAAATATTGTATATTAAAACCGTTCTTTCACCATTTCATACTTAAGGTAATAGCTTTTCCTAATTTCTATGAAATTAGGAAAAGACGATGCCACTACCAATAGACTATAGCCTAGTAATGCTGGCTGCATTACCCGAGATTCACAGTGGTCTCAGCAGGATGGAGCACCTCCACACACTGCTTGTGAAACGCGCAACGTTTTGAAGAAGCATTATTTCGTACGACTAAGCTCCCTTCATGAGCCATTTGAATACCTCCCTCCCACTCATACTCACCTGTGCTGATACTCCCTGACCCTTTTTATGTGGGGTTACCTAAAAGACAGGATCTATTCTACTAAGCCTAGAACACTCGATGACTTAAAGACCAAAGTCTATGAGGTAACCAACAACATTCCATCTGAGCTATTTTCAAAAACTGTCAAATATTTGCGTAAAGTTGAATATTGTATTAGAAATAAATGGTGATTAAATTGAACATGTTTAATTAACGTTAATACAATCCTATGTTTTACGTACATATTGCGTTTGTCTTTATGTCTAGATTCCATTTTTTTTTTTTTAGCTTAGAACATTTATTTAGAAATAGGGACATTTTTGGGGGCGACACCTGAGGTGTATATATATATAGTCTCTATATATAAATCACGACGCACTTCGATGCTGCAAAACAAATATTCCGTCTTACTAACACAAAACTCAAGTTTTAATTAAGAAAAAGTCGCAAATGAATAAACTAAAGTAATGTGAGAAGAGGATTATTTTTAAAGGATTTAAATTCATTTAAAAAATTCCATTGCTATAATATAAAATCACTATTATATATATATATATATATATATATATATATATATATATATATATATATATATAGCTTGTTTACGAGTTTTCGGGTTGTACACACGTATTTATATATGTTTATATATAAAGTCCAGGTAGGATCTCCTATCGTATTTACTGCTTCCACGACACTACACACATTTGTGTCTCCATTAGTTTATAAATATGTCCCCTAATTTTGGCCAGCCTTGAATGTCTCGTGATAAGTTTCTCTGTAAAAAATTTCCTTAAAACTGGTTCTTATCTTTGTACATACCTCACAAGCAAGCGAACGAGAGAGAGAGAGAGAGAGAGAGAGAGAGAGAGAGAGAGAGAGAGAGAGAGAGAGAGAGAGAGAGAGAGAGAGAGAGCACATAAAATCTGAAAAATCATAAAATTTTGTTATGAACAACAGAACTACGATACTCTAGAAAACTACAAACTAAAGAGGGACACTAACATCCACTCTTGGTTAGCCCGAGTAAATCGAAACTTGGTGAAAGAGAAAGAGGGCAAAGAAAAGTGTTTTAAAACGGAAACGAACTTTGTTTTATTTAGCTTTAAATATATAAATATTACTATTATAATATATTCGAAAAGGACCTGTGATACACACCGAAAATGTTCATAAATTTACAGGAGAAATCTAAACATATATATATATATATATATATATATATATATATATATATATATATATACACAAACTCAGAATGGTCCCCTGAGAAACTTATATGTTAAACACAGACCGTGCATGGAATAAGGAACTCTTCTGGGAAAATTAAATCCACTATAGTCCGAATAAGTAATGGTAAATGACAAATACCATAGTTTTTCTTTTTCATGATGCTAGCCCGACGTGGGCAACGGGTCTCTCGCAAAGAGGTCCCATAAATATAGCTTCCCTCACCAGCTATCTGCAAAGCAGACAGGATCCAGCTTTGGGACATGGATCTAGGGTTTAAAGCAAGCCTAGTCCCTCTACATTCAGAACCTCTATATAAGTAAAAGACTCGTTGCATTCACGTCGGATTGAATAAATAAAAAAAAAGGGGGTAACTATTGTATTTTTAGCCAAAAAAACAAAACTTAAACCTCAACCGGGACATTGAGCGTCCACTTTTCAAGGCACGTAACACGTCCGTTTAATATACACAAACTCAGAATGGTCCCCTGAGAAACTTATATGTTAAACACAGACCGTGCATGGAACAAGGAACTCTTCTGGGAAAATTAAATCCACTATAGTCCGAATAAGTAATGGTAAATGACAAATACCATAGTTTTTCTTTTTCATGATGCAAGCCCGACGTGGGCAACGGGTCTCTCGCAAAGAGGTCCCATAAATATAGCTTCCCTCACCAGCTATCTGCAAAGCAGACAGGATCCAGCTTTGGGACATGGATCTAGGGTTTAAAGCAAGCCTAGTCCCACTACATTCTTTGCAGATAGCTGGTGAGGGAAGCTATATTTATGGGACCTCTTTGCGAGAGACCCGTTGCCCACGTCGGGCTAGCATCATGAAAAAGAAAAACTATGGTATTTGTCATTTACCATTACTTATTCGGACTATAGTGGATTTAATTTTCCCAGAAGAATTCCTTGTTCCATGCACGGTCTGTGTTTAACATATAAGTTTCTCAGGGGAACAAGGAACTCTTCTAGGAAAATTAAATCCATTATAGTCCGAATAAGTAATGGTAAATGACAAACACTATAGTTTTTTATTTTTCATGATGTTAGCCCGACGTGGGCAACGGGTCACTCGCAAAGAGGCCGTTAAGGATCATATAAATAGCATCAAGGTATACTCACAAAATAATCCGCTGTTTATAATAATAACAATCAGTCAGGAGGGCCAGAAACTGGCACAACTCTCAGGCCAGATGAACGCGGCCCATTGCTTTAATTCTTGTATTATGGTAGGATTCGAACCCCGACCTCAGGGTCTTCATGTCACTTATAGGGAAACGGTGTTACCCACTGAGCTACGGACACCGGCCATTTGTGTATAAGGTCTGAGCATCCAGCTATTAAAAAGTATTGATCTGTAGCCACTGTCCAGCTGTTAAAGAAAAAGAAGAGGACACACCATCTTTGTGATCGAAGAAGCATATTGTTCATATATTGCGTAGCAAACCTTCCTGTAATAGAGCTAAATACAAGCCCCAGTTACATTTTCCTTAAAGAAGTACATATGGTCCCCAAATAGCGTTTCAAGAACAGCTCGCCTTTTTATAAATCTGGTATCATTTTGAGTATGTTTTTTCCTGTCCACTGAGGGTTTTGGGCACCTGAGAAATGTAAATTGAAACGATTAATCGTACCGTCCAAGTTAAAATTTGTTTTGTCACTGATATAGAGGTCGATATAACAAATGTTTACGATGACTACTACGAGTAAAAGGCTAAACCATTACCATAGTAGATGCTACACATAAAAACATACTTGGTTACGACAACCAAAATACAATGCTCACTACTTACAAGACAGTCAAAATGATTAACTAACCGCACAATGTTTATACTATTTGATTTCGTTAGTAGAAAAATAAGCATGATTATTGTGAAATCTTTTCATGGTTGAATTAAGCACTGGTTGATTAGCAAATAGTCAACCATGTAGTTTGGTTGTTGTAACCAAATATGTTTCTTCTGAGTACAGACAAACAGGAGTAATTTTTTAAATTTTAAAGTACAAGTGAGTAAAATAAAGAAGTGAATACATAAAGTTTGCCAAAAATTTAAAATAAGCTTAAGGTTCAAAGTTTACTACGTAACAGTAACTTTATGGTGATGCGTCTTCACATTTACATTTTCTAGTTAACTAAATCGTCGAAATATATGGAGAAATAATGATAGAATTATTCCATTTTGGGTGAAGGAAGAAAGTGCATAAGAATAGTTTTTTTTCACTTTCCGGCAGAAATACTGGAAACCGCGCCTTCCAAATCTCTCCTCTTATTGGGTAAAAGATAATGGAAAAAGCCATCGTTCGATTCCTCAGCATTTAAAGATCGTGTCAGTATTGAGTAAATGGCGCCACTTAGGATGTGATGCATTTAGAGATTCTTTAACTTTTTTCATAACATCTAAGGTAATACAAATATGAGGGGACCTACGGCTTTACGTTTAATCCAAACCATTACCCCATCAAAGAAAACCCAGAAAAGCGTTTTAATCGACCAAATCTGAAGTTTGAGTCGAGAATTGAACTCGGGACTTTCAGATTAACAACCCAGTCTCGCTACTATCGTGGGTTGTTAAGACGTATATGGATAAAGTTGTAATTTATTACAAAGCGTGGCATCATTAAATATAAAATAAATTTACAACTACGAAAGCAGTTCTTGAAACAAAGATTTAATGTATTTTGATCTCATAAATTTCATTTAACTCGTTTAACTCCTTACCACCCAAATATTTTGTAGGGTTAAGTTATGAATGTATGTATTTGAAAGGTTATAAATTTGTCCGTTTTGGGCAGTAAAGGGTTAAAGGTGAGCATCATTATACTTTAACTATAATATTATAGTGCATCATTATCTGATAATGTAACAATGTTATAATAATAGTACATATTTACAGGGTGTCTTTTTAGTGAAAACTTCCTGCGCATCTCCATTTGTTGTAAAAATTTCCTGTGAAACTATGCCGTGAAAAATTTATTAATAATACTGATGGAAAGAGTTCTGAATAAAATTAATTAAAATTGTATCTTTACTTATTTTGACAGCTAGTGAAATGTATAATTCTTATAGTTTGGGGTATAATAAAGAAAATAAAGACCTTTATTCTCTTATTCTTTCCTGACTGTTTCCCTTCTTTTTTCCCTCCATTTCCCTCCCTCCCTTCCTTTCTTCCTTCCCCTCCTTCCTGTGAGCCTAAAAGTTTTGTGCAGATTAGATCCGTCGATCCGCCTAGAAAAAGACACTGATAAGGGGTTCCAAAAAACCTTAGCCCCCCACATTTGCAGCTTACATGCTTACTTATATCGAAATAGTTTTTAGTGATTATAAAAATATATAAAATTCTTTATTTATTGCAGGTATTAAAATTACTCTAGCTGATAAAGTGATAATATAATGGCTTCTCAATTAATTGGTGATTCGGAGAGGCAACGTGTGATAGATCGCATACGAGCAATAACATTTCGGGAAGCTCGTGATGCTGGAGCCACCTTTATAACACGTTCATGGGTTGGCAAAAAGTTGCGAAGAAGTGAGGACTTCGTCAAAAGAAATTGGAATAAAACTTTGGATGAATGTGAAATGGATACAACCAAATCTGGGCGCCCAAATTTGCCACTCTCTCAGGAAACAAAGGACATCATTGAAAGCGGTACGCGTAAGCGGAAAAACAGCTGTGCTAAACTTTCTAGAGAGATCGAAGTGTTGAGAGGAAAGATCGTTAGCGGTGAGATCATTCGACTGTACCGTCAAAGGCAAGGTTTAAAGCCTTAGCATGAACTTCCAAAGCCAAGAAAAACTCAACTTAACATCGATGACAGAATGTGGTTTGCCCATTATCTTGAAGACTGGGATGTGAATGATTTCATGCATTTAGCTGTCTCCGATGAATTTTTTGTTTACGTAACACGTCGGCCTAACTACCAAAATGATCGAGTGTGGGCCACAACACCAGATGAAATCGATGACAATGAACATTATCGCAAATTATTAAAAAGTCCAGAATGTGTTGGTGTGTTTGTTTTGTTCACAGCAAAGAAGCTCATGTGGGTGCTGAAGCCAAATGGTCAGAGTTGGGATGGACAGTATTTTCGTGATATTATTCTATCCCAGCATGTCATTCCTTTTCTAAGAAACCCAAACAATGTTATGGATGTCGATGAGGTCACACTTCTGCACGATAAGGCCCCCTGCTTTAAGGCATTAGCCACTCAACAGTTGTTGCGGAATCATGAGATCGATTTCTTTGGAAATGAAGAATGGCCAGGAAATTTTCCTGACCTGAACGTCTGTGAACACATTGGATCAGTTATAAAGGACAAGGTTGAATGTCTCTTGTTTCAAGAACCTGCAGCAAATCGATTTTCGAAGGCTACAATGACGCAACACATTGAAGCTGTTTTAGCAAATTTGCGTAACGATCAAGATCTATTCACGTCACTTTTGGCAAGCTACCCAAAGCGAATTCAGGCTGTCTTGGAAGCCAATGGCGGGAACACCAAGTTTTAATTGTTTCTCATTAAATGCAGGATTAAATTCTCTTTTGTAAGGTATGTTTAGTTTTACTGTACCTCTAATGGTTTAAGCCATGGGCGGAGGGGCTAAGGTTTATTGGAGCCCCGTACATGGTAATTCAACAGTTTCACTGTTGTCGTGTACGTTTTAACTATTTATAAATAGTCCAAGGATGTTCTGTCATTAGTTATTATAACGAAGATGTAATTTCTTCGAATTTCAAGTAAAAGTTAAATCAGTGTTTATTGTACAGGGTGAGTATAAAGTAATGCGTGTGAAGAGACAAATTCGATTTGAACTGGTTTAAACTGGCTTACAATTAAAAAACAAGTTGAAACTAGTTTAAACCAGTTCAAATCCGATTTGTCTCTTCGCTCGCGTTACGAAACTAATTTAAGCCAGTTAAAATTGGAGTCCCGACAAAAGCTCCATAGGACAAAAGCCCCCTGGACAAAAGCCCCTCAGTTAAAGTGCAAAGTAGGACAAAAGCTTCCATTTTTTATATTATGGTTCGTATGCTATGAAGTAATCCTAAACAAATATTATAACCTTTGTCTATGTTGATTCACTCTAGTTGATCACTGTTTTCTCTACCTGAATGGTTAGGTTAGGTTAGGTTAGGTTAGGAACGTGCCACAAAGGAGCATCAACAGCGTTTGAAGAACCTATGTCTGGACTATGTGAATGAGAGGAAGACCTTGGAGGAATTTCTGAATGGTGTAGGTCACAGCATTAGGTGGAAGTAAAATGAACTTTAAATGAACCTTAACACTTAATTAACTTTTTAGTATTGTGCTTTACTTGTTTGATTTTCCCTAGATGATGTTCCTTTTATAATGTTCATTTTTATGGTTGTATAAATAATTTTGTGCTCCTGTAAAATAGTGAGCTATAAATTTATAATGCAAGTGTTAATGTGTGCTACTCTATAATACTTATAAAGCTGACTTTATCTAGATAAGGCATGATGATCCTTTTATAATGTAATTTTTTATAGTTGTGTAAATATTAGCGTTAATGTGTGTTACTGTATAATGCCTTCCTTATTGCAGTCTTATGATATAATAAATGTAATATTTTACATGTCAGAGAAGTGTTCATAAGCTGTAAATAATAAAGAATAAAAATAATGATTTAAAAAAATTCTTATTATTATTTTTCCTAGGGGGCTTTTGTCCTACACCCTAATTAAATACCCAGTGAGGTTCATTGAATGCCCGGTTAGGTCAACTGTACGCCCTTGAAAACTGGTTAGGTTTAGTCGTGATATTTTTGTTAAAACTAACGAAAATATCACGACTAAACCTAACCAGTTGTCAAGGGCGTGCAGTTGACCTAGCAGGGCATTCAAATTTTATCCTATGTAAATAATGGTTCTCTATAAACCGGAAATATGACAGAATATAATAGAATTTTCAAGATATGTATCTTATATACATATCTTAAAAATTCTATTATGTAAATAAGATGAGTAAAACCTGTTAAATTATCTCCTCCCTTTTAAACCTTTTAAACTATGTCCCCCCCTCTCTGAATCTGAAGCTGGGGGGGGGGGGGAATAGTTTAAAAGATCCGTTTATTTATCTGCACTAAATCAACATTTTCTCTTAACTAAAGTACGATTGACTTAATGAGACCTTAAATCGGTCAGTCATTCATTCAAGTGAATTTTGAGTAAGATAATGAGCGGATACTGTATTTTGGAGCCTGTAAACGGTACTTGTAGGTTATCTCCCCCCCCCCTCCACCAATTTTGACAGAATATTTTCGTTAAAATTAATGAAAATATTCCAGAAACAAACAATGTTATAATTAATAATAGATCAACTGTACGCCCTTGATAATTGGTTAGGTTAAGTCGTGATATTTTCGTTAGTTTTAACGAAAATATTCTGTCAAAATTGGTGGGGGAGGAGATAACCTACAAGTACCCTATAAACTTCTGGCAGAGTGCCAGTTCTCGTCCAACACGCTGGAAAGTTTTCTTGTGGCATACGGTATTTCCATTTCCTCGGGCGTATATATATATAGTGTCCCAAAAAATGTCCCTGTTTTTATTTGCCCGTTATTTTATAATGGATGTATATTTTATTATTGGGTTTTTTATTCCGCATATACCTATATGCATATACGTATACATTTCTAATCTTTCATTATTTAATAAATAATTAATAAATATTGTTTATTAAAACAGTTCTTTCACCATTTCATACTTAAAGCAATAACTTTTCCTAAATCCGAGGAAATTAGGAAAAGATGATACCGATACCAGTACCAATACTACAGTATATCCCAGTAAGGCCACAGAAGGCCTTCCTAGTTTATAGTCTTTAAGGATTCACAGTGGTTTCAGCAGGATGCAGCGCCTCCACACACTGCTTGTGAGACTCGCAACTTTTTGAGGAAGCATTTTTCCATGAGACTAATATCCTTAATAAACCAGTGGAGTGACCTCCATACTTACCTGACCTCACACCCCCCTGGACTTTTTTGTGGGGTTACAGGATCTATTCTTTCAGGCCTAAGACACTTAAAGATCTAAAGACCAAAGTCTATGAGGTAACCAACAACATCCCAGCTGAGCTATTTCCAAAAATTGTGTCAAACACTTGTGTAGAGTTAAATATTGTATTAGAAATAAATGGTGATTAAAATGAACATGTCTAATTAACGTTAATAAAATCCTATGTTTTACGTAGCTATTGCGTTTGTCTTTATGTCTAGATTCCTTTTTTTAAGTTTAGAACATTTATTTAGGAATAGGGAAATTGTTTGAGGACTCCTGGTGTATATACTCATATATTGTATACACACACACACACACACACACACACATATATATATATATATATATATATATATATATATATATATATTATATATATATATTATATATATATACACACACGTCTATAAAAACCCATTCATCTATTTACAAATGGTGTGTTAAATATACGAGCTGGCGAGAGCATTCTGCAAATTTAAAGATGGCATTTCAAGTCTATAACCGGTTTGTAGCCTTGTTACCTGGCTAGTGTGTGGTACATATACTTTTATTCCCTTATATATATATATATATGCCCCGAGGAAATGAAAATACCATATACATATACAAATATTTGTTTCTTCAGTGAGATACTTACATACGTGACATATATACATACGCGCCCACAAAATCTGTTCTTTGATTGGCCGAATGAATTACAAAAACAAGTCTTGAAAACGACTCTGTAAGTTGACCCTGATCCAATGTAGCTGTACTAAAAGATAAGAAGAAACCTGAATATTTAAGTTACAACGCTGTAAGCCAATAAACTGCGATTTGTTTCTTAGGGTTTTCTTTAGTTTTATCGGCCTTTACTTGTTGTTATGCGGAATATGCAAGTTATTTACTGATTTATTCATGGTTATGTGGACAGTGACTGCTTAACATAATATGCATCTAGGATTACAAATAGCAAAAACATTATTTTGAAATAGTTATTTCCTTATTATATATATATATATATATATTGTATATGCGCCTCGGTGATGTAGTAGTTAGCGTCGCTGACTACGAATGAGTACCAACAAAGATCAGCTGATATTTTACTGAAAGTCGCTGTTGTCTAGGTAAAAATGTATATGATCATTTTTGTTTTATTTTTAACTTTTCAGTTAGATTACGTTTTTAACTCTCTCGTGTTTATTCTTTTTCTATAAATACTGTAGGTATGGCCAAATGTTTAGAATCACTTACAAATTTTTGGAATATGTCCTTTTTTGCATCACAATTTTCATTCAATAGGCTCCAAAGTTAGAAAATGACACTTGTTATGAAGTGGACCTTTCCTCATGAAGTGAAATGCATGTTTTTATCCTCATAGTGATGAAAATCAAAAGCCAAGAGATGGAGGCTGATTTGAGCAGATAAAATTTAGGCATAATTCTGCATTTTTTGGAGTTTTTAAGCAATGATATAAAATATAAATCTTATAATTAATTTCATTATATATAAAATTAATTGATTATTGTTTTAATAATTATATAATTTTTTTTATTTAATTGTCGATTTTATATATATATATATATATATATATTATATATTACACATTATAACTGCAAACACGCAGTATAATTAACGTAAAGAACGACGCTTTGTATAGGAGAATATTCCGCGCAAGATGAGAGCGAAAGAACGAAACAAATGAAAAAATGAGGTAACCACCCGGGTGGTTACCTCATTTTTTCATTTGTTTCGTTCTTTCGCTCTCATCTTGCGCGGAATATTCTCCTATACAAAGCGTCGTTCTTTACGATATATATATATATATATATATATATATATATATATATATATATATATATAAAATCGACAATTAAATAAATATAAAATCGACAATTAAATAACTAAATTAAACAATTAAATATATATATATAAAATCGACAATTAAATATATATATATATATATATTACTTCAAAATATCATTATAAATATCACGCTATAAATTCATAAGTATTCCTTTACCCGTGCGTTATCTAATGAGTTCTTAATTTACATAGACTGAAAATGGGCCGAAAACTGAAAATCTACCCAGAGAAGCGAGGTCAGGTGGAAGTACTTATAAAACGAGACTACAGTCAAAGGCAAGTAACATCTTAATTTTAAATATCTCAGTTAGCAGTATACGAAATCAAAATAAGGATTTTTAAGGCCAAGAATAACGACTCAACGCTATGATAATGTGATCGCAGAAAGAAAGCAAAAGTCAACTCCATAACTAGTGCCCAGATGCAGAAGGACTCCCTACTCCAGTCAGTGGAAGAACCATTTGACGGAGGCTCCGGAATGAGAGTGATTTAGCGGCAAGACCAGCGAAAAAAAAACCTAAACGAAAAAGCAGATCAAGAAGTTTCTCTCTTTTCCACACAAATATACTGAAAAGTGAGCTAAGGTTTTGCTCTGCCACAAAAACCAGATCATTCAATTTGGTCAGGGTCATCTGTACGTCAGGCGTTCGCTCAATCAAAGACATAATTGCATGGTTTGGGGATGTTTTGGCGCCAAAGCATATACAACCTTGGTTTTGCCCAAAGATACGACCACGAATTCCCGTGTCTACTTAAACATCTTTGAACAACATTCTCTGAGAACAGTGCAGAAGGACGAATATTCAGGGTTCTATAGTAGTATTATAGTACACCTTGCTGCACTGCTAAAATTGTGAAAGAATGGTTTATGAAAAAACACATTTCATCTTCGAAATGGCTTAGTAGCTCATTTGACCTCAGTCCGATCGAAAACCTATGAAACCTCTGTTCTGTTATTGCTAATCCGAAATGGATATGGAATTATGCTAAAGCCTTATCATCTATGTCCAACAGAATCAAAGCAACCATTGATGTCAAGGGAGAGACAACTAAATACTGTATTAAACCTACAATGAAAATATAATTCCTTAAAGCTTTGACTTCAAACTTCGGATTACAACTGTGTTTTCACTAAACCACATTAATATTCCGAGGTGTTTGATTAGTCATGGTTTCCCTTTAGTGCAGTGGTGCACAAACTTTTTTGATGTGAGGGCCAAGCGAAGAAAATAACTAAATGTATTAGCCTACTTACTTTCCATCTAAGTCATAAATTGGGTCACTTTTATATTCTAACTTTTTCATTGAATTGAAAAGACCGTGGGGCCACTGAAAAGACCCGTGAGGGACACATTTAGCCCGCGGGCCAGGGTTTGTGCATCACTGCTTTAGTGTGACTATGAATAATCAAACAACCACAGGCACATCCTTCTTTACAAATAAAAATAGACCTAAAAATAGGGCTGTTCTTTCAATATAGTCTTCCACCTTTCTTTTTAATTTTCAAAAGGTAATTAGATAATGAGAATGATTCAAATAATAAAACTACGTACATTACTAATACGCTTCTTATTTTATTTTAAATTGATGCAGGATTTAAATAGGTAAAGATAGGAAAATTTTAGCAGGTATAGGTATAGGAATACTGTTCAAAGAGGTGTAGATATATAGGTACATAAATTAATTTCAAATGCTATCTGCGATATATACTAGTGTGTATATATATATATATATATATATATATATATGGAGAGGAGGGGCGACAAGCTTGACCTTCGTGAAATGAGGAATCATCGCACGGAACACTTGAAGGTTGAAAGGTATATACAGTAGTTATAAAAGTCCAAATTTCTCCTACATTTTCGTCGGTGGTCATTGAAATTACTTTAGCTCTTATGTGTAATGTCTTTTATATTTATAAATTTTTAAGCAGTTACGCTTGCGTTAAGGGAGGGAAGGGTTCATTAAAAAGTTTATAGAGAATGCGCTTTTTTACCATATATATATTATAATGATTATTTCTTTGAATTTCACTCGCGTTACGATTTTAATTAAAAGACTCAAAATCATATTACCTCAAGATTTTAGACACCCACATTTTGGTTTATTTTATTTTATTTTAGGCTACGTTGGTTGGGTTAGGTAAACCTAGCCTAACTTAACCTAACCTAAATTGAACCGAAAAAACATCAACAACAAAATAGTAGCTATTTCCTGCGCAGGAAGAAAGTGATACATTGTATCATCTTTTAAAAGATAGTACCGAATTGGAGCGAATGCAATTCTTGTGTGTGTGTGTGTGTGTGTGTGTGTGTGTGTGTGTGTGTGTGTGTATATATATATATAAGAGTTGCATTTGGTCCAATGCTTTCGCCTCGGTGGTGTAGTGGTTAGCGTCGCTGACTACGAGTCCATCAGCCTCGGGATCGAGACCCGGTGACGGCAGGCGGCGCACAGCAAAACACAGCTGTTCATCCTTCCACACGACAAAACAAAAAAAATTGGTTAGTAGATAAATGGGTACCCTGGGTAGCCTAGTGGTTAAGACGCTGGGCTGCTGGTGGGGTTTGGTCCGGATTCCACGTTAAACTGTAGGTCTAAAGTGGAGTAAAAAGCTTGACCTTCGTCAGAATGAACAATTCGGGCGGAAGCAAACTAAAGGTGTGTGTATATATATATACACACACAGTACTTTCAAAATGAAAGATGAACCAATAAAGCAAGTACAAGAATTTAAGTATCTGGGTCAAATTATCGCCAACTCCTTCAGTGACAACTCGGACAAATACAGCAATGTCAAGATTTGTGTTAGCTAAAGCAAACCGGGTAGCGGAACAAACACGGTCGGTCCGCACAATGTCAACATGCGTAAATAATGTCGATACTAAAAAGTTAGTTTAATTTAGGTCAGGTTAAACTCACTCGGGTTAGGTTAGGTTACATTATGCCTGGTTAGGTTACGACTCGTTAGGATAGATCTGGTGAGGTTGGGTTGGTCTGTTAGGTTAGGTTAGTAATTTTTATTGAAAATCTGAGATGTATATTTGAAATCTGAACTCCATATCCTTGCGTAAGGTCGAACGTCGACATTATGAAATTCGATTTTGTTCATGGAGCATGTCAGCAAACATGATTATAAATAACCTCAGATTCTGCACAAGCGAATCTAAAGACACTCTTTTTTGTACTTTCTGCACTAATATCTATGGACAACAACTGTTGGTTAATTATAAAAGAACTCTGAATTTGCTTTATAACAGATTTTTCAGACTGCTGCATAAGTTATCTCCAAAATGCTCGGTTTCCTAAATGTTTGCTAACACGGCTAACAAAACATGTTCAGTACAATCTAATGCAAAGAATTAAAAACTCGGACAATCCAATTGTCCAAGCTATTTATCAGTCCGGCTTCATGTTTTGTAAACTATTGGCTCCATGGTACGAAAATGTTTGTCTATAGCTCCACTTTACATCGTTAGTAGTAAGGGCTCAAAATGGGAGAGTGTAGGAATGTTGCAACGCAATAGCAAATGTCGATCAATATTGCAAGATGTTGCAAAGGGGTTATGGAACAAAAGGGGAGGGAGGAATGTTGCAAGAGCAACAAAGGGTTATGCAACTTGGAGGCGGAGTTATCCCCCAAGAAAAAGAGAGGAGAAGGAGAGAGAGGAAGAGAGGTGTTCGCCTGGCAGGAGCCAAGCGCATATTAAGACTTCATCTGAGCGCCCGCTGTCTTATAAGGTGTAAATAGCCAGTTGGCTTAATCCGCCAGTTGGTTTAGAAGGCGTAAATGGCCTGTACAGGTTGAATTGCCAGATTGCGCTATTTATTTAATTAAAGCATATGTTATTAACTGTTGGCTTAGAAATCAGTCAGTTGACTTAGAAGGTATAAATGGCTTGTTCACTGTTCAGGTGTACAGGTTAAGTTGCCAGATAGCGCTATTTATTTAACTAAAGCATATATTCTTGACGGTTGGCTTAGAAATCCGTCAGTCGGTTTAGAAGGCGTAACCAGCCATTTGGTATAATTAAATAATAATATCGTTTACAACCAAAAGAATTAAATAAAACACCATTACATCATTCTGTTTATTTAGACGAATTATTGGAATCAGAAATATATAGAAAATAAATATACAATGGAATATATATGGTCAAAAAATAAAATAAAAAATAATAATAGTATAAGAAATATGAACGAGGAATATGTATATAATAAAAAAAATATATATAACCATCAATATAATAGTACAGGAGAAATATATATACACACACAATTATGTTAAATAATTAAATATATTGAAAATAAATACATACACTTTATCTTCTACTGCACAAAATAAAAAATAAGAAATACAAAACGATGGGTATAACCATCATATAGCAGTACAGGAGAAATATTATATATATATATATATATATATATATATATATATATATATATATATACACACACACATTATGTTAAATAATTAAATATATTGAAAATTCATCAAAAATTCACTTTGTTCTACTGCGCAAAACACTAAACTCACACGTAATCGAGTCTACATCACATCATTATTGCTTTGCACTACGCAGTAAACGCGGCTTAATATTATTTCACCGCTCAAGTTATAGGGAAACCTATACTCTATATAAATGGCCTTCATATCGTTCAGTACTACTTTTGTGCCCACTTTACATCCGGTTGGCAAGTTATCTTTAAATACGTCTAGAATACAATCAAAAGCACGCACAAAGAGGTCATCGTTAGCCACAACGTCATTATTAAATACAAGTTTATAAACACTCCTTTCCAATCGAGGGTTTATTTTACCAACCCGAGCTTGTCACTCGTGAACTCTTTTTCACACTGCATAGCGGCAGTTGAAATAATCTTCTAAGTCGTTACGACAGCTGCTCATTATATAAAGAAATAATTCTTCAGGGTGAACGGTGTAGGTGAAATCAGCCCTGTACCGCTCAAGTTCTTTGTACCAAAGTTCATGATATTTCAAAGAGTCTAAACTTTTAAATAAGCATCCAGCTCTAGACCATTCTCGCCTTGTTCAGTCCTACACTCGGTAAACCCATCGAGCAGAGCGGTGTATGCGTATTCAAGAACCGTATCAAAATAAAGCATATCCGTAACACGCGCGTCTAATATAGGCTTCAGCTTGCGGAATCCGACGATTTCAAACATTCTGTCGAGGATGAAACGGTTTCGCGTAGGGACAAGAGCGTTATTATCAGAAGCATTCTTCCACATCAGCCGTATATCAATGCATGGCCGATCGTTATTTATACACAACGTACAAACAACGGCATATGAGGGGGTGTCACTAATCTGCTCTCTTCTTGTACCTACACCTGCAGGAATTTTATAACGATCCTCACTCCACTTCTCAACTACCACGAAGATTCTATTCATCTCCTCAACACTTAAATAAACAACATTCCGTTTGTTTGTTTGTCTACAAGTCGTTTCCAGTACATAGTTAATGGCACCGGTTTTACGCCTGAACACGCGCAACGACTTCGTCACGGACACATCGTACACGGCGTTGAGAATGCTGCTCAAAGGAAGTTCCATCGTATTCGAGGAGCGCACGTCCAGTCGGTTCAAGCTCTGAGATGACTATGAGCCACATGCAACGGATCGGCTCGACGGGAGGAGTGAGTCACACCATAAGCTAATGAAACGTGTACGGCGCTGTTCGAATACTTGTATCCCATTATATTGGGTAGGTGTTTTGAGAAATTTTCCGATACATGAAGCAATATCGGTTTTAATGTTTTATCACTCCCACTCCCCAGAATACGCACCAGACATTTTTGCATAGGGGATTTTCACGAACTAAACACATTTTATTCACACTCCGGCGCACTATTTGAGAGAAACATATGACCATATTTTCCTTTTTGCTTAGCATGCGATACTCATCTCTAAATTCTGTTAAATACTCACGCAGACCTTTAGCCACAACATGTAAGAGAATACTTGTATCCCATTATATTGGGTAGATGTTTTGAGAAATTTTCCGATACATGAAGCAATATCGGTTTTAATGTTTTATCACTCACCAGACGTTCATTTCCACAAACTAAACATCTTCACAATCCGGCGCACTATTTGAGAGAAACATATGCCCATATTTTTCCTTTTTGTTTAACAATCGATACTCGTCTCTAAAGTCTGTTAAAAACTCACACAGGCCATTAGCCACAACCTCACTACAAACCTCGTCATGATATATATTAATATAGTGGTAAAAATACTTAAGATTCTCCATGATGACAAGATTTACATTCTCAGTCGCAGGGTACGAGTACTCGGTATGATGCAACATGACATAATATCGCTTGTCAACCACTCATCAACAAGACTCACTATCCATATCCGTTGCTTCTCTTCTGCACGTGTTGTTTCTTCTACTTCACGGTATATGTAAGCTTTTATAAAGTTTAGTCCTACAACATAGTTCAATACATCACTTGTACCACGAAATCCTACAATGCTCTCGCCAGAATAGCCGTAGAGTATTTGTACCTCTTGCTCCTTCGCACGATTCAATGTAGCCTTAAAAGTATCAAAGGAGGGTGGAATAGGAGTTTTTCAGTATCCACCACATCTTGGCACTTTGCCGAATACCACTTCATAAACGTCGAACACGCAATATTAAAGGTAGCCATTACTATTTTTCGTCTACGCGGGAGAATACACGTCTGAGATCCAGGGCTTACTGCGATCAACTGAGCACGCAGGGAAGAGATATGCCCAGGTAGTAGCAGGAGTCACGTGATCAATCATACAGGTGGGCGGAGCTTAGAACTTTCTCCTGTACACACGCTGGGCGGAGCTTAGAATTTTCTCCTGTGTACACACACACACACACACACAAAGGAGAAAGTGAAACGCTAATTGAAACACGATTTATTTAATAAACGAAATATTCAAGGTGTATATATATTTACAAATACGTGTAATAAATAAGTTAACAATAGACATATCAAAGATTATGGTATCCAAAGGGCACGGTATCATAGGTACCAGGCACCTGGTAACGTTTCCTATAGGTGTTACGGCACACCTTTGTACCCCTAAGTTCCTTCACGCCCCCCAGCTTCTGCGCCCGAAAATTGTGGGTACCTACAGTTAGTTGGGGCGGCCGGTCGCCCTCATCATCATCCAAACACACTAGATCCTTCAACGAATCAAAATTAACGACCCACCGATCCGCCTGGTTGAGTGTGATACTCTGAGCCTTCACGATATATTTCATATCCTCCCCAACCCTCACCCGTACCCCATAAGTTTTTGGCCCTGTTGAAACAAAAGAGTCCGCGTATGCGATGTATCCATACTCATCCTTGATCTCATCAGTCAACTCACCGAGGAATTTACGAATAGGAAGCATGTATTCACCCTCCCTCTCTGTGAATATCACACTATCTGTATCGGCGTACAAAACCCTCCGCCCAAGAAAATGCAATAGGCCCCAAAGTTTGATGCGTGCGTAGGCCGTTGTGAAGCTGGCTACAGGTATGTTTGTAACCCGTGAGTTATCTGTGGCCATTTCGGTATCGTTGTACTTTATTATGTAAGTATTACCTACATTCACAATCTCCATGACCTCTTTATCGGGAGCGTTGGCATAATCCTAGACTTCACTATAACTTTGTGCCATATGAACGTTCCCTTTGCCAGTATTCTGTGCAAATTTTCCCCAAAGACTGTTTAGACACAACTTGGCACTAAAGCGCTTGCCAGAGTTTTTTACAATTTGGGAACGGTCAAGCTGTATACCTTCACGGTCACGGTAACGTTGAATATAGGCCGATTTTTCATCTTCGGTATCAACTCCTCCCGGATACCCTGATGCGTCGACCTTATCCTTCAAAAAAGCGTTTATATATGACGTGAAAAGGTTGGGTAGCTTCTGAAACCTCCACACCTCATGTATCTTCAATATTCTGTAGCCATGGCGAACAGCTAGATCCAGCTCTGGACTTATATATACACCTCTGACCTTACGCTGGTTAGCTGTATGATTACATTCCCCATTGTTCTCTACGCACTTCACGCACAAAGGAAACATGAGCTTGTGATCGATAACGACGGGTAAGATCGGCATCCATAAATTGCGTGGGGGGAGCATCTACGAAAGAAAGGCCGAAATAGTACCCGTTCAAATTTGTTGAGAACACCTCGTGGTGGGCAGGTCAGTCCCACAGTTTCTCAGGTGCACCCACGGGGTACGATTGTTCTTCATCACGTAGGGATATAAAGAACAGAAGTCGTAGTAATGGAGTTTCACGCCCTCCGTAGGCGGAAAGTATAGCTTGAAGGGATTTTTACGCCCTCCGAACAAGCTATCACCGCATTTGAGAGGATCCAGCACCATTGAACGTTTGATCGTGTTTATTTCTTCACGGTACTGTCCATCTTTTCCATCCGTGCATCATACTCATGCTCCCACAAGACTTTGTGAGTGAACTGGGAGCCTATAAGTTGATCGCGGGTGCGGGTCCATGCAAGACTGTCGGCAGGAGATCTACCGTGGAATTCTACGATTCCACACTCAGGACGGGGGCATCCGTGCCACCAGCAACCGTTAAAGGAGTACACAGTCTTCTCACCAGTGGCACGGTTTTCACTTAGACCATCAACCCAAAAACACGACCATTAACCTTAATGGGTACTTACCCGTGTTGCGGGCATGCTTTATGTATACCCGTCTGCTGCTGTAGGTGTATGAGCCAGTAAATAGCCTTGTGCCCATAACTGCGGGGATTGTTTCTGTGAAACGGCTAAGGTGTCTTTAGGCATGAAGTTATTCTTGAACACCGTAAAACATAATGAGGCGATGGTGGTTGCGACTTCAACGGATCGCATTTGAAACGGCCTATGTACATCTTCTAAAGGCCTGAAAACATACTCTAAGCACGCGCACATCATTCACGCAATAACGCTCACATTCATCAGCTATATTATAAGGATTACATTCATTAAAACTGTTGTAGTATCGGTCAAAATCTTCACGTTCATCTGTACTCATATATTCATAGTTGAAGTAATGTTTGGGTGGAGGTAGTCCTACATAATTTAAAGTTTCGCTAGTGAGGAATGTGTAAGGGAAATATCCTTTTGAAACTTCAGCGGCTACGCCCATCACCTTGGGTAGCTTTGCTAATTTACAAAGTGTGAATAATAAAGTGTCTTTAAACTGTACATTACCTCTTATTTGCATCTGTATTAGCTTCTTGACTCTTTTCGAGGGATCACCTGTAAATATCTCAGATGACTCGTGCTCAAGCAACTCCTTGTAAAGGAACTGTGCGTCAAATTTTGCCCCGTTAGGGGTGAGAATATACACAGTCATTTTTTTTAACTTCTCCGCTAACTTGACAATATAGGACACAAAGAGTTTCCACAGGGCTATCGTGGGCATTCGTTTTAAAAACGTTTGTCCGTTTACCACATTTGTGACACTCGTCACACTCGATCTCCATACACTCATCACAGATAGTCTGGCTTACAAATAAATGTGGAATAACCCCTTTGGTTTCAGCGTTCGTGTATGTTTCTATATCGTACTACACAGTTATACAAGGGCTATTTTTAGGCTTAGCATCTTTCATATAACATACATGCTTTACTCCAACCGCCTTATATTTCTCAAGGCATGTAGAACAGTGAATTTCATCACATTTATGCTTGAAATTCCCCCAATTATCCATCATATGAAACATACAACATTCACAGATTCTCATTTTCCTGCTCGTGCCAATTGATATATGGAGCTCAAAACAGTTGAAAAATGTGCGTCTACACACATCACAATCCCTCTTCTCAGCTTCAACTACACGGCTTTCACATTTGGAGCTTTTACACTGCTCACATACTATGTGACAATCTTTACAATGTTTCACTCTATCATCCGCAAACTCGATACACCCCTTACACAAATCATGATGTCGTCCATATTTTCGACTTTGATCATATCTCGCGTAAAGGCCCCTTATATTACGGATGGGGAGATACGTTGTCCCTGACAGTCCTAAAATAAGTATGGGGTCTTGTACGATCTCTCACACAGCTTTTAAAAACATACACAGTTCTACGACGATCATCCATTCCAAATACAACTATACAAACATTCATTTCCTGTTCAACCCTTCTCAGCTCCTCAGGACCCATATTACAGTCAAACTCAAGTTTACAGTCTACAGCTAGTTTACGGGCACGCTCTACTACCGTAGGTAACCAATCAACGATCGACGTTTATATGCCGTCTACAAATAGCCTGAGAATTGAAGTTAAGAGTATAAGGTGTGGCACTATGACCCGCAACACGGAATACACGGTCAATATTTACCGTGAAGTTGTCCATATTGAAGGCTATTCTACTTTGAGAGGCCTGCATTATACGGCCTAATATATACTCTGTATCTTCAGCGGCCAAACGTCTGAACGGTATTACTACCCAAAAATCATCTACATCTCCGTCATCTGACCCGAATCCGAAGGACAGCCTCGTCCTGACTTCACGTTCGTCGCGGTTCTGAAGGGCAAACTCTACAATACGTTCAACTCTGCGCCGTAGTCAGTGCTCAACATCATTGCTATACATGGATCTAGGATCAACCTTGAATATACACCGATTTCTAGTCAAGGCTGGGGTGGGGGTAGCGGTGCGCACCAACTCGAATGTTATGCCATCCTTTACAGAACGAGAAGCTGCTGTGGCTGTGGAGGATATACCGAAATTGAACAGGAATAAGGGGGTATATTTGAGGAAGGTACTATTGTGGGGGTTGTGTCGTAAGACGTAGAAGGTTGGGGCTCTATTACTGGTGGTCTAACAACCGGCGCAATCCTTGCACGCTTTACACCTGACGTGGTGGGCTCTTCATCGTGCCTCCGCTTTGAACTGGCGCGTGCTACAGGTATCGCTGGTGAAGATTCATCAGCGGGGATGGATTCTGTAATCACAACTACACTGTCGTCGGGGTCATCTGTACCTCATCGTCATTCACGGTTCTATGGGAGAAGAGAAAAGCAAGACTATAATATAAGGGTCATCACTTAAATATTTATTATATTTTGTAAATGACCCACTTAGGAGTGTGACGTGTTAGAAATGGATTCTGTAGGAAAATTCAGGTTCACGAGCTCATCCACATGTATTATATCTGGCCGTACAGGATGTGGTAAAACTGTGTTTATGCTTAAAATCATTAAAGAAAAGGGGATGTTCTCAAAATTTGTGCATAAAGTTATATGGTGCTATTCAACGTATCAATCAGTGTTCAACGAGTACCAAGATGACAGTTTGTTCCACGAAGGTGTATATGACGTTAATTCGTTAAAGGGAAATGAACATACAGTCATTGTAATTGATGATCTCATGTTGGAGATGGATAAAACGTTTGCCGAGACATTTACAGTATTCTCCCACCATCTTAACATAAGCGTGTTCTTCATCAATCAGAATGTATTTTTTAAAAATAGATACATGCGCGATGTGTCGTTACATACACAATATCTAGTCTTATTCCCGCAACGTAGAGATGTATCACAAATTGGGGTATTATCCAATCAAATGTTCCCGAATCAGCGTAAGGAGTTTTTTGAAATTTATGACGAAGCTACAAGCCCGCGTTACGGATATTTGCTTTGCGACCTTCATCCGCGAAACACGTTTAGGGTGCTTCTAAGAACGAATATATTTACAAACGAGCTTGAAACGGTGTATATTCCAGAATGACAAAGAGGCTAAAGAAATACCATGAATTAATAAAAATCTATCATCGACTGCCCCGGGCAATGCAGCAGATGTTTGCTAAAAATATCGACTCTGACTTTTTAAAATGCATCTGTGAAATCTGTCTTAACGCTATAAATTGCAATGTATCAATGAAACCACCTCAGAAGGCTGGCCTACGCCGTTACAAGAACATAATACGTGTACTCGCTCGTAAATGTCAAACTGTGGGGAAAAAAACAACAAATTATTGTACAAAGGGGAGGGTCACTCCTACCCATCTTATTTTCAGTTTTGGGTCCTTTATTGACTAGATTAATATAATGAAGAAAGTGGTAGCGATTCCACACGAGGTGTATGCTTCACTGCAAAGTTCAAAGAATCCAGACACGGATCTAGATCCCCGTAAAAGCAGGCTTAACCCTTAACCGCCGTAGTGTCATTTTATGGACACCTACATTAACATATAAGCATATCTAAAACCATTTAATTTTCTTTACTTATGCCGAGGTGGCTTTTTTCAGCCAACTCAGTTTTAGTTGCATTATTAGCATTAGCATTATTATCAATGTCAATAAGAATATTTTTTTCTTGAAAAAATAATTTAAAAGAATGGAAAGCGAATTGTTAACCCTATTAAACAGTGAAAAGTCTCCTGATGAGAAAAGAATCTTATACCAAGAAGCTCTGCAGAAATTTCTTCACGAGTACGAAAATTATAAGAACCCGACAGAGATTCCCGTGGTTATTAGACACAGCACGGGGAACGATGGACATGGTGACATAAGACGATAGAGCTGACCAACCAAAGATTAATGGGTCGGCCACACAACATATCGAGCATGTATTAAAAAGCACCCTCCCACATACATAGAGGAATAAAGGTTTAAGTCTTTATAATCTATTGAATGAGGACCCCGCCATACAATGGACCGATACAGGTGAGATCATTGTGGAAGGAGCAAAGGTACAGGGACCCAATATCGTAGACATCGTCCATGATCTGGTGAGAAAGTGGGATAGGCCCTCACCATCAGGATGGAAGCATATTAAAGCAAGACTACAACAAATAAATGTCCCCAAAACAATGATAGGAAATCTGAACAGGTTAAAAGACTTGGAACATGCGTCGCACGTGACACAATTGAAGACGCCATCACCCCCGGCGGTAACACCTCTGAAGAGGAGAAAGAAGAGGTTAAACAACGGTCAACCCTACCCACGTGCCTCTAAAATACGCAAATGGCTAACATATTAAGAAGTCGTTATTATGACATTTCTAACCCAGCCTCCTAGGGAGGCGTAGATAGACTGTACAGAAGTGTTTACGGAGTAGGGAAAAAAGATGTTGAGAGATTTTTGCGGGAGCAGGACGCTTATATACTTCATAAGCGTGTGAGAAAAAGGTTTAAAACAGCCAAGACAACAGCTGCTTCGATTGACTCTATTTGGCAAGCAGATTTAACAGACATGCAAAGATATTCAGTGTATAAAGACCTAAAGGTGAGATAATGATGTATTACGGTGAAGATTTGAATGGGGAAGAAATCGCAGGAGGCTTTTACCGCGAGGAGTTGCAGAAAGTGGCATTTAATTTAGGAAAAAGTGTGTTTAAAATTGAGAATATTTTGGGAAGTAAATGTTCAGGAAAGAGAAAAATGTACCTGGTGAAATGGCTAGGGTACCCAGAAAGCTTCAACACCTATATAAAAGCTGATGCAATAATGAAGCTTAAATAGTATGCAACATGGCTCCCAACCATTTCTACGTCACACTCCTGTCCTCCTCGTCCCTGTCTGTACAGTGTACACCCTAACAACACACTACCAACTTTGTAACAAAACTCCATGGACCCATTAAAATGGGTAAAATTCACCGGGGTTTGTGATGGTGTAACCCGGTCCTAGGGTTTGTGTTCTAGGGTTAAATATTCATTATAAAGATACCGTTTTTACGATTCTTAGAGACATTGATGAGTGTGAAAAAGCTGGGGTAACTCAGGATGAAATTATACGTATCGCCCGGACTGAGGTTGCACGGTATTACAGTACAGTGGTAACACTAGTTCCGGGCCGTTATGGTTCGGCTGAGGATGTTGTGAGAGACTTAAACGCAAGTTTAAAAAAAATCAAATCTTACGACTGATTTAGTATATGAAATCATAAACAAAGGAAACCCTGCACATACTCTAATCCTAAAATCAAAGGCTAACAGAAATATTAAAGACCAAAGAGTGTTCAAAATTATGACCGAGTGGCGATATCGATTAGCCTTCCAAAGAGACACATTTCACGAGGTACAACATGATTTGTCCAGCCTAATGTATCAGATGAAATTGGAGAAATTGGTTGCTGGCTATACACCCCCAGACATGTGCTATATTTACAGCAATATAGTGGAGCACCAGTTTGTTGGGGATACCCAGGCACGCCTGCTGCGCATTGCTCACATTCCCAACCATAGAGGAAGGAGTTTGAGTATTACATATGACAGACCCCATTATGTGAATGTCGTAACTAATCTAATAACCAATATCTTAATATATATAAGAACGATTGAGGGGAAAAAATTTCCCATTCGGTGATGAGAGCTTAACAGTGAAGCTACACTTTCGACGCACTGAGTTATAATGGACAGAAAGCCTTTCACAGTCTATCGAGGTGTGAGATACCAGCGTGGTAGTGGACTTAGATCCATTTTTTCAACCATACTACGTACGGCTGTCCCTTTGGTGAAGAGGGGTGCCAGATACCTCCGAAGGAAAGCGCAACAATCAGGTCCTAACACTGCAGAAGACATATTGGCTGGGGCTAAACCTAAAGAAGCTCTAAAAAAACACTTAAAGCGTACACGGGACGAAATCGTCAAAGATGCAAAGAGAAAAATGTGTGGTGGAGGGAAGAAGAAGAGGACTGTCTGCAAGAAGGGATTACCATCACGTGGCATTAAACGTAAAAGGATATAAAAAAGAAGTGTTCTAAGCGAATGAAACCTATGGTTGACCATTTTTTTTAACTGTTATAAGCTAAGGACATTGATCTCATGAATCATAGTTTGTTTACTATTTGTCGAGAGAGGAGGCACTATTTCTAACTCGTCATGGCACGCTTCATCCATCTGTGTAGTTCACAATGTTGCAAATCGGTCTTGTCCCTCTTTGACATGCCTCCAACTCAAGTGTCTGTTGAACACTGACTTTATTACAATTAGCCCTTTAAACACAATTAGTTCCCCGAGTGCCCCTATAAAATTCGTGATACCCAGCTCAGGCCCTTACTTTTATGACCCAAGCTGTGTGCACATGTACGCTAAACTACGTATAGCCCATTCTGATGGAACGGACTGCAATGACAAATATGCTGTATACCCTGAAACAAACTTTCTGCACTCCATATTCAACCAGTGTGACGTATATTTAAATCAGGTCAACATATCTGCAGGCACGGGGGTACTGTTACCTACGAGCCTATCTGGAAAATGTTCTCAACTTTTCCAAGGAAGCGAAGGATACCTTTTTAAGTGCCGAGGGATATTATCAAGCTAAAGACGCAAGTAATATAAAGGACAAATTTAAAAATTCTAAAAAGAAGATATACGAATGTTTTGGACGCCTGCATACAGATTTCACATTCCAGGAGAAGTTGCTTGTGAATGGGGTGGATATGAAAATAAAGCTCACCCACGCGAATCCTGAGATCTGTTTAAATCTGGATGCTGATCAAGAAGAGGGAGCAAGACCCGTTGTGGTTCACATTATGGAGACATACCTCCGCGTGCGGCGAGTAAAATTAAGTTCACCAAAACAAATAGAAATTGAGAAAAATTTACTACACGCCACAGTAAAATACCCAACTAACAGAGTACATATCAAAGTATACACAGTGCCAGCAGGGTTGGCATCGAAACAGATAGAAAACATAGCCCCTGGAAATCTACCTAAAAGGATATTAATTGGAATGCAGGAACACAATTCAGTGAATGGAAAATATAAAAAGAATGCCTTTAAATTCGAGAATTTCGGACTTAAAAATATAACTCGAGCATGAATGCCGTTGCGTTGGGAGGAACATTGGATACGGACTATTCATCAGACGCTGTGTTACCGCTTTGTGCGAGAGCATATAGTAATCCGGCCCATATTGCAGGTAATTGTGATGAGCTCGGGATTGGGGTAATGCAGAAAGAATTCGTTGATCAATTTAACCTTTATCCGTTTGACATCACACCTGACTTATCTGCTAGTGTAAATACACACTTAAGTCCACAATAGAGTGGAAACATCTCAGTTAGATTGGAATTCGCCAAGCCTATAGACGCGCCTATAAGTGCACTAGTTTACTTCGAGTCACAAGCCCTAATAGAAGTAGACAGATTTAGGAGCATTGTCACTGACTTTTAAAAAAGTGGATGTGAATACACTTCAGAGAGTAATGAATAGTGAACGAATCACATGTTCCAAATTTACCAGTGTTTTTGCGAAGAATGGATCACTGAAATTGCCATCTACGAGAAATTGCGGTAGCCTTATTGTGAACACAGATGTTATTGGTACAAGGATATTTTAGTAATACGTGTGGGATGTACTGCCTTTCATTTCTCATGCATATATCACGTGGTAAAGACTATAAATTTTTAAAAATTATTCGACCCGTGTCACACTCAACGAAACGACGAAATGGTATGTAGACAGATAAAAAGCCGTTTTCCGATTGTGCGTACTCGTATAGTATGATGTTTTGTTCGTGTGTATATATATATTTGTAACCAATAATGTTAGTTTGTATATTCTGTAGTTTAAGATGGTTATTGTACTAAAAACATGATTTCTTTATTTAATAAATTGATGAAAATACATTGTGTCTTCTTCCCCAAAAAAAGATCGAAACATAAAAAAATACTTACATTATTTCGTTAATGATGTGACAATCGTTGGGCTGACTGCTCGGTAAATCTTCTACCTCGGTATTCAGGTCCATGACATGGGTTTCTTCAAAACGAAAAGATTGTATAACGCGTGTCAAATCCTCATCGGACCTTAAAGGAGAAAGAATAATTCATTAGTTCATACTGAATCTTTTTTAATAAAAACCCAAAACATATGCAGAGTATACATATAGTAAGAGTATTACACTGTGAAGATATCTTTGAACCGCTCAGAGAAGTTCCTTTAAGAGATAATTCCGAATAACATTTGAATTTATAAAATTATTTAAAACATGCAAAAGATTGCTATAAAAAAAATTCAATGAATCAAAACAGGATTTTAGCATAGTTGCAAACTAATCCATAATTGCGGATACCTAGATGAAGCATTTTTAATGTGATGAGATGAATTACTACAACCCTCCATATATATGATGAAATGATCCAGAACAGTGCTTTCTGACACGCACATTAAACAAGTTTGCGAATAATTGGCTACAAAAAATAAAATTACAGGCACTTACATTTCTATGGCAGTCCCTTGCGCCGGATCGTAAGGAGCGTCATTGCAAATATCATCAACGGTTTGCGTTGGAAATAATCCATCCCGGTCAGCCGCGTTAAAAAGATTAATTGTGGACAACGCTACAATGTCACCATCTTGATATAAATCCGGTAAACTGTAAAGTTCTTGATTCATGGCGGAGGGAATGTTTATTCACTGGTGAAAATAATTACTGTGACTCCCAGTTGAAAATATTTCCTTTTATATGCATGATCCCCAAGCACCACCCCAAAAGACTAATAGGCGGTTCGTAAGTTTAATGATTGGTTGTCAATATAACTAGGCGGGGCTATGAAAAATTTGTGTACCAATCGTAACACCTATATTACGGTTCCATGCTTTGGACGTCCTTATTGGTCGACTAATGGTGTCTTTATATTCTCTCCGTAGATTTAATGCTCACATCGTGTATTACCACTTGTAGTCCCTACCACGATAATATTTGCTTTTGCGCCCATACTTTTCTCGGTTTTCCCATTTTAGAACCCACCCCTTTATGCAATATCCCTCACCCTTTTGCAACATTGATCAACATTTGCCATCTCTATCAAGACAATATTTTACATTATTATTTTTTGAGGTCATACTATTTGATCCTCAATTTTTCCCATTTTGGATAGGGAGATGGACAACTTGAGCGGCTGCAAGTCGTTATAGGAATATCTTCATCAGAGCCGCTCAGCTCAGTACCACAGGAAACAAAATTAGCGCCGCTACTCTTCATAATCCTGACATAGATCATTACCAGAGACAGCACAGTAACATCCGATGACACAAAGATCATTAGAAAATAAGAAATCTAGAAGATCTCTACAAGCAGAATGTTTTTGTGCATTATTATTTTTTGAGGTCATACTATTCTCAGCTTTCCCAAGATTCCTGACTTGTGGATTTGTATATATATATATATATATATATATATATATATATATGTGTGTGTATGTGTGTGTGTGTGTGTGTGTGTGGTGTGTGTGTGTGTGTGTGTGTTAATTGCCACTTATAGTCTCTACCACGATGGTTTCAAATATTTGCAAAATATATGTTTGCGGTCATACTATTCGATCCTCAACTTTGATTAATGTATTCGGCTTGACTTTTTACCTGGCAATTCTCCCGTAGGAGTGTGATTAAATTGTGTTTAGCTCATGAAAATGAATGTCTGTTTGGACTGGTAGTTAAATGGGCACCCTAGGTATTCTAGTAGTTAAGACGCTAGGGTGCTGGTTGAGAGATCGAGTCCGGGCAATGACGTTGTGATTTCAGCCTGCCCGTGCTGCAGCTTAGTTCGGATTCCACGTTAAACTGAAGGTATAAGGTGGAGTGAAAAGCTTGACCCTCGTCAAAATGAACAATTCGGTGAGAAGGAAAACCGAGTTAGCTATTATTATTACTACTGTAATTTGCACCACCATATATATATGGTGGTGCAAATATGTCTATATATATATATATATATATATATATATATATATATATATATATTGTTGTTGCATATGGAAATATGATAAGGAAAATCATTAAATAATCAAAGGGTTATTTAGCGTATAAATAATTTGGAAAACAATCACGTGATGCTTATGTATTTTTAAGTTCAGTTTTTAACTTCATTAATAATGGCAATAATCGAAACAATATTTGAAGTGAAGTGCAACAAAAACCAGTTTTGGAGACGAGAAGTGGTTTGACCTACATTCCATTCTCGCCTTTTGGGCTAACTTCGAGTTTTAAGCGTATATATAACGTATGTCCTTGTCTTTCGAATTATAGGTAAAATGAATATTATTTTTATAGAATATTTAAAATTGTTTATCAAATTTAATATACAGTTTAGTATATCTATTGTATATTATTAAACCTGATTTCATATGGGAAATTTAATATAAATGTGTATATATAAATTTCTCAATTTAGTATATTGCAAAGAATGAATTAATATTAAGATAAACGAAAAAAATGTATGAAATTGAGAAGACACATCTTGTATATATATATATATATATATATATATATATATATATATATATATATATATATATATATATATATACTATATGATCAAAAGTATTCGGACACCCCGGAAAATCCGCATTTCTGCAAATATCACCTTCGCCGAAAGGTATGCTGGGAAAAAGCGTGGCGAAACTATAATGCTGAGGTGTTCTGTTAAATTATCAGTAACTGTTGTGAAGCCATGCCGCGCGGACGTGAACTCTCCGAGTTCCAACGTGGACTCGTCATCGGATGTTATTTAAGTAACGTTTCTATACGAAACATTGCAGCCAAACAGGATATACGAAAGTCGACTGTAGCGGATGTTATCATGAGATGGAAGCACGACGGTGCAACTAACGCGAAAAAACGTTCCGGACGACCGCGCAAACTGACGGAACGTGATAGAAGAAGTCTGGTACGACATGTCAAGAAGTCCCGCACGTCCTCTGCCGCTTCCATCGCTGAGGAGGTAGGAAGAGCATCCGGTACCTCCGTTAGTACTGTAACTATCCGCAGAGAGATGCACAGACTCGGTTATTATGGTAGAGCAGCTGTACACAAGCCACTGATTACAAAAGTTAATGCCACGCGTCGTTTGGCCTGGTGTGTCTCCCGTCGTTCCTGGACCGTGGAGGACTGGAAAACTGTTCTTTGGAGCGACGAGTCGCGGTATTCACTCTTCCAGTCTGATGGGCGTGTTTGGGTGTGGCGACAGCCCGGAGAACGGCTTCTTCCTGACTGTGTACGTCCAACGGTTAAGTTCGGTGGAGGGTCCATCATGGTATGGGGTTGTTTTTCCTGGCTAGGGCTCGGCCCGTTGGTTGTTATACCCACTACCATGAACGCTGACGTTTATCTCGACGTTCTGGACAATTCGGCCCTCCCTACACTGTGGCAATACTACGGAGATGGCCATTGTTTGTTTCAACAGGATCGAGCTCCCTGCCATACTGCAAGGCGTGTGCAGGACTGGTTTCGTGAAAATAAGGTGGATTTGTTAGACTGGCCTGCTCAGAGCCCCGATCTCAACCCAATCGAGCACATGTGGGACGAACTGGAGCGACGGATACGAAACCGCACACCACGCCCGGCTTCACTTGCATCTCTTGCATCAGCTCTGCAAGAGGAATGGCGAGCCATTCCTGCACAGACTTACTGAAAACTGGTGGAAAGTATGCCTCGACGTGTTGACGCTGTAATAAAAGCAAAGGGTGGACCTACTGGTTACTAAATGCCATAATAAAACCATTTTTCCCAAAACCATGCGGTGTCCGAATACTTTTGATCATATAGTGTATATATACAGTATATATATATATATATATATATATATATATAATATATATATATATATACAGAAGAACGGCAAAAGTAAATAGATATTTTAAGTTTGGCTTTAGAGTAAATCACTATACTGACTGTGCTTTTATACGCTAAAGGCAGCCGTTCTAAAGTACAAGATATCAAGTAGCATTGTTTTTGAACCACCTTAGACTTACAGTTTAGACGAGAAATCCGTAACATGGTACGGAATCCATCACTAAATTTTTATTTTACTTTATTCATGTTGCAAATAGTAAGTAAAATACATGGTGAGGGATGCTGGCTTGCATGCTTTCATATGGGGAGTTGGCTAAAATTTGGGAAACTGAACAAAGAACGGGAAGTTTGTTAAAATTTATTGTTTAAAATAAAATTATATATAGACTTCTCATTTAATTCTTTTATCAATTACTTTAATTTCTCTGAAATTTAATTATAATGAATATTGAGATGAACGATTTCTTTTTGCTAAGCCAATTGTCTAGTGTATTTCTTTTATTGTTAATATTGGGTATCGTTTAAATAATTAGTTCTCTTGTTGAACAAAATTAAGGAGAAAGTCAGTCTTACCTTTAATAAATAAATAGTTAATTTAAATGGCGGTATCTGGTAACCCCTCCATATATAAATAAAAACATTATTTGGCAACTCAACCTAATAAGGTATACCTGAACAATTAAAAACACTATTTGGCAACTCATGTAAATAAAATTAAAATAAATGGTGGTATCTGGTAATCCATTCATATATAAATAAAAACATTATTTGGCAACTCATCTAAATAAAAATTAAAATAAATGGTGGTATCTGGTAACCGCTTCCATATATAAATAAGTAGTATCTGGCAACTCACGATCTTCTATATAACAGCTGCTTGGCCCCTGGACGCTCATAATGCGTCTGGCTCCAGCCAGGCGAACACCTCCTTCCTTCTTAGGTTAAGGCTTAGGTTAGGTTTCCCTTTGGGGGTGAGGACATCCCAACTTCTCCCCCAAAGACCTCCTCCTTCTCCTTTCTCTTCCTCTCTTAGGTTAAGGCTACCCCTTTGGGGGGAGGTCATCCTCCCTTCTCCCACCGAAACTCCCTCCCCTCTCCCCCTTTGCAGCATTGATTTGTTGCATAACCTTTCCCCCCTTTGCAGCATTGATATTGCAAAAGTCTTGCAAAATTGATGTTGCATAACCCCTCCCCTTCATTGCATACCCCACCTGCATTGCATAACCCCTTTGCAACATATTGCAGCATTGATCGATATTTGCAACTGCATTGCAACATTCCTGCACTCACCCATTTGCGCCCATACTACTATCGTTAGTGGTATTTTCATCATATATTTATATTTTTATATTTAGTCCTGTTTTTATTTTTTATTTTTGTTTTTTTTTGGTTGGTGTCAATTTGTATGAAGTTGTAGGGAATTTTATTATCTGATGAAGTCTGCCATTCAAACTGGGATGAATCTTCTCGTTACAGTATATAAAAACTACAAAATCTTAATTTTTAAATTATACGAAATGGATACTAATGCTGAAAAGTTATAAAGTGAGAATGCTATTCAGTGATTGCAAATGGTTAGGAATTCTGGTTATGGTAAATGCCATCCTCTTCTATGAGATATATCCCTGTGTTTTTCGATCTTTAATGAGCTGAGAGCTATGTAATAATAATAATAATAATAATAATAATAATAATAAGTTATTGTTCTTTGCTGCATTAAGGCCTATAATAGTTTTACAGAAAGAAACATACTAACACACCTATATATGCACATCAACAAAAACAAAAACAATAATAATATCAGTATTACAATTTATTGCAAGTGACATTTTTCTGCAGGAAAAAGGGGTCAAGGGTAAATGCCTGCAAAAACGCCCCCCACCCCACTTAATAGAAGGAGAAAAAGAGAACCAAATCAAGGTCCAAAGATTTCGAGAGGTCTGGACACTTTGCATTTAAAAGAGTGGAGGTCATAGGCAAGGGAAAAGAGGGACTGAGGAAGATTGTTCCAGAGTTCACCGATTGAATAGATGAAAGATTGAAAATAAAAAGTAACCCTTGCGTTAGAGAGTTGGACAGAAAATGAATGAGGATGTGTCGAAAGTCTGGTCTGCTTGCTCTCCTTAAAGGAGGAGGCATGCAGTTAGAAAGTGTCCCTAATAATAGCGATAGTAAAGAGAGAGTGAGGCGACATTGCGGCGAAGAGAGAGGGATTAATGACAGACAGTAAAAGGCGGGTAAATGATGAGACGAAAAGCTTTTGATTCTACCCGGTCAAATAGAGCTGTGTGGGTTGAGCCACCCCACACATGAGAAGCGTACTCCATACAGGGGCGGACAAGACCCCTGTACATAACAAATAAGTGGAGGAGTGAAGAAACTACGGAGCCGGTGCAGTACACCTAACCTTTAGGAGCCGTTTTAGGGGCTGTGGCTCAACCCACACAGCTCTACTTGACTGGGTGGAATCAAAAGCTTTCCGTTTCATCAATTCCCGCCTCTTACTGACTGTCTTCAATCCCTCTCTCTTCGCGGCAATGTTGCCTCACTCTCTCTTTACTGTCGTTATTATAACGGACACTACTCTTCTGAACTCTCTAACTGCATGCCTCCTTCTTTAAGGAGAGCAAGCAGCACCAGACTGTCTACACTTTCTCATTCCTTTTCTGTCCAACTCTCTAACGAAGGGTTAATTGGTATTTTTATGTTTCATTTACTCAACCGGTGAACTCTGGAACAATCTTCCTCAGTCGGCTAGGGTTGCCAAGTGTCCTTTATTTCAAAGGACAGTTCTTTATTTCAGCTCATGTGTCCTTGTCCTTTGATAAACTCGGAAAGGACGCCATATGTCCTTTAATTCAGTAATTGACTCTCAAAATTTTATTCATCACTAAAAATTTGAGACGGAGATGTTTTCAAACTTAATTAATTCGTTAATCGGGAGAAGTGAGATTCAACATTCAGATGTGATTTCTAGTAAATCAGAGTTGGCAATCCTGCCCCCATTGCCCGTTGCCATTGTCATCCTTGCTGGAGAGGAACGAGGAAGGCATCGCCCGCTAACATATTTTTTGTGCTTTGCCAAATTGCCATATTAAACCGGCTTCATGAGTTTTTGACGTGATTCTATTTTTTATGAGTTGAAGAATATCTTCAGATGAATACTTAGGTAAGAATACTTAATTATATACTAGGTTTCCCTCTCTTAGAAAGTTAGAAAACATTATTTTACGTGTCGCGCTACTGAAAGTTAAGGCTTGTTCGTGTCTAATTTTTTTCTCATTTCAATACAGTAGTGTGATTTTACAAGTGTACGACTTTCTAGACATATTTTATCTATGAATATAATAAAGAAATTGTAAAAAATATTGCACAAGTAAATTTTTATCATGATAAGCAATGGAATATACGGTAGCGTGCAAGTGTCCTTTATTCAAGATCTGTTGACTTGGCAACCCTATCAGTCGCTCGTTTCCCCTGTCTATGACGTCCAATCTTCCAAACGCAGTGTCTAGGCATCTCAAAAACCCCGGACCTTGATATTGTCTCTTTTTCCTCTATTGGGGGCAGAGGCGTACGAACAAATTTTTTTCGAGGGGCGCCTCTAAATTTTCCCGGATAAAACCTATGCTGGCCGAAGATTTTACAAAATTTTAACTTTAACATCCATGCCAAATACTGAATATTGTACGATTACAGAATTTTAACTTTGATCTTCATGTCAATCAGTGAATATTACACGATTATGAAAATCTAACTTCATTATCTTTATGCCAAATACTGAATATTACATGATCAAACGTACAGATTATGGTAGATGAAAATGAAGCTATTCTATAGATGACTGCTTACACAATACAATCGATATGGTATTTTTAGTTTAGTAAGAAAAAAAAACTACACTACTATCACGGACCCAGAGTTTATCCACTTGAGTGATGACCAATTGGAATATGGGTGACTGACGATGGAAACACACTCAGAAAAAGTACGAGGTCCTATTCTTCCTTCTAGGTTGATAAACATTTTTTAGGGGTTTTCTATATTAGTTTACATTTTTTGAGTTTTTGTTTTTGGACACACACAAAATATGTGTGTGTGTGTGTGTGTGTGTGTGTGTAAAAAGTATTTAATGTACAGTAGATTATTACATTAACCCTATTGCATCAAAATGCCTCTCTAGTGTTGGTTTAAACTGGTTCAGAGTATCACTAGATCTAGTATGACTTATTATTTATCCACCATCTCTAACCTATGAGATAATCCACTAATACAAAATAAATAAGGCAATATACATTGTTGGTAGGTATTTTAGGTATACCTTACATATACGAATAAGCGCTAATCTTACGTAAATTCATGTTTCTCCAATAGAGTCTGTGACCAATTTCTCCTGATCAAGGTTTGAAGATTGATTTTAGATGAATTGAGGATACTGATTAAAATAAGCTTGGGCGCCCCTCGCGAAAATGTGGGCTAACTCCGCTAGGCGGTGAAATCCAAGATGGCACACAAAAAACAATATTGGCATATCTTCGCTTGTATTCATGCTAAAGACGCATTTTTGGTGTCTAAATGTAGGATTTAGAGATCGAGGAATTAAATTGTAACAACAGATATGAGTTATATCTAACAATCCATGATCAACAACATCCAAAATGGGGATGTACTCACTTTGAACTAGTTCGATGTTTTTCATGCTAGGTTTTTCCACCAATTTTGATTTCTGCACCTTTCTCATTGTGTCATTGATGTTGAATATAGGCAAGCACTCATCTGTCACTCGAAATTCCATCACTTCTGCCAGGTTGAACCTCTCATTGTTGTTTTCTGCAAGTGAGACGATTGATGTCATAGCTCTGTTTTGTATTGCTTCTGATTTGGTGACTCTGTAACTCATATTACCTTTTACTGGTAGTGGATTGCCGTTTCACCTCAGATTCCTGTGGATCGTCGACATGAGGCGGCCATGACGTAGGTGGTACTCTGGAGACTCGATCTTTGATGCGACGGGCTACAGTATTATAGATGAGTTGTTCATCGGAAATACCGCAACAGTTGACTGCCGCTTCCATATAGCTCCCTCCAACTGATGTGTCATAAACTAGTGCAATCTGGTTCTTCTGGAAACGCTCATGGAAACCAATTTGGCCATTGAACTCATTTTGCAGGATGGATTTCAAGATACTTGACTTCACCGCATTGGAGTTCATGCCAAAGTTCTTCAGGAAATGTGTGTAGTCATTCAGAAGGCTGTGCAAATTACGAAGCTCCTGCTGCTCGAATACTACAGTGCGGACGTGACGTGCTTGAAAAACTCATCTCTCTGACCTCGGTTAAACGCACACATTGAAGGTGAAGTCTAGGATCGTCATTTCTTGTGCTGTATTTTGAGAATATACGACTATACCGCACCCAACATGAGCGGTGATAGCGTATCTCTGTAGCAAAGGGATCTGAAGTGTAATTAAGGCCAAAAGTCTATCTCGCAGTAGGTCATCTTCCAGATATCCAGTGTGGCGTTTGAAGGCATACCATGCATCCAGTTGTTCCATTGTATGCAATTTGTCTCTCCTAGGATGCTTCACATCTTCAGGCTTCATGCACCATACACATAAATACTTGTTATGTAGCAGGCCAGTATTCGAACGAGATTGTCTCGATTCAGTGGGTGGACCTGCTGCAGAAGCATGATCAACTGTTGAGCCACCAACTGGTATATGAGACTCTTTTGCAGTTTTACATTGAACTTTCCTTTTTCGTTTCAAGGCTTGCTCCAATTTGCTCCCACTTGCCAGTTGAGCTTTGCACGTTTTATAAAAGTATATGCCACTCGGTCCATTTTCCCAGGAAATGTCATCATAAACCGTGCCATACCTATCAAGTCCAATCCACTTTTGTGCTTGTTTCCTGAGATTGTTCCAAGCATCTACGCCTAAATTATTCCTGTCTTCATCAAAGTCATTGTTACATAGAATTCATCAACCACCTGTCATATCCTCACTCCTTCTTTTCTGTCCTTTCCTTGATGAAGTCGCCATAGTCAGCTACAGGGATTCAGACCTGAAAAGGGAGAATAGTCACGTTCTCATAGATATAAATGTAGCTATACCAACATATCATCATATACATAACAATTTTCCAACATGGTCTCAAAAACAATATGTTTTTCAAGTATGGATTTATTCTGCTACAGACTGGTCCCTTTGAATCTGAAAATAACATGTATCTATACAACAAAAATCAAATTTGAACAGAACTGAATGTATATTGTTAGTATTGATTTTATGGTCCCCGGTTTGGTTACTATTAATCCATCATGAATTAGATTAGATATAACTCATATCTGTTGTTACAACTGAATTCCTCAACCTCAAAAACCTACATTTAGACGCCAAGAATGCATCTTTAGCATGAATACAAGCGAAGATATGTCACTATTGTTTTTTGTGGCTGCCATCTTGGATTTCGCCGCCTAATGGGGTTAGTCTACATTTTCGCAAGGGATGCCCAAGCTTATTTTGATCAGTATCCTCAATTAATCTAGAATCACCCTTCAAACCTTTATCAGGAGAAATTGGTCACGGACTCTATTGGAGGGTCCTCTACTATGTGTATTTAACCTAAATATAACTTGCATTTTAAATAAAAAAAAATTATTATCGTTGCGTGACCAAAAATTTGTATTTTGTATAAAACCAACTACGATAGGCGTTCAACGGAAATAGTAAGTAAATGCGCTACTCAGCGATTTGTTTCCAGATTTTTCAATACCAATACAGTACTTATAAATCGTAATTTCATTCTTAGTTTTGACTGCTTCTCTAAATCTCTTTTTTTATAGTAGTAAATCATAAATTTAATGATAAATTCGGGAAAAGTGACTTTAATGAGGTACTGTATATTAATTTTTCTCATGGTGCGCTGAAAATACCATTAGCATTAAATATTTTTAATGCATGGACAGGTAATACTTTGTTACCTGACTCAACTCACTATGTAAAATAATATTTGGGTACCTACTTTATTCTTAATGCCATCACAAAAAAATGTTTTTGGCTGTGTGCTTAACCAGTCATGCACCGCCTCCTTCAGGTCATCATCGCCTTGGAATCGCTAACCTCTCAAAGTGTCTTTTAGTGGTCCAAACAGATAAAAATCCGAAGGTGCCAGGTCTGGACTGTAGGCTGGATGGTCGATAACCTCAAATTTAAGTTCTTGAAGTCATTTTCTAGTCTGTGCAGCGGTATGAGGGCGCGCATTGTCGTGTAACAGAATAACACCTTCCAACAATCTCCCTCTCCGTTTTGTGCGAATTGCTTGCTTTAACTCATTCCGAAGCATGTCAGAATACGATGCACGTGTTACTGTAGTTCCACGCGCTAGATAATATTCAAGGATAGGGCCTCGTGTATCCCAAAATAGTGTTAGCATAACTTTACCTGCTGACGGCTGCACTTTGAACTTCCTTGCAACGGGAGATGTTGGATGCTTCCATTGCATGCTCTGTCGTTTGTTTCTGGTTCATAGTGATGGATCCAGGTTTCATCTCCAGTGATAATGCGCTCCAAAAAGTTTTCACCTTCATTATGATACCGCGCCAAAAGACGAGAGCAGACGTCCATACGATTACGCTTGTGCTCTTCTGTCAATTGTTTGGGCACCCATCTTGCACAAACCTTGTGAAAGCCAAGAATGTCATGAACTATCGAATAGGCTGACCCTTGACTGATATCTAATGAAGATGCAATTTCTTTTATTCTTAATCTTCTGTCATCGAAAATCATGGCTCTGGTTTCTTCCTGCTTGTCACCACTGGTTGATGATGATGGTCGTCCTGAGCGCTGAGCATCTGTCACACATGTCCGACCTTCCTTGAACATTTGAATCCACTCGTACACACTTCGCCGTGGTAACGCATTATTCCCATACTGAGCACATAAACGCGCGTGAATTTCAGCTCCTTTCACACGTTCTGCCCACAAAACACGAACCACGGATCTCTGTTCTTCCACAGTACAAATTGAAAGTGGTGCAGCCATGCTCACTACTCGTACGATATGTGATAGTTACGAGTAGCCTAAATAAGCCTATACTGTTGCTAGCCTAAATAAGCCTATACTGTTGCTAGCCTAAATAAGCCTATACTGTTGCCAGCCTAAATAAGCCTATAGATCTCAGCTTGGCTCGTTATTACGAGTATATATTATCTATACTATATTATCACTAAAATAAAAAGTGCGGATACTTATTGAAGTACCCTCGTATATATTCAAATACGTGTAATAAATAAGTAAGCATATCGTTAACAAGTAAATAGGCACATATATATATATATATATATATATATATATATATATATACAGGGTGTCTCAAAAGTCACTATCTATTTCGGTGACATTAGATGTTTTTTTAAAAAATGCTATGCTGGCATAAAGATATGTACTTCTGGTGCAAATTTGTGTATTTAAAAAAAGTTAATTGGTTTATTTCGAATTTTGTGTAATTTATAAATTTATCTTGACATGCTTGAACAATTCCTCGAACCTCAACTTCTTACAGATGGCATTCTTGACACAGTAGTTTTTCAGCAGGATGGAGCACCGTGCCATTATGCAATAATTGTACGTGATTATCTTGACAAACGCTTCCCCGGTCGCTGGATTGGTCGTGGAGGAACACAACCATGGGCAGCACGTTCACCCGATTTAACATCATTAGATTTTTTCGCCTGGGGTTTCATTAAGTCTAAGGTGTACACTGGTAGAAGAATTAGTGATGTAGCCGAACTTCGAAATCGTATTACCGATGCAGTTCAGAAAATAACACCTCAAATGCTGGAAAGTGTGTTCCGGGAAACAACTTATCGCTTTGAGCTCTGTAGAGACACTGATGGTCGCCATGTGGAGACAGATAAATAAATAGCACTAATTCTTTGTGGCACTTACTTTGAAATAAATATATTTTTCATGTCTTAAACCAGTTTTTCGTAATTCCCATTATTTTTCAAAATAGATAGTGACTTTTGAGACACCCTGTATAACAATCAAGGGTTATGGTAGCCAAAGGGTACTGTATCATAGGTACCAGGCACCTGGTAACGTTTCCTATAGGTGTTACGACACACTTCCGTGCCCCTAAGTTCCTTTACACACACCAGCTTCTGGGCCCGAAAATTGTAGGTCCCTACAGTCAGTTGGGGCGGTTGGTCGCCCTCATCTTCCAAGCACACTAGCTCCTTCAACGAATCAAAATTAATGATTCGTCGGTTCGCCTGGTTAAGCGTGATATTCTTAGCCTTCACGATATATTTCATTACGTTTAGTGTGCTTCTAAGAATGAATATATTCCCAAACGAGCCTGAAACGGTGTATATTCCAGAATGAAAAAGGCTAAAGGAATACCATGAATTAATAAAAATCTACCATCGATTGCAGTAGTATAGCCGCAAAAGGGGAGAGTGCAAGAATGTTGCAGGTTATTATGTAATGTTGCAAAGGGGTTGTTGCAAAGGGGGGTTGTTGCAAAGGGGGGTGGGGGGAAACTTGGAGGCGGCGTATCCCCCAAGAGAGAGAGGAGGAGAGAAAGGAGGAGAGGTGTTCACCTGGCAGGAGCCAAGTGCACATTAAGACTTCAGCCGAGTTGGCGTTGTTTTATAGGCTCCTAATCAGCCAGTTGGCGTAAATGGCTTGAGTTGCCAGATACCGCGATACCATTGTATACATTATTATAGACTTCTAATCAGCCAGTTGGCTGTAAATGGTTGTCAGATACCTCTTTTTAGCAGTATTATTGCATGCATTATTACTATATACGCCTAATCAGCCAGTTGGCTGTAAATGAGTTGCCAGATAGCGCCATGTATTCCGAAGACAGAGTTGCCAGATACCATTGTATACACTATTATAGACTCCTAATCAGCCAGTTGGCTTAGAAGGCTTAAATATTGCCAGATACCTGTTGTATACATTATTATATTTCGAATACCGGTAGTAGAAGGCATAACAATAAACAACATTGCATCATTCTTTTTATTATAAATATATAGAAAATAAATATACATTTGAGGAATATGCGTATAACAGAAATATATACACACAATTATGGATATATATATATATAAAATAAAATATTCATTTCATATACACTTCAATAGAAATATGTACATAACAGTACAGGAGAAATATACACACACACACAATTATGGTGATATATAAAATAAAATATACATTTCATATACACTTCAATAGAAATATGTACATAACAGTACAGGAGAAATATACACACACACACACAATTATGGTGATATATAAAAAAAATATACATTTCATATACACTTCAATAGAAATATGTACATAACAGTACAGGAGAAATATCACGCAAAATATATATATATATATATATATATATATATATATATATATAAACACAAATCAATAGAAATATGCGTATAATCGGGGAAATGTCAAGCAAAATATAAATACAATTCACTTTTTTTTCAAAATACTAAACTCGGTCTTAATCGAGTTTACAATTACATCATTATTGCTCTGCATTACGCAGTATATACGGCTTAATAATATTTCACCGCTTAAAGTATAGGGAAACCTGTACTCGATATGAAGAGCTTTCATATCGTTCAGTACTATTTTTGTTCCCACTTTACAACCGGTTGGTAAGTCATCTTTAAACACGTCTAGAATACAATCAAAAGCACGCACAAAGAGTTCATCGTTAGCTACATTATTAAACACAAGTTTATAAGAACGCTTTTCCAATCGAGGGTTTATTTCTACCGACTCGAGCTTATCAATCGTGAACTCACTCAACATAGCGGCAATTGAAATAATCTTCTAAATCGTTACGACAACTTCGCGCTATATAAAGAAATAGTTCTTCAGGGTGAACGGTGTAGGTGAGCTCAGCCTTGTACCGATCAATTGCTTTGTACCAAAGTTCATGGTATTTCAAAGAGTCTAAACTTTTTAAATAAACATCCAGCACTAGACCATTCTCACCAGTCCTACACTCGGTAAACCCATCGAGCAGAGCGGTGTATGCGTATTCAAGTACTGTATCAAAATAAAGCATATCCGTAACACGCGCGTCTAATATAGGTTTCAGCTTACGGAATCCGACAATTTCAAACATTCTGTCGAGGATGAAACGGTTTCGCGTAGGAATAAGAGCGTTATTATCAGAAGCATTCTTCCACATCAGCCTTATATCAATGCACGGCCGATCGTTATTTATACACAACGTACATACAACGGCGTATGAGGGTGCGTCACTAATCTGCTCTCTTCTTGTACCTACGTTAGCAGGTATTTTATAACGATCTTCACTCCACTTCTCAACTATCACAAAGATTCTATTCATCTCCTCGATACTTAAATAAACCCGTTTGTTTGTCGGTCTACATTCCGTTTCCAGTACATAGCTAATGGTACCGGAATTACGCCTGAACACGCGCAACGATTTCGTCACGGACACATCGTACGAGGCGTTGAGAATGCTGCTCAAAGGAAGTTCCATCGTATTCGAGGAGCGCACGTCCACTCGGCTCAAGCTCTGAGATAACTATGAGCCGTGTGAGGCACAGGCAGGAATGGTTCGACGGGCGGCTGACTCGATGATACGTGAATGGGCTTGTTCCGCGAGTCGAATTGTTGTACCGGTACAAGAATATCCCTACCAGCCTACGCACCAGACATTTTGGATAAGAACTAGGAACGTTTTACTAAACATCTCCACACTCCGGCGCACTATTTGAGAGGAACATATGTTCATATTTTTCCTTTCTGCCCATCAAACGATACTCGTCTCTAAACTCTGTTAAAAATTCACGCAGGGCACTAGCCACAACCTCACTACGAACCTCATCATGATATACGTTAATATAGTGATAAAAATACTTAAGATTGTCCATGATCACGAGATTCACATTTCCAGTCGTAGGGTATGAGTAATCGACATGGTGTAGCATGACGTAATACCGCTTGTCACACCACCCATCAGCAAGACTCATTATCCATGCCTGCTGCTTCTCTTCTGCACGCGTTGTTTCTTTTACTTCACGGTGTATGTGAGACTTTATAAAGTTTAGCTCTGCAGTATACTTCAGCACATCGTCTGTGCAACGAAAGCCTTCAACGGTCTCACCAGAACATCCGTAGAGTATTTGTACATCTTGGAACTTCGCACAATCCAATGTGTTTTTAAAAGAGGCATAGGAGGGATGAATAGGAAGTTTTTCGGTATCCACCATATCCTGGCACTTTACTGAATACCATTTCGTAAACGTTGTACAAGCAATATTAAAGGTAACCATTTGAATACACGTCTGATCTGAATACACGTCTGATCTCTCGGGCTTACTGCGGTCCACTGACCACGCAGGGACTCCCAGATAGTAGCATGACTCACGGTCTTACAGTGGGTGGAGCTTAGAACTTTCACCTACACACACACACACACACACACACACACACACACACACACAAAGGAGAAAGTGAAACGCTATTTGAAACATGATTTATTTAATAAACGAGATATTCAAGTTATATATATTTACAAATACGATTTAATAAACGAGATATTCAAGTTATATATATATATATATATATATATATATATATATATATATAATATATATATATATATTTACAAATAGATACGATTATATACAAGACGTGTGAGTTAGAAGCATCATTGGTATCCAAAGGGTACGGTATCATAGGTACCAGGTAACTGGTAACGTTTCCTATAGGTGTTACGGCACACCATCGTACCCCTAAGTTCCTTCACGCCTCCCAGCTTCTGCGCCCGAAAATTGTGGGTGCCTACAATTAGTTGGTGAGGTTGTTCATCCAAACATACTAGATCCTTCAACGACTCAAAGTTAACAACCTCCCGATTCGCATGGTTGAGCGTAATACCCTTTGCCTTCACGATATATTTCATTTCATCCCCCACCCTGACCCGTACCCCATAAGTCTTAGGTCCTGTTGAGGCAAAAGAGTCGGCGTATGCGTTGTCCCCATACTCATCCTTGATCTCATCAGTGAGCTCGCCAAGGAACTCCCCAATAGTGGGCATGTATTCACCCTCCCTCTCTGTGAATATCACGCTATCTGTATCGGCATACAATACTCGCCGCCCAAGAGAATGCATTAGACCCCAAAGTTTTATACGGGCGTAGGCTGTTGAGAAGCTGGCCACAGGTATGTTTGTAACCCTTGAGGTATCTGTGGCAAATTCAGTGTTGTTGTACTTTATTACGTAAGTATTACCTACATTTACGATCTCCATGACCTCTTTATCGGGGGCATTGGCATAATCCCAGACATCGCTATAACTTTGTGCCAAATGAATGCTCCCTCTGCCGGTATTCTGCGCAAATTTTCCCCATAGACTGTTTAGACCAGTGGTTCTTAACCTTTTTACTACCATGCCCCCTCTAGGAATTGGTCCTTCCCTCCACGCCCCCCTTCAATCAAAATAACATTCTCAATAACTTCTCAATATTAGCCCATGCTCTCGTTAAGAGAATAACAAATACAATTAGAGAAATTCCTGTTTCTAGGGGGGCGCGCCCCCCCGGTTAAGAACCGCTGGTTTAGACACAACTTTGCACTAAAGCGCTTGCCAGGATTCTTTACAATTTGGACACGATCAAGTTGTATACCTTCGCGGTCGCGGTAACGTTGAATATAGGCAGACTTTTCATCTTCGGTATCAACTCCTCGCGGATACCCTGATGCCTCAACCTTATCCTTCAAAAAGGTGTTTATATATGGTGTGAAAAGGTTGGGTAGCTTCTGAAACCTCCACACCTCATGTATCTTCAGTATTCTATAACCATGGCGCACGGCTAGGGCCAACTCAGGACTTGTATATACGCCTCTGATCTTACGCTGGTGGGGTATATGGTTACATTCGCCGTTATCCTCTTCCGCGCACTTCACGCACAGGGGAAACATGAGCTTGTCGTCGATAACGACAGGTAAGATCGGCATCCATAAATTGCGTGGGGGGAGTACGTCTACGAAAGAGATCCCAAAGTAACGATCATTCAAATTTTTTGAAAATTCATTGATGGATGGTAGGCTAGGCCCCACCAGTTTCTCAGGAGCGCCCACGGGGTACGGATTGCTCTTCATCACGTATGGGTATAAAGAACAGAAATCGTAGTAATGGAGCTTCACGCCCTCCGTAGGTGGGAAGTATAGTCTGAAAGGATTTGTACGTCCTCCAAACAAGCTATCACCACATTTGAGAGGATCCAGCACCATTGAACGCTTGATCGCTTTTATTTCCTCACGGTACACCTCGTCTGTCTCCATCCGTGCATCATATTCATGCTCCCACAAGACTTTGTGAGTGAACTGTGATCCTATAAGTTGATCGCGGGTGCGGGTCGATGCAAGACAGTCGGCAGGAGACCTACCGTGATATCTCCGGTGACTCCGCACTCAGGACGGGGGCATCCATGCCACCAGCAACCGTTAAAGGAGTACACAGTCTTCACACCAGTGACACGGTTTTCACTTAACCCATCAACCCAAAAAACACGTCCATTAATCTTAATGGGTACTTCACCCGTGTTGCGGGCGTGCTTTATGTATACACCTGTCTGTTGCTGTAGGTGTATGAGCCAGTAAATAGCCTTGTGCCCGTAACTGCGGGGATTGTTTCGGTGAATAATGGCTAAGGTGTCTTTCGGCATGAAGTTATTCTTGAACACCGTAAAACATAATGATGCGATGGTGGTTGCGACTTGCAGTGGATCGCATTTGAAACGGGCTATGTACATCCTTCTAAAGGCCTGGAAACATACTCTAAGCACGCGCACATCATTCACGCAATAACGCTCACATTCATCAGCTATATTATAAGGGTTACTTTCATTAAAACTGTCGTAGTATCGATCAAAGTCTTCACGTTCATCCATGCAGTCAAAATAATGTTTGGGGGTGGTGGGCCTACGTAGTTTAAAGTCTCGCTGGTGAGGAAAGTGTATGGGAAGTATCCTTTGGAAACTTCAGCTGCTACTCCCATCACCTTGGGTAGCTTTGCTAATTTACAAGGTGTGAATAATAAAGTATCTTTAAATTGTACATTGCCTCTTATCTGCATCTGTATTAATTTGTTGCCTCTTTTCAATGGATCACCTGTAAATATCTCAGAGGATTCGTGTTCAAGCAACTCCTTATAAAGGAACTGCGTGTCAAACTTTGCCCCGTTATGGGCGAGAATATACACAGTCATTTTTTTGAACTTGTCGGCTAACTTGACAATATAGGACACAAATAGTTTCACAGGACTATCGCTGACATTCGTTTTAAAAACGTTTGTCCGTTTACCACATTTGGGGCACTCGTCACATTCGATATCCATACACTCATCACAGATAGTCTGGCTCACAAGTAAATGTGGAATTACCTCTTTGGTTTCAGCGTTCGTATATGTTTCTATATCGTAGTATACAGTTATACAGGGTTATTTTTAGGCTTAGCATCTTTCATAACATACATGCTTTACTCCATCCGCCTTATATTCCTCCTGGCATGTAGGACAGTGAATTACGTCACACTTGTGCTTAAATTTTCCCCAATTATCCATTGTGTGAAACATACCACATTCACAGATTCTCATTTTCCTGCACGTGCCAATTGATTTATGGAAATCAAAACAGCTATTATTGAAAAATGTGCGTCTACACACATCACAGTCTCTCTTCTCAGCTTCAACTACACGGCTTTCACATTTGGTGCTTTTACACTGCTCACATACCATGTGACATTCTTTACAATGTCTCACTATATCATCCGCAAACTCGAGGCACCCCTTACACAAATCATGATGTCTCCCATATTTTCGACTTTTGTCATAACTCGCGTAAAGCCACCTTATATTACGGATGGGGAGATACGTTGTCCCTGACAATCCTAAAATAAGTAGGGGCCTTGTACGATCTCTCACACAGCTTTTAAAAACATACACAGTCCTACGACGATCATCCAACCCAAACACAACTATGCGGACATTCATTTCCTGTTCTACCCTTCTCAGCTCTTCAGGACCCATATTACAGTCAAATTCAAGTTCACAGTCTACAGCTAGTTTACGGGCACGCTCCACGACTGTAGGCAACCAAATTTTTTGAGTTCGTGTATTTTGTACAGTAAACATACGTGCTAAGAGTACTGCTATAAAGCCGCAACCACGATCGACGTTTATATGCCGTCTATAAATAGCTTGAGAATTGAAGTTAAGAGTATACGGTATGGCACTATGACCCGCAACACGGTATACATGGTCAATATTTACCGTGAAGTTGTCCATATTGAAGGCTATACTACTTTGGGCGGCTTGCATTATACGCCCTAATATATATTCTACATCTTCAGCCGCCAAACGTCTAAATGGCACTATCACCCAATAATCGTCTACATCACCGTCATCTGACCCGAATCCAAAGGACAGACTCGTCCTGACTTCACGCTCGTCACGATTCTGAAGAGCAAACTCTATAATATGCTCTACAACCCGGCGTAGTCCGCGCTCAATACCATTGCTATACATGACTCTAGGGTCGACCCTGACTCTATACCGATTTCTAGTCAAGGCTGGGGTGGGGGCTGCGGATCGCACCAATTCCAGCGTTATACCATCCTCAACAGAACGGGGGGCGGAATTAGTGGATATATTAGCGAAGGTGCTGCTGATGGGGGCCCTGTTGCGTAGGAGGGTTGGGGCTCTATTATTGTAGACTTAACAGAACGGGGGGCGGCGGATGAATAAGGGGATATATTAGGTGCTGCTGGGGGTGTTGTTGCGTAAGAGGTTGAGGGTTGGGGATCTATTACCGCTGCAACAGACGCGTATTTCGGTCGCTTTATACCTGACGTGGGTATCTCATACCTCCGCTTTGGACGTGTTACCGGTATCGCTGGTGAGGGTTCAGGGGAGGAGATCACAACTACACTGTCGTCGAGGTCATCCGTAATGATGGGTGCTCTACCTCATCGTCATTCACGGTTCTGTGGGAGAAGAAATATAAGGATCAGCACTCAAAATTTGTAATATTTTGTAAATGACTCACTTAGGAGTGTGACGTGTTAGAAATGGACTCTGTAGAAAAATTCAGATTCACGAGCCCATCCACATGTATTATATCTGGACCTACAGGATGTGGTAAAACTGTGTTTATGCTTAAAATCATTAAAGAAAAGGGGAGATGTTCTCGAAATTTGTGCATAAAGTTATATGGTGCTATTCGACGTATCAATCAGTGTTCAACGAGTACCAAGATGATATTTTGTTCCACAAAGGCGTATATGACGTTAATTCGTTAAAGGGAAATGAACATACAATCATTGTAATTGACGATCTCATGTTGGAGATGGATAAAACGTTTGCCGAGACATTTACAGTATTCTCCCACCATCTTAACATAAGCGTGTTCTTCATCAATCAGAATCTATTTTTCAAAAATAGATACATGCGCGATGTGTCGTTAAATACGCAATATCTAGTCTTATTCGCGCAACGTAGAGATGTATCACAAATTGGGGTATTAGCCAATCAAATGTTCCCGAATCAGCGTAAGGAGTTTTTGGAAGTTTATAAAGAAGCTACAAGCACGCGTTACGGATATTTGCTTTGCGACCTTCATCCGCGAAACACGTTTAGAGTGCTTCTGCGAACGAATATATTTCCAAACGAGCCTGAAACGGTGTATATTCCAGAATGACAAAGAGACTAAAGAAATACCGTGAATTAATAAAAATCTATCATCGACTGCCCGGGCAATGCAGCAGATGTTTATTAAAAATATCGATGCCGACTTTTTAAAATGCATCTGTGAAATCTGTCTTAACGTTATAAATTGCAATGTATCAATGAAAACCCATCAGAAGGCTCGCCTACGCCGCTACAAGAACATAATACGTGCACTCGCTCGTAAAAGCCAAACTGTAGCGAAGAAAAAACGAATTATTGTACAAACAGGAGGGTCATTTCTCCCCATCTTATTTTCAGTTTTGGGTCCTTTACTGACTAGATTAATATAATGAAGAAAGTGGTAGTGATTCCCCACGAGGTGTACGCTCACTGCAAAGAGACACGGATCTAGATCCCCGTAAAAGCAGACTTAAAAGAATGGAAAGCGAATTGTTAGCCCTATTAAACAGTGAAAAAACACCTGATGAGAAAAGAATCTTATACCAAGAAGCTCTGCAGAAATTTCTTCACGAGTACGAAAATTATAAGAGCCCTACAGAGATTCCTGTGGTTATTAGGCACAGCACGGGGGACGATGGCGACATAGGATCTGTACCCGACGACACAGCTGACCAACCAAAAAGATTAGCCACACAACATATCGAACATGTATTAAAAAATACCCTCCCACTTACATTGAGGAGTAAAGGCTTAAGTCTTTATAATCTATTGAATGAGGATCCCGCCATACAATGGACCGATACAGGGGAGATCATTGTGGAAGGATCAAAGGTACAGGGATCGAATATCGTAGACATTGTCCATGATCTGGTGAGAAAGTGGGATAGGCCATCACCATCAGGATGGAAGCATATTAAAGCAAGACTACAACAAATAAATGTCCCTAAAACGTTGATAGGAAATCTGAACAGGTTAAAAGACTTGGAACATGCAACGCCTGTGACACAATTGAAGGCGCCGTCACCCCCGGCGGTAACACCTTTGAAGAGGAGCAAGAAGAGGTTAAACCAACCCTACCCACGTGCCTCTAAAATACGCAAATGGCTAACGTATTAACTAAACGCTATTATGACATTTCTACCCCATCCTCTTACGGCGGCGTAGATAGACTGTACAGAAGTGTTTACGGAGTAGGAAAAAAAGATGTTGAAAGATTTTTGAGGGAGCAGGACGCTTATACGCTTCATAAGCCTGTGAGAAAAAGGTTTAAAACAGCCAAGACAACGGCTTCCTCGATTGATTCTATTTGGCAAGCAGATTTAACAGACATGCAAAGATATTCTGTGTATAACGATGGTTACCGCTACATTCTATTCATAATAGACGTGTTCTCTAGATATCTGTGGCTAGTTCCTCTGAAAAATAAATCACCTGAAACAGTTGCTAAAGCCACCAAAACGCTAATGTTAAAAGAAAACAGGGTTCCTGGCTATTTTTGTACGGATATGGGGAAGGAGTTTATAGGCCGTGCTTTTCAGAATATGTTGACAGAGTTTAATATCAGCTATTACACAACCAATTCTATACATAAGGCTTCTTTAGCTGAAAGAGTTCAGCGCACCATAAAGGAACGCATGCACCGTTATTTTACACATAAAAACACATACAGATTTCTAGACATTCTGGAATCATTGGCATCATCCTACAACCGCTCACACCATCGCACGATTGGGGCAACACCTAACGAAGTTTTAGAAAGAGGTACGCTCCCGAGAAGAGATGGACCACCACCACCACCACCACCACACTCTGTGCGCTTCAAAATCAATGATTATGTAAGGCTGTCGCGTTCGGGGAATAAATTCGCAAAGGGTTTTGAGCAAGGATGGACACGCGAGATTTTTAAAGTTAGGGCTGTGAGACCTAAAGGTGTGATAATGATGTATTACATTGAAGATTTGAATGGGGAAGAAATCTCAGGAGGCTTTTACCGCGAGGAATTGCAGAAAGTTGCGTTTAATTTAGAAAAAAATGTGTTTAAAATTGAGAAAATTTTAGGAAGCAAAGGTTCAGGAAGGAGAAAAATGTACCTGGTGAAATGGCTAGGGTACCCAGAAAGCTTCAACACCTATATAAAAGCTGATGCAATAATGAAGCTTAAATAGTATGCAACATGGCTCCTAACCATTTCTACGTCACACTCCCGTCCTCCTCGTCCCTGTCTGTACACCCTAACAACACGCTAGCCAACTTTGTAACAGAACTCCATGGGCACATTGAATTGGGTCGTGATTCGTATGAGGTGGGGATATGCGAAATTCAGCTGGACACCGTCTTTTTAAATATTGAACATAAAGAAACCGTTTTTACGATTCTTAGAGACATTGACGAGTGTGAAAAAGCTGGGGTAGCTATGGATGAAACTATGCGCATCGCTCGGACTAAGATTGCACGGTATTACAGTACAGAAGTAAGACTAGGGCCGGGTCAATATGGTTCGGCCGAGGATGTTGTGAGAGGCTTAAACGAGTTTAAGAAACTCAAACCTTACGAATGATTTAGTATATGAAATCGTAAACAACCCTGCACATACACTAATCCTAAAATCAAAGACTAACAGACGTCTTAAAGAACATAGAAAGTTCAAAATTCTAACCAACGGCCGATATAGCGCAGCCTTCCAAAGAGACACATTTCACGAGACACAGTATAACTTGTCCAGATTAATGTATCAATTGAAGATGGAGAAATTGGCTGAAAGGTCCCCAGACATGTGCTATATTTACAGTAATATAGTGGAGCACCAGTTTGTTGGGGATACCCAGGCACGCCTGCTGCGCATTGCTCACATCCCCAACCATAGAGGAAGGAGTTTGAGTATTACATATGACAGCCCCATTATGTGAATGTCGCAACTAATTTAATAACCAATATCACAATATATATAAGAACGATTGAGGGCGAAAACTTCCCATTCGGTAACGGGAGCTTAACAGTGAAGCTACACTTTCGACGCACTGAGTTATAATGGATAGAAAGCCTTTCACCGTCTATCGAGGGATGCGATACCAGCGCGGTAGTGGACTTGGATCCATTTTTTCATCCATACTACGTACGGCTGTTCCTTTGCTGAAGAGGGGTGCCAGATACCTTGGAAGGAAAGCGCTACAATCAGGCCTTAACACTGCAGAAGACATATTGGCCGGGGCTAAACCTAAAGAAGCTCTAAAAAAACATTTAAAGCGTACACGGAACGAAATCATCAAAGATGCAAAGAGAAAAATGCGTGGTGGCGGGAAGAAGAAGAGGGCTCCCCGGAAGAAGAAGGGGTCACGTGGTATTAAACGTAAAAGGCTATCAAAAAAGAAATGCTGTAAGCGAATGAAACCTATGGTTGACCACTTTTTTGACTGATATAAGCTAAGGATATTGATCTCATGAATCATAGTTTGTTTACCACTTGTCGAGAGAGGAGTCACTATTTCGCCATGGCACGCTTCATCCACCCATGTAGTTCACAATGCTGTAAATCGGAGCTGTCCTTTTTTGAGCTCCCGCCAACCCAAGTTTCTATTGAGCACAGTGACTTTATTACAATTAACCCTTTAAACACAATTAGTTCACCGAGTGCACCTATAGAATTCGTGATACCCAGCTCAGGTCCTTACTTTTTTGATCCAAGCTGTGTGCACATGTACGCTAAGCTACGTATAGCCCATTCTGATGGAACGGCCTGCGATGACAAATATGCTGTATACCCTGAAACAAACTTTCTGCACGCCATATTCAACCAGTGTGACGTATATTTAAATCAGACCAACATATCGGCAGGCACGGGGTACTATCATCTACGAGCCTATTTGGAAAATGTCCTCAACTTTTCCAAAGAAGCGAAGGCTACCTTTTTAAGTGCGGAGGGATATTATCAAACTAAAGATGAAAATAGTATAAAGGACAAATTTAAAAATTCTAAAAAGAAAATATACGAGTGTTTTGGACGGTTGCACACAGATTTCACTTTCCAGGAGAAGTTGCTTGTGAACGGGGTGGATATGAAAATAAAGCTCACCCGCACGAGTCCTGAGATCTGCTTAAATCTGGATGCGAATCAAGAAGAGGGTGCAAAGTCCGTTGTGGTTCACATTATGGACACATACCTCCGCGTACGGCGAGTGAAATTAAGTTCACCAAAACAACTAGAAATTGAGAAAAATTTACTAAACGCTACAGTGAAATATCCTATTAACAGAGTGCAGATCAAACTATATACGGTTCCTGCAGGGTTGGCATCGAAGCAGATAGAAAACATTGCCCTGGGAAATCTTCCTAAAAGGATATTAATCGGCATGCAGGACCACGCTTCGGTGAATGGAAAATATAAAAAGAGTGCCTTTAAATTCGAGAATTTCGGACTTAAAAATATAACTCTATACGTTAATGGCACTGCTTTGGGTGGAACAATGGGTACGGACTATTCATCAGACGCTGTGTTACCTCTTTGTGCCAGAGCCTATAGTAATCTGACCCATATTGCAGGTGATTGTGATGAGCTTGGTAATGGGGTAACGCAGGAAGAATTCATTGATCAATTTAACCTTTATCCGTTTGACATTACACCTGACTTATCTGCTAGCGTAAATACCCATTTAACACCACAGCAGAGCGGTAACATCTCAGTGCGGCTGGAATTCGCCAAGCCTATAGACGCTCCTATTAGTACTAGTATATCTCGAATCGCAAGCCCTAATAGAAGTAGATAGATTTAGAAGCGTTATCACTGACTTTTAAAATGGATGCTAACACACTTCAGAAAGTAATGGAGCGAGTCACACGTTCCAAATTTATCGGCGTGTTTGCGAAGAATGAAACATTGAGTTTGCCAAGTACGCGAGAATGCGGTAGTCTTATTGTGAACACAGACATCATCGGTAATGAAGGGATTCACTGGATCGCTGTCTATTTTAAAAATAGACAGCGCTTGTACTATTTGATTCACTCGGTACTCAACCCTGGAGTGACCCTATTATTGTAAAATTTCTCGCTCAGTTACATATTCCCGAAGTTGTATGGAACCCATTTCGTATGCAGGGATATTTTACTAATGTTTGCGGAATGTACTGTGTCTCATTTCTCATGCATATGTCAAATGATAAAGAATTTATAAATTTTTTAAATTTATTTGACCCGTGTCACACTCACCGAAACGATGAAATGGTATGCAGACAGATAAAAAACCGTTTTCCAATTGTACGTACTCGTTGTATATTATAATGTTTTTGTTCGTATATTTGTAACGGTATATTCGTTTATTGTACTGATTTCTTTCATTTAATAAATTTATGAAAATATATTGTGTCTTCTTATCCCAAAAAGATCGAAAAACACTTATATTATTTCGGTGTGACACTGCTGACTGATCAGTATATCATCCATATTCCGAGGTTCTTCAAAAGATTGTATAACTCGTGTCAAATCCTCATCGGACCTTAAAGGAATAATGAAAACATATACAGAGTATACAAACAGATCCCCATTATGTGAAGATATCTTTGGTTCGATTACCAATTTCGATTTTAGCATGATGGGGAAATAACATTGATTGACATTTTTGACTAGTATCTATTTGACGAAATACTACAACTCTCCATATATATATATATATATATATATATAAAATCGAATTATGGACACTTACATTTCTATGGTAGTCCCTTGCGTCGGATTGTAAGGAGCGTCACTGCAAATATCTTCTACGGTTTGCGTCGAAAATAATTCGCCACAATCAAGCGCATTGAAAAGACTAATTGTGGTTAATGCTGCAGTATCACGTTCTTCATACAAGTCTGGGGAGACGTACAGGTCCATGGTGGAGGATGTGTGACACTGCTGACTGATCAGTATATCATCCATATTCCGAGGTTCTTCAAAAGATTGTATAACACGTGTCAAATCCTCATCGGACCTTAAAGGAATAATGAAAACATATACAGAGTATACAAACAGATCCCCATTATGTGAAGATATCTTTGGTTCGATTACCAATTTCGATTTTAGCATGATGGGGAAATAACATTGATTGACATTTTTGACTAGTATCTATTTGACGAAATACTACAACTCTCCATATATATATATAAAATCGAATTATGGACACTTACATTTCTATGGTAGTCCCTTGCGTCGGATTGTAAGGAGCGTCACTGCAAATATCTTCTACGGTTTGCGTCGAAAATAATTCGCCACAATCAAGCGCATTGAAAAGACTAATTGCGGTTAATGCTGCAGTATCACTTTCTTCATACAAATCTGGGGAGACGTACAGGTCCATGGTTGAGGAATGATTATTCACTGATGCGAAAATAGCTACTGTTACTCCCAACTGAAAATATCCCCTTTTATATGCACATTCGCCAAGCTCCGCCCAAAAGACCAGATGTTCGTAGTGATTGGCTGCCGATGTAGCTGGGTGGAGCTATGACGTGTACCAATCCGCTATAACGAGACCGGACGAGTAACATATATATAAAATCGAATTATAGGCACTACATTTCTATGGTAGTCCCTTATATTATATTTTTTACTTACAAATTATTAGTATTGTTTGTTAACATAATTGTTAACTTATTTTATAATAAAGAAATTATATCCTAATTATATTTTAAAAAGAACATTCGGTTTCAACGTTAAGCTGTGGTCTAAGGTGGCGTGGCATGAATAAATACTAAAATAAAATTAAATGTTAAAAATCTTTATTCATACGTTATTAAAAGTTAAAAATCTTTATTAATAAAACAGGATAGAAGCATATGAAAGTCAAGGTAAACTATAGTTGTAAATTATAGTTAGGTTATACGATGTTTTCGGGCATACTACTGCCTCGGGTTAAATGATCCTGTTATTTAAATCACGTAATTGAAAGAGTTAATCATTATTGCTACATAGAAAAAATCGTGCATTACGATGTTTTTCGGGTATACTACTGCCTCGGGTCAAATGGTCCTGTTATTTTAAATCACGTATTTGAAAGAGTTAATTATTATTGCTACATAGAAAAAATCGTGCATTACGATGTTTTTCGGGTATACTACTGCCTCGGGTCAAATGGTCCTGTTATTTTAAATCACGTATTTAACGACACATCGCGCTCATTTCCATTGCTATATATGGCTCTAGGATCGGCCCTGACGAGATGTATTTCGTAGGTTAGGTTAGGTCTCTTACATATAAAAGTCCATGTGGTAGAGTAAGCAACGAACCCCATCGACGAGATGTATTTCTGAACCCATGTTAAACTGGAGGTCTAATTTACGAGCGAGTGCACGTATTATGTTCTTGTACCGCCATAGGCGAGAAAGAGTTAATTAGTATTGCTACATAGAAAATCGTGCATTATGATGTTTTTTCGATTATTATTTATTGAACAAAACTCTCGCTCTCTTTCTATATATATATATATATATATATATATATATATATATATATATAGAAAGAGTGGTCTGGAAGGAACTTTACCAATGATTAAATTCTCTTTGCGAGTGACCCGTTGCCCGCGTCGGGCTAACCTTTGGTTAGCTTCCGCCCGAATTGTTCATTCTGACGAAGGTCAAGCTTTTCACTCCACCTTAGACCTACAGTTTAACGTGGATTCCGAACCACGACCCATCAGCAGCCCAGCGTCTTGACCACTAGGCCTCCTAGGGTACCCATTTATCTACCAACCACTTTCTTTATTGTGTGGAAGGATGAACAGCTGGGTTTTGCTGCGCGCCGGCTGCCGTCGGGTCTCGAACCCTGGGCCGATAGATTCGTAGTCCGCGACGCTAACCACTACACCACCGAGGCGGTATTTGTCATTACTTACTCGGACTATAGTGGATTTAATTATCCCAGAAGAGTTCCTTGTTCCATGCACGGTCTGTGTGTAGCATATATATGCTATATTTTTCATTATTTCGTTATCTCTCCTCCTCGTGTGCAGAAACGTTCCTTAATACTTATGTCGTTTCTATTCATTTATATACTGCGCGGTCATTGCAGTTATTTGCATATATATATATATATATATATAATATATATATTTGTGTACGTTTTTCCCACTGTTATTCGTGACTTAAATATTTATAATAAAAATCAAGTGTCTAAAAAAGTTATTTAATAAGCAGACTTTAATTGGATTCATTGTAGAAGTAATAACAATGGCAATATTAATATTTGTAGCATTGGGTGCTTATCGAGGGCTGTCTTTAAGAAAGGTCTCTCGCAAGCAGATTTTCTCCGAAACCAACCTCGCTATAGTGGACTGTGTTTTGGGGAAATCCAACTTTCATCGTTTCTTTTAATTTCGTTTTTTCATTTTTTCTTCGCAGGGAATGAGGCTCGTATGTTTCTTAACTTTTCATCTCGTTTGGTGGGTTTCGAATTGTATCGTAAATTATCGTATTTCGAATTGTATCGTAAATGATCATTTCGTTTCGTTATTCGTGAGGGCTGAATTATGGATAACTATGTTATTTGTTTCGTTCATCTTCAAGTTTAATGAAGCTGGGTATCCCTTATAAAAATTCGTTTCTGTCTAACGAATTATTTATTGGGTAACTTTGTTAATTCTATTATTGCGTAAATCTTTCTAATGTGTTACTGAATAACTATAAATATATATTGTGGTATTTTATATATATATATATATATATATATATATATATATATATATATCAGAAGATATTTAAAAGACTGATATAATTATAGTAAACTTATGTCGAAATAGTTACCCATAAAATTAATTGTTTTCGGCTGAATTATGGATAACTATGTTATTTGCTTCGTTCATCTTCAAGTTTAATGAAGCTGGGTATCCCTTATAAAAATTCGTTTCTGTCTAACGAATTATTTATTGGGTAACTTTGTTAATTCTATTATTGCGTAAATCTTTCTAATGTGTTACTGAATAACTATAAATATATATTGTGGTATTTTATATATAATATATATCAGAAGATATTTAAAAGACTGATATAATTATAGTAAACTTATGTCGAAATAGTTACCCATAAAATTAATTGTTTTCGGCTGAATTATGGATAACTATGTTATTTGTTTCGATAAGTTCAACTTCAAGGAAGCGCAAGTTAATGTTATATTTTGCATATAATCCACTATATACATCTATTGTAAAACAATATATACATCTATATTTCAATTAAGTGTGTAATTATTTAATTCATCTACCATATTGTGGTACACAATGCTTATTAGAATACATGGTGCGATCTGGCGACTCAGCACCCCAATACAAGGCGTGATCTGGCAACTCAGCCAGAATAGAGGCTTATAAAAGCTCGAGAAGCTGGTGAATACTCATTCCCAGCTCGGCTGCAGCCGAGCAAGGACCTCTGGTCCTTCTTTTTTTGGCCCTTTGGTAAACCCCTTAGTGGCCTCTTAGGTTAGGAAAACGAAAATAATATGCCTTGCTATCAATGGCAACTACTCTCTCTCTCTCTCTCTCTCTCCTTCAGGCGTCTCTCTCTCTCTCTCTCCTACAGGCGTCTCTCTCCCTCCTTCAGCTCTCTCTCTCTCTCTCCTACAGGCGTCTCTCTCCCTCCTTCAGCTCTCTCTCTCCTGCATGTGTAACTACTGCATGTGTACCTCCTGCATGTGTGCGTATGTGTGTGTACCTCCTGCATGTGTATCTCCTGCATGTGTACCTCTCCCCCTTGGCTGATTAGGCGTATATAGTAATAATGCATGCAATAATACTGCTAAAAAGAGGTATCTGACAACCATTTACAGCCAACTGGCTGATTAGAAGTCTATAATAATGTATACAATGGTATAGCGGTATCTGGCAACTCAAGCCATTTACGCCAACTGGCTGATTAGGAGCCTATAAAACAACGCCAACTCGGCTGAAGTCTTAATGTGCACTTGGCTCCTGCCAGGTGAACACCTCTCCTCCTTTCTCTCCTCCTCTCTCTCTTGGGGGATAACGCCGTCTCCAAGTTTCCCCCCACCCCCCTTTGCAACAACCCCCTTTGCAACAACCCCCTTTGCAACAACCCCACCCCCTTTGCAACAACCCCCCTTTGCAACATTACATAATAACCTGCAACATTCTTGCACTCTCCCCTTTTGCGGCTATACTACTGATTGCCCCGGGCAATGCAACAGATGTTTGTTAAAAATATCGACTCGGACTTTTTAAAATGCATCTGTGAAATGTGTCTTAACGTTATAAAATGTAATGTACCAATGAAATCCCCTCAGAAGGCTCGCCTACGCCTTTACAAGAACATAATATGTACACTCGCTCGTAAAAGTCAAACTGTAGGGAAGAAAAAACGAATTATTGTACAAAGATGGGGTGGGGTCATTCTTCCCCATCTTATATTCAGTTTTGGGGACTTTACTGACTACAGGGTGTCCCATAAGTCCGGCATCATAGGAGAAATTCATATTTTTCTATTTCTACAAACCATAATTCATATTTTTCTTATGCTCGGGATGTCAATTTCCCGTCCATCATTCTGTTCAGTGACGAGGCTGTTTTTTATGGAAATGGTGAGGTAAATCGACAGGACACCCGCTACTGGTCTCAAAACAACCCTCACTGGTATACCTCTTCAAAGGAACAAGGTGCATCTCGGGTGATGATATGGTGTGGCATTTGGAAGGATCGCATCATGTCACTGGAGGCACCTACCTACGTATGCTCAAGGAAGAAGCATTTCCCAGTGTCTTGAACGAAGAAGGAAATATCCCAACATGGTTCCAGCAAGACGGCGCTCCTGCACATTACAGCACCCAAGTAAGGGGATACCTGTACCAACAATTCCCTGGTCATTGGATAGGACGTCGAAGGCCTGTGGAATGGACAGCTAGAAGCCCGGATCTCACGCCACTAGATTTTTATCTCTGGGGCCACTTGAAAACGCTGGTATACGCAGAGAAAATTAGGAGTGTTGAACATTTGCGGCAGCGCATTCACCGTGTGCTTGCTGACTGGTATCACGTCTGAATTTGTGTATTGAAAACAATGGTGGACATATTGAGCACGTTCTGTAAATAAAAGCTTTTGTTTTGCCTTTTTTATTATTTTTCCTATAATGCCGGACTTATGGGACACCCTGTAGATTAATATAATGAAGAAAGTGGTAGTGATTCCACACGAGGTGTATGCTTCAATGCAAAGTTCAAAGAGTCCAGACACGGTTCTAGAACCCCGTAAAAGCAGGCTTAAAAGAATGAAAAGCAAATTCTTAGCCCTCTTAAACAGTGAAAAGTCACCTGATGAGAAAAGAATCTTATACGAAGAAGCTCTGCAGAAATTTCTTCTCGAGTACGAAAATTATAAGAATCCGACAGAGATCCCCGTGGTTATTAGACACAGCGCAGTCAAGATGAGCATGGCGACATAGGACCTTGGGCTAAAGCCACCAAAACGCTGATGTTAAAAGAAACAGGATTCCTGGCTATTTTTGTACGGATATGGGGAAAGAATTTATAGGCCGAGCTTTTCAGAGCATGTTGACAGAGTTTAATATCAGTTACTACACTAGCAATTCTATACATAAGGCCTCTTTAGCTGAAAGAGTTCAACGAACCATAAAGGAACACATGCATCGCTAATTTACACATAAAAACACATGCAGATATATAGACATTCTAGAGTCGCTGGCCTCATCCTACAACCGTTCACATCACCGTACGATTGGGACAACACCTAATGAGATTTTAGAAAGAGGTATGCACGCAGAGCCTGATGTAAGAAGAGATATTTGTAGAATACCGCCACACTCTGCGCGTTTCAAAATCAATGATTATGCAAGACTGTCTCGTTCGGGAAATAAATTCGCGAAGGGATTTGAGCAAGGTTTGACACGTGAGATTTTTAAAGTTAGGGCTATGAGACCTAAAGGCGAGCTAATGCTGTATTACGTTGAAGATGTGAATGGGGAAGAAATCGCAGGGCTTTTACCGCGAGGAGTTGCAGAAAGTGACATTTAATTTAGGAAAAAACATGTTTAAAATTGAAAAAACATTTTAGGCAGCACCTAACCATTTCTACGCCACACAACCGTCGTCTTCGTCTCTCTCTGTACATACTAGCAACATCCTGGCCAATTTTGTAACAGAACTCCATGGGCCCATTGAATTGGGTCGTGATCCGTATGAGGTGGGGATATGCGAAATTCAGCTGGACACCCCCATTTTAAGTATTGATTATAAAGAACCCGTTTTTATGGTTCTTTGAGACCTTGATGAGTGTGAAAAAGCCGGGGTAACTCGGGATGAAACCATGCGTATCGCCCGGAGTGGGGATGCATGATATTACACTACAGTAGTAACACTAGGCTCGGGCTGTTATGGTGCGGCTGAGGATGTTGTGAGAGACTTAAACGTAGGGATCTAGGCTTGCTTTAAACCCTAGATCCATGTCCCAAAGCTGGATCCTGTCTGCCTTGCAGATAGCTGGTGAGGGAAGCTATATTTATGGGATCTCTTTGCGAGAGACCCGTTGCCCACGTCGGGCTAAAATCATGAAAAAGAAAAACTATGGTATTTGTCATTTACCATTACTTATTCGGACTATAGTGGATTTAATTTTCCCAGAAGAGTTCCTTGTTCCATGCACGGTCTGTGTTTAACATATGTATGTATATATGAGGTTGTAACATATATTCTGCTCGATTTTTTAGTTCATTCAAAACAAAAATTAAAGGACTTATAAGGACAAATTTGGTCGAATTTTTAGTTTATTCACAACAAAAATTAAATGACATAATGACAAATTAATCATCAATATAATTCCCTTCTTTTTCTATAACCTCCTCCCACCTGTAGAAAAGTTTTTTATGCCACGTTCGAAGAAATCCCTTGGTTTCGAGTTAAAAAAAAAGCGATCACTTCGTTTTCGATAGCTTCCCTGGATTGCAACTTCTGTCCATCTAAGTGGTGTTGCAGACTTCTGAATAAATGGTAGTCTGAAGGTGCGATATCCGGAGAATAAGGTGGATGAGGCATTTTTTTCCCAACCAAATGTCTCCAATTGGGCAGTGGTGATTCGAGCAGTGTGAGGGACCGCGTTATCCTGGTGGAATAGAACACCTCTGCGATTAATTAATGCAGGACGTTTTTCTTGTAATGCCATCTTCAATCGTTGGCGTTGTTGGCAGTAGACTTCAGCTGTGATTGTTTGGTTATCTGGCAGAAGCTCAAAATGAATAATTCCTTGCATATCCCACCAAACGCAGAGCAAAATTTTCTCTGGATGGGGTTCCATTTCTTGGCTGAGGCTCAGGTTTTGTTTCACGGCTAAGCCACTGATGTCGACGCTTAATATTGTTATAGAAGACCCATTTTTCATCCCCAGTGACGATCCGATTCAAAAACGGTGCCTGCAGTTGCCGAGAATGCAGTGATGTGGAAATATCGATTCGATGTTGAAGATTCGCTTGTGGCAAATCATGCGGAACCCATTTTCCAACTTTCACTACTTTTCCTAACAGCTTCAAGTGACGATGAATGGTCATATGGCTAACGCCGAGTTGCAGGCCAAGTTCTCTTGCAGTTACCGTTGGGTTTTCCTCCACTGTTGCTTTCAGCAACTCTTCATCTGACTCATTTGGTCGTCGTTTTCGTTGATAATCTTTCAGACTGAAGTCTCCATTTCTGAACTTCTAAAACCATCTCCTACACATACATTCGCTCACAACATCATTTCCATAAACCCTTTGAATGTTTTTTGAGGATTCACTAGCGTTAGATCCTTTATGGAACTCATACAGCATTACATGTCGAATATGTTCTTTCGTGGGCTCCATGTTTTTTCAATTACTGTAAGTAGTGTAGCGGCAAAAGGGGAGAGTGCAAGAATGTTGCAAGTGATTACGTAATGTTGCAAAGGGGGCGGGGGCGTTGCAAGGGGGTGTTGCAACAAAAAATTTACCCCAAAGGGGGGATGCTGCAGGTGCAACAAGGAAAACTTGGAGGCGGCGTTATCCCCCAAGAGAAAGGAGAGAAAGGAGGAGAGGTGTTCACCTGGCAGGAGCCAAGTGCATATTAAGACTTCAGCCGAGTAGGCGTTGTTTTATAGGCTCCTAATCAGCAAGTTGGCTTAGAAGGCGTAAATGGCTTGAGTTGCCAGATAGCGCCATGTATTCAGTTTGTGCTATATATTTAATTCTAATCGAAGACTGAGTTGCCAGATACCATTGTATACATTATTATAGACGCCTAATCAGCCAGTTGGCTTAGAAGGCGTTGCCAGATACCATTGTATACATTATTATAGACGCCTAATCAGCCAGTAGGCTTAGAAGGCGTAAATGGCTAGAGTTGCCAGATACCACTTTTTAGCATTGTCAGATACCATTGTATACATTATTATAGACTCCTAATCAGCCAGTTGGCTTAGAAGACGTAAATGGCTTGAGTTGCCATGTTGCCAGATACCATTGTATACATTATTATAGACGCCTAATCAGCCAGTAGGCTTAGAAGGCGTAAATGGCTAGAGTTGCCAGATACCACTTTATAGCATTGTCAGATACCATTGTATACATTATTATAGACTCCTAATCATTGGCTTAGAAGACGTAAATGGCTTGAGTTGCCATGTTGCCAGATACCATTGTATACATTATTATAGACTCCTACTTTTTAGCATTGCCAGATACCATTGTATACATTTAGAATTCCGTTATGCGCCATGTATTCAGTTGCCAGATACCACTTTTTAGCATTATTATGGTGAGTTGTCTCACTAAACAATTAAAAGATTTCGTGCCATGTATTCAGTTGCCAGATACCACTTTTAGCGATACCATTGTATACATTTAGAATTCCGCTAGTAGGTTTAGAAGGCGTAACATGTCATAATTAGAATTAAGTAAAACAACATTGCATCATTCTGTTTATTATAAATATATAGAAAATAAATATACATTTCAATAATAAGAAATATATACACACACACACACACACACAATTATGGAGCTATATAGAAATAAATATACATTTCAATAATAATAGAAATATGCATATAATCATAACCGTACAGGAGATATATAGAAATAAATATACATTTCAATAATAATTGAGGAATATGTATATAATCAAAAAATATATGCACACACAATTATGGAGATATATAGAAATAAATATACATTTCAATAATAATAGAAATATGCATATAATCATAACAGTACAGGAGAAATATCAAGCAAAATATATAAATACATTTCACTTTTTTTCAAAATACTAAACTCGCACTTAATCGAGTTTACAATTACATCATTATTGCTCTGCATTACGCAGTATACGCGGTTTAATAATATTTCACCGCTTAAAGTATAGGGAAATCTGTATTCGATATGAAGGGCTTTCATATCGTTCAGTACTGTTTTTGTTCCCACTTTACAACCGGTTGGTAAATCATCTTTAAATACGTCTAGAATACAATCAAAAGCACGCACAAAGAGTTCATCGTTAGCTACATTATTAAACACAAGTTTATAAGTGTCACAACCATGCGATTTACCATTTCTATGGTTGAACAGTATCCATGTTTGTGCCATTAGAAGTTCGCTGTAAACAGCGAATGTCCCTCTCTTAGCTGTGCCTCTCTAATTCGTCTCCTTTGATTTCTCCCAAATAATGACTTATACTGTACGTACAGAGTAAGTCACTCTGACGTCATAAAGTAACTTAGTTTCCTTCACGTTTCGATCACGTGCTTAGTATGAGGCTATCCTTAGTATTCAATGTATGGTACATTCTTTAATACTAATAAAAGCTTTACTATATATAAGTCATTATTTATATGTTGTGTCCTGTCGGTGTTATGCAACCATACTCATTCATACATCCATGTTCCTTCTTGACCGTTGTCCTTTATTAATTTTATCACCTATTACCTATTTTATTACCTATTACCCATTGTCTAGTTATGCTCTATTAACTTATCAGTCTATGTTTACTCGTGTCTATATTACGCACACAACCTATTGTGTGACGAATGATATGTGTACACTGTACACTACTGTGTGCAGTCGTACATGTCTATTGACGATCATGATTACGTACATGTATTCTTTTTAAGTTTTATTTTTTTTTATTATTTCACCTCTCGCAAGTTGTTTATTATTGCTGAGACGAAGGTTCGAATTCCGATTACGTCGTCAAAAGCGAGCCTCTGAATTCGAACTCTTCTCTCTTGCCTCTGCTACCAATTTATAACGTTAAGATGTGATGTTATATTATTATAATATACCATTGTTCCCTGCCAGGCTACTGGTTATTATCTACTTAGGCACATAGTTATCCACGTTCTCATTACCTGTACTTACTACTTCTACCTAATTGTCATTCAAACTCCGTTACTTATGTCTTACGTTATCATTAATGTCCGTGTACTTTCAAATGAAAAGTACACCGTAGTTTTTCTCCGCTTTCCTCATCGCTGGCTAATTAGACTTTCAAACTATAATAACCAACCATTCTTCTAATAATATTTGACATAATTTGGCGTTATCATTGTTAACTATAAATATATATAACATTGTTGTTAATCCCCTTTAAATTATAAAACAACGAAGAACTCTCCTTCATTATTTAAATTGTGTTACCTATTCAGATTACTTCAGTATTAGATATGTCAATTAACAAATTGCTAAAATTGTAATTAACGGTAATTAATGTATGTAATATAATGTAATTTATGTACTGAATGTACTCGGTACATGTCGGCCCCCGACATTATGTCGCCACCCAAAAGTGTATACCTTACAAAAATTAGTAATTTTTTTGTTAACTTTTTGCTTAAATTATGCTTAACATCAGAATTCTGTAGCTCTCCAGCTAAAGTGGGAGCTTAACCTTCAACTGCATTCCCCCAAAATTGAGGCTTATTTATTTCTTGTATTGTAAATTAATTCATTCCTGCCTGAACCGTTGTTACCAGAGGTGGCTCCGCTCTCATTTTAAATTCCTGCCTGAGCCGTTGTTACCAGAGGTGGCTCCTCTCTCATCTTAAATTCCTGCATGAGCCTTTACCCGAGGAGGCCGAGCCCCACTCGCCTTAAATTCCTGCCTGGTCCCTTGTTACCAGAGGTTGCACCTCTCCCACTCTAAATTCCTGCCTGAGGCTTAGACCAACGAGGCCAAGCCTCCTCATTTTAAATTCCTGCCGTAACTCTTACTCGAGGAGGACAAGCCTCCTCGCTTTCAATTCCCACCTTAACTATTGTGAAATGGGGTCGAACCTCTACCCCTGTAAATTCCTGCTTGAGCTGTTGTTGTAAGAGGTAAAACCTCTTCCCCTGTAAACTTCTGACTCTCAGTGCCTCGTTCTGTATATACATTTGTAAATAAAAATTTTTTGAGTGAACTAAAACTCCAATTTTTGAAGTGAAGTGTTTCCATTCACCCCTTCGGGAAAAAACTTGGTAGAAACTGTTCATTGGTACTCGGATGCTCTCGGCTAAGGCTGAGCTTACCCAACAAGGACCACCTTCGTTGGATTGTCCAAAGTGCATTAACCCAAAAAAGTCGCAAGCGGGCAGAGGCTCGCACAACCTATGCGCGACATAAGCATGCTTTTCCAATCGAGGGTTTATTTCTACCGACTCGAGCTTTTCAATCGTGAACTCACTCAACATAGCGGCAATTGAAATAATCTTCTAAATCGTTACGACAACTGCGCGTTATATAAAGAAATAGTTCTTCAGGGTGAACGGTGTAGGTGAGCTCAGCCTTGTACCGATCAATTGCTTTGTACCAAAGTTCATGGTATTTCAAAGAGTCTAAACTTTTTAAATAAACGTCCAGCTCTACACCATTCTCACCAGCCCTACACTCGGTAAACCCATCGAGCAGAGCGGTGTATGCGTATTCAAGTACTGCATCAAAATAAAGCATATCCGTAACACGCGCGTCTAATATAGGTTTCAGCTTGCGGAATCCGACGATCTCAAACATTCTGTCAAGGATGAAACGGTTTCGCGTAGGAACAAGAGCGTTATTATCAGAAGCATTCTTCCACATCAGCCGTATATCAATGCACGGCCGATCGTTATTTATACACAACGTACATACAACGGCGTATGAGGGTGCGTCACTAATCTGCTCTCTTCTTGTACCTACGTTAGCAGGTATTTTATAACGATCTTCACTCCACTTCTCAACTATCACGAAGATTCTATTCATCTCCTCGACACTTAAATAAACCCGTTGTTTGTTTGTCTACATTCCGTTTCCAGTACATAGCTAACGGTACCGGATTTACGCCTGAACACGCGCAACGATTTCGTCACGGACACATCGTACGAGGCGTTGAGAATGCTGCTCAAAGGAAGTTCCATCGTATTCGAGGAGCGCACGTCCACTCGGCTCAAGCTCTGAGATAACTATGAGCCGTGTGAGGCACGCAGGTAGGCAGGAACGGTTCGACGGGCGGCTGACTCGATGATACGTGAATGGGGTTGTTCGAACTCGTATGATCCGCGAGTCGTACCGAATTGTTGTACATATTTGTTTTTCCGGTACAAGAATTAATTTTATCACTACCAGCCTACGCACCAGACAGTTTACCTCAGGATAAGAACTAGGCACATTTTATGTTTTACTGAACATCTTCACACTCCGGCGCACTATTTGAGAGGAACATATGCTCATATTTTTCCTTTCTGCCCATCAAACGATACTCGTCTCTAAAGTCTGTTAAAAACTCACGCAGGGCACTAGCCACAACCTCACTACGAACCTCATCATGATATACGTTAATATAGTGATAAAAATACTTAAGATTGTCCATGATCACGAGATTCACATTTTCAGTCGTAGGGTATGAGTAATCGACATGGTGTAGCATGACGTAATACCGCCTGTCACACCACCCATCCGCAAGACTCATTAGCTATACCTGCTGCTTCTCTTCTGCACGCGTTGTTTCTTTTACTTCACGGTGTATGTGAGACTTTATAAAGTTTAGCTCTGCAGTATACTTCAGCACATCGTCTGTGCAACGAAAGCCTTCAACGGTCTCACCAGAACATCCGTAGAGTATTTGTACATCTTGGAACTTCGCACAATCCAATGTGTTTTTAAAAAAGGCATAGGAGGGAGGAATAGGAAGTTTTTCGGTATCCACCACATCCTGGCACTTTGCTGAATACCATTTCATAAACGTTGTGCAAGCAATATTAAAGGTAGCCATTTGAATACACGTCTGATCTTTTCTTCTGAATACACGTCTGATCTCTCGGGCTTACTGCAGTCGACTGACCACGCAGGGACTCCCAGATAGTAGCATGACTCACGGTCTTACAGTGGGCGGAGCTTAGAACTTTCACCTGCGCACACACACACACACACACACAAAGGAGAAAGTAAAACGCTAATTGAAACATGATTTATTTAATAAACGAGATATTCAAGTTATATATATTTACAAATACGATTTAATAAAAGAGATATTCAAGTATTCAAGTTATATATATATATTTACAAATACGATTTAATAAACGAGATATTCAAGTTATATATGTATATTTACAAATACGTGTAATAAATCAATAGATACGATTATATACAAGACAAATACGTGTCAGTTAACAATAGAAGCATCAAGCGTTATGGTATCCAAAGGGTACGGTATCATAGGTACCAGGTGACTGGTAACGTTTCCTATAGGTGTTACGGCACACCTTCGTACCCCTAAGTTCCTTCACGCCCCCCAGCTTCTGCGCCCGAAAATTGTAGGTGCCTACAATTAGTTGGGAGGTCGTTCGCCCTCATCATCGTCCAAACACACTCGATCCTTCAACGATTCAAAGTTAACAACCCGCCGATTCGCATGGTTGAGCGTAATACCCTTTGCCTTCACGATATATTTCATTTCCTCCTCCACCCTGACCCGTACCCCATAAGTTTTAGGTCCTGTTGAGACAAAAGAGTCGGCGTATGCGTTGCCCCCATACTCATCCTTGATCTCATCAGTGAGCTCGCCGAGGAACTCCCCAATAGCGGGCATGTATTCACCCTCCCTCTCTGTGAATATCACGCTATCTGTATCGGCATACAATACTCTCCGCCCAAGAGAATGCAATAGACCCCAAAGTTTTATACTGGCTTAGGCTGTTGTGAAGCTGGCCACAGGTATGTTTGTAACCCTTGAGGTATCTGTGGCCAATTCAGTGTTGTTGTACTTTATTATGTAAGTATTACCTACATTCACGATCTCCATGACCTCTTTATCGGGAGCATTGGCATAATCCCAGACATCGCTATAACTTTGTGCCAAATGAATGTTCCCTTTGCCGGTATTCTGCGCAAATTTTCTCCATAGACTGTTTAGACACAACTTTGCACTAAGCGCTTGCCAGGATTCTTTACAATTTGGACACGATCAAGTTGTATACCTTCGCGGTCGCGGTAACGTTGAATATAGGCAGACTTTTCATCTTCGGTATCAACTCCTCGCGGATACCCTGATGCCTCAACCTTATCCTTCAAAAAGGCGTTTATATATGGTGTGAAAAGGTTGGGTAGCTTCTGAAACCTCCACACCTCATGTATCTTCAGTATTCTATAACCATGGCGTACGGCTAGGGCCAGCTCAGGACTTGTATATACGCCTCTGATCTTACGCTGGTGGGGTATATGGTTACAATCGCCGTTATCCTCTTCAGCGCACTTCACGCACAGGGGAAACATGAGCATGTCGTCGATAACGACAGGTAAGATCCGGACTATCGCGTACATTCGTTCTAAAAACGTTTGTCCGTTTACCACATTTGGGGCACTCGTCACATTCGATACCCATACACTCATCACAGATGGTCTGGCTCACAAGTAAATGTGGAATTACCTATTTGGTTTCAGCGTTCGTATATGTTTCTATATCGTAGTACACAGTTATACAAGGGTTATTTTTAGGCTTAGCATCTTTCATATAACATACATGCTTTACTCCATCCGCCTTATATTCCTCCTGGCATGTAGGACAGTGAATTCGTCACACTTGTGCTTAAATTTTCCCCAATTATCCATTGTGTGAAACATACCACATTCACAGATTCTCATTTTCCTGCACGTGCCAATTGATTTATGGAAATCAAAACAGCTATTATTGAAAAATGTGCGTCTACACACATCACAGTCTCTCTTCTCAGCGTCAACTACACGGCTTTCACATTTGGTGCTTTTACACTGCTCACATACCATGTGACATTCTTTACAATGTCGCACAATATCATCGGCAAACTCGAGGCACCCCTTACACAAATCATGATGTCTCCCATATTTTCGACTTTTGTCATAACTCGCGTAAAGTCCTACGACGATCATCCAACCCAAATACAATTATGCGGACATTCATTTCCTGTTCTACCCTTCTCAGCTCTTCAGGACCCATATTACAGTCAAATTCAAGTTCACAGTCTACAGCTAGTTTACGGGCACGCTCCACGACCGTAGGCAGCCAAATTTTTTGAGTCCGTGTATTTTGTACAGTAAACATACGTGCTAAGAGTACTGCTATAAAGCCGCAACCACGATCGACGTTTATATGCTTTCGGTAAATAGTCGGAGAATTGAAGTTAAGAGTATACGGTATGGCACTATGACCCGCAACACGGAATACACGGTCAATATTTACCGTGAAGTTGTCCATATTGAAGGTTATGCTACTTTGGGAGGCTTGCATTATACGTCCTAATATATATTCTACATCTTCAGCCGCCAAACGTCTAAATGGCACTATCACCCAATAATCGTCTACATCACCGTCATCTGACCCGAATCCAAAGGACAGACTCGTCCTGACTTCACGCTCGTCGCGATTCTGAAGAGCAAACTCTACAATACGCTGTACAACCCGGCGTAGCTCGCGCTCAATTCCATTGCTATACATGGCTCTAGGGTCGACCCTGACTCTATACCGATTTCTAGTCAAGGCTGGGGTGGAGGCTGCGGATCGCATCAATTCGATCGTTATATCATCCTCAGCAGAACGGGGGGCAACTGTGACGGATGAATTAGGGGGTATATTAGCGGAAGGTGCTGATGGGGGGCCTGTTGCGTAGGAGGTTGATGGTTGGGGATCTATTATTGTAGACTTAACAGAACGGGGGGCAACTGTGGCGGATGAATAAGGGGATATATTAGCGGGAGGTGCTGCTGGGGGGCTTGTTGCGTAAGGGGTTGAGGGTTGGGGATCTATTGCTGGTGCAACAGGCGCGTATTTCGGTCGCTTTATACCTGACGTGGGGTTCTCACACCTCCGCTTTGGACGTGCTACCGGTATCGCTGGTGAGGATTCGTTGGCAGGGTAGGAGATTACAACTACACTGTCGTCGAGGACATCCGTAATGTCAATGATGGGATGCTCTACCTCATCGTCATTCACGGTTCTGTGGGAGAAGAAAGCAAAATATAAGGAACAGCACTCAAAATTTGTAATATTTTGTAAATGACCCCAATTAGGAGTGTTAGAAATGGACTCTGTAGAAAAATTCAGATTCACAAGTCCATCCATATGTATTATATCTGGACCTACAGGATGTGGTAAAACTGTGTTTATGCTTAAAATCATTAATGAAAAGGGAGAGATGTTCTCGAAATTTGTGCATAAAGTTATATGGTGCTATTCGACGTATCAATCAGTGTTCAACAAGTACCAAGATGATATTTTGTTCCACAAAGGCGTATATGACGTTAATTCGTTAAAGGGAAATGAACATACAATCATTGTAATTGACGATCTCATGTTGGAGATGGATAAAACGTTTGCCGAGACATTTACAGTATTCTCCCACCATCTCAACATAAGCGTGTTCTTCATCAATCAGAATCTATTTTTCAAAAATAGATACATGCGCGATGTGTCGTTAAATGCGCAATATCTAGTCTTATTCGCGCAACGTAGAGATGTATCACAAATTGGGGTATTATCCAATCAAATGTTCACGAATCAGCGTAAGGAGTTTTTGGAAGTTTATAAAGAAGCTACAAGCACGCGTTACGGATATTTGCTTTGCGACCTTCATCCGCGAAACACGTTTAGAGTGCTTCTACGAACGAATATATTTCCAAACGAGCCTGAAACGGTGTATATTCCAGAATGACAAAGAGACTAAAGAAATACCGTGAATTAATAAAAATCTATCATCGACTGCCCCGGGCAATGCAGCAGATGTTTATTAAAAATATCGACGCCGACTTTTTAAAATGCACCTGTGAAATCTGTCTTAACGTTATAAATTGCAATGTATCAATGAAAACCCCACAGAAGGCTCGCCTACGCCGCTACAAGAACATAATACGTGCACTCGCTCGTAAAAGTCAAACTGTAGCGAAGAAAAAACGAATTATTGTACAAACAGGAGGGTCATTTCTCCCCATCTTATTTTCAGTTTTGGGTCCTTTACTGACTAGATTAATATAATGAAGAAAGTGGTAGTGATTCCCCACGAGGTGTACGCTTCACTGCAACGGAATCCAGACACGGATCTACATCCCCGTAAAAGCAGACTTAAAAGAATGGAAAGCGAATTGCTAGCCCTATTAAACAGTGAAAAAAACACCTGATGAGAAAAGAATCTTATACCAAGAAGCTCTGCAGAAATTTCTTCACGAGTACGAAAATTATAAGAGCCCTACAGAGATTCCTGTGGTTATTAGGCACAGCACGGGGGACGATGGACATGGCGACATGGGATCTGAGCCCGACGATACAGCTGACCAACAAAAAAGATTAGCCACACAAAATATCGAACATGTATTAAAAAGCACACTCCCACATACATTGATCAGTAAAGGCTTAAGTTTTATAATCTATTGAATGAGGATCCTGCCATACAATGGACCGATACAGGCGAGATCATTGTGGAAGGATCAAAGGTACAGGGATCGAATATCGTAGACATTGTCCATGATCTGGTGAGAAAGTGGGATAGGCCATCACCATCAGGATGGAAGCATATTAAAGCAAGACTACAACAAATAAATGCCCCTAAAACGTTGATAGGAAATCTGAACAGGTTAAAAGACTTGGAACATGCAACGCGTGTGACACAATTGAAGGTGCCGTCACCCCCGGCGGTAACACCTTTGAAGAGGAGCAAGAAGAGGTTAAACCAACCCTACCCACGTGCCTCTAAAATACGCAAATGGCTAACGTATTAACTAAACCCTATTATGACATTTCTAACCCATCCTCTTACGGCGGCGTAGATAGACTGTACAGAAGTGTTTACGGAGTAGGAAAAAAAGATGTTGAAAGATTTTTGAGGGAGCAGGACGCTTATACGTTTCATAAGCCTGTGAGAAAAAGGTTTAAAACAGCCAAGACAGCGGCTTCCTCGATTGATTCTATTTGGCAAGCAGATTTAACAGACATGCAAAGATATTCTGTGTATAACGATGGTTACCGCTACATTCTATTCATAATAGACGTATTCTCTAGATATCTGTGGCTAGTTCCTCTGAAAAATAAATCACCTGAAACAGTTGCTAAAGCCACCAAAACGCTAATGTTAAAAGAAAACAGGGTTCCTGGCTATTTTTGTACGGATATGGGGAAGGAATTTATAGGCCGTGCTTTTCATAACATGTTGACAGAGTTTAATATCAGCTATTACACAACCAATTCTATACATAAGGCTTCTTTAGCTGAAAAAGTTCAGCGCACCATAAAGGAACGCATGCACCGTTATTTTACACATAAAAACACATACAGATTTCTAGACATTCTGGAATCATTGGCATCATCCTACAACCGCTCACACCATCGCACGATTGGGACAACACCTAACGAAGTTTTAGAAAGAGGTAAGCTCCCGAGAAGAGATGGATCACCACCACCACCACACTCTGCGCGCTTCAAAATCAATGATTATGTAAGGCTGTCGCGTTCGGGGAATAAATTCGCAAAGGGTTTTGAGCAAGGATGGACACTCGAGATTTTTAAAGTTAGGGCTATGAGACCTAAAGGTGAGATAATGATGTATTACATTGAAGATTTGAATGGGGAAGAAATCTCAGGAGGCTTTTACCGCGAGGAATTGCAGAAAGTTGCGTTTAATTTAAGAAAAAATGTATTTAAAATTGAGAAAATTTTAGGAAGCAAAGGTTCAGGAAAGAGAAAAATGTACCTGGTGAAAAGGCTAGGGTACCCAGAAAGCTTCAACACCTATATAAAAGCTGATGCAATAATGAAGCTTAAATAGTATGCAACATGGCTCCTAACCATTTCTACGTCACACTCCCGCCCTCCTCGTCCCTCTCTGTACACCCTAACAACATACTAGCCAACTTTGTAACAGAGCTCCACAAGCACATTGAATTGGGTCGTGATTCGTATGAGGTGGGGATATGCGAAATTCAGCTGGACACCATCTTTTTAAATACTGAACATAAAGAAACCGTTTTTACGATTCTTAGAGACATTGACGAGTGTGAAAAAGCTGGGGTAGCTATGGATGAAACTATGCGTATCGCTCGGACTAAGGTTGCACGGTATTACAGTACAGAAGTAAGACTAGGACCGGGTCAATATGGTTCGGCCGAGGATGTTGTGAGAGGCTTAAACGTAAGTTTAAGAAACTCAAACCTTACGAATGATTTAGTATACGAAATCGTAAACAACCCTGCACATACACTAATCCTAAAATCAAAGACTAACAGACGTATTAAAGACCATAGAAAGTTCCAAATTCTAACCAATGGCCGATATAGCGCAGTCTTCCAAAGAGACACATTTCACGAGACACAGCATGACTTGTCCAGATTAATATATCAATTGAAGATGGAGAAATTGGCTGAAAGGTCCCCAGACATGTGCTATATTTACAGTAATATAGTGGAGCACCAGTTTGTTGGGGATACCCAGGCTGGCCTGCTGCGCATTGCTCACATCCCCAACCATATAGGAAGGAGTTTGAGTATTACATATGACAGACCCCATTATGTGAATGTCGCAACTAATTTAATAACCAATATCTCAATATATATATAAGAACGATTGAGGGTGAAAACTTCCCATTCGGTAACGGGAGCTTAACAGTGAAGCTACACTTTCGACGCACTGAGTTATAATGGATAGAAAGCCTTTCACCGTCTATCGAGGGGTGAGATACCAGCGCGGTAGTGGACTTGGATCCATTTTTTCATCCATACTACGTACGGCTGTTCCTTTGCTGAAGAGGGGGGGCCAGATACCTCGGAAGGAAAGCGCTACAATCAGGTATTAACACTGCAGAAGACATATTGGCCGAGGCTAAACCTAAAGAAGCTCTAAAAAAACATTTAAAGCGTACACGGGACGAAATCATCAAAGATGCAAAGAGAAAAATGCGTGGTGGCGGGAAGAAGAAGAGGGCTGCCCGGAAGAAGAAGGGGTCACGTTTTATTAAACGTAAAAGGCCATCAAAAAAGAAGTGCTGTAAGCGAATGAAACCTATGGTTGACCACTTTTTTGACTGATATAAGCTAATGACATTGGTCTCATGAATGATAGTTTGTTTACCACTTGTCGAGAGAGGAGCCACTATTTCGCCATGGCACGCTTCATCCACCCATGTAGTTCACAATGCTGTAAATCGGAGCTGTCCCTTTTTGAGCTGCTTCCAACCCAAGTTTCTATTGAGCACAGTGACTTTATTACAATTAACCCTTTAAACACAATTAGTTCCCCGAGTGCACCTATAGAATTCGTGATACCCAGCTCAGGCCCTTACTTTTTTGATCCAAGCTGTGTGCACATGTACGCTAAGCTACGTATAGCCCATTCTGATGGAACGGTCTGCGATGACAATATGCTGTATACCCTGAAATAAACTTTCTGCACTCCATATTCAACCAGTGTGACGTATATTTAAATCAGACCAACATATCGGCAGGCACGGGGTACTATCATCTACGAGCCTATCTGGAAATTGGAGAAAATATAAAGATGTCATTAGTCGTCCGGCCCCGTTATAGCGGATTGTGTTTTGGGTAATTTCAACTTTAAATGAATCTTCCAATTGATTAACTATATAAATATATTGTGGTATTTTATATGGTTGAATCTTCCAATTGATTAACTATATAAATATATTGTGGTATTTTATATGGTTTGTGCACACGAGTGGTTCATTAGTTTATTATATATACAAGCGCAGATGGGTGGGGGAATGACGATCGTATGTTTTGAATTGTTTCGCAAATTTTCTTTTCCGTTCGTTTTTCCCACTGATATTCGTGACTTAAATATTTATAATAAAAATTAAGTGTGTAAAAATTATTTATTTAATAAACAGAATTTAATTGGATTCATCGATTAACTACCGTCATATACTGTAGTACACTATTTAAATGGATGATTAATTATGGTTTTAAATATTGCTATCTGGAATACATGGCGCTATCTGGCAACTCAGCCAGGATAGAGGTTTATAAAAGACCGAGAAGCTGATGACGGAGTCATTACAAGCTCGGCTCCCAGCCGAGCAAGGACCTCTGGTCCTTTCTCTTTCTGGCCCTTTGGGAAAACCCCTTAGAGGCCTCTTAGGTTAGGTAAACGAAAATAGCTTGGGGGAGAACTCCGCCTCCAAGTTGCATGCCTTGCAATCAAAGGCAACTACTCTCTCTCTCTCTCTCCTTCAGGTGTACCCCTCCCCCCCTTGGCTCAGCCAACTGGCTGATTAGGAGCCTATAAGACAACGCCTACTCGGCTGAAGTCTTAATATGCACTTGGCTCCTGCCAGGTGAACACCTCTCCTCCTTTCTCTCCTTTCTGGCCCTTTCGGGGGAATAGCTTGGGGGAGAACTCCGCCTCCAAGTTGCATGCCCCTTGCAACCCCGGTTGGCAACAAAGGCCAGTACTCTTTTTTTTTCGCACCCCCCTTTGCAACAACCCCACCCCTTTGCAACAACCCCCACCCCTTTGCAACATTACGTAATCACTTGCAACATTCTTGCACTCTCCCCTTTTGCGGCTATACTACTACTGTAATATCGTAGGGGTGGCGTTGTAACTGTATGAAAAACACCAGAGAAAATATTCATTAGCCTAATCCTACACTAGCCTAAGTCATTCTGTATCGTGATAAAACATGTGCGAACCTGTCGTCGCGTGTATTTTGCAACATTTCTAAAACTATTTCACATTATCTTGAGGGTATTCTATTACACTGGGCAACACGTATTTTATTGAATGATATCTGACACTTGATTCTAGGTAATGTGGGTGCGCTGAATACGAATTTCAACTCGGTTTGGCTCTATCAGGTCCTGATTCTTGTCGACAGCCTATGTGCCATTTTCCAGATTTTTCAAATTAGGACTAAAAAATTAAGTCATGTGTTAAATTTTTTTTTCAAGTTTCATGAATACAAACTACAGTAAAATTACATTATAACGATAGAAATGACTTAAAATAAAAAAACAAACAGATATGAAGCTTTCACTGTGGCAAAAATTTTCTTTTGTAAGACTTTCTAGCGTATTTGCTTGTTGATGGCAGGTCTCTTTTCAAGCACCAGCAGTAATCAGCCATCATGTGGGAATCCCAGCGGCCTTGGTACCGTTCCTCCATAATTTTTATATCTTGGTGGAATCTCTCCCCTTGTTCGTCACTTACATCACCTAAATTACTTGGAAATTGGTCAAGATGGCTATTCAAAAAATGCATTTTTATGCTCATATTGCAACCTAACTCTTTGTAGTCCCTTAAAAGTTTTTTTACGATTTCTTCGTAGTTATCTGCCCTATAATTGCCTAAAAAGTTTTCTATCAAGTCCACGAATGAGAACCAGCCATTTTTTTCGCGTTCATTCATGACATTAGGAAAATTGCTGTCTTTAATCATTGTTCTTATTTGTGGACCGTCGAAAATTCCCGCCTTGATTTTTTCATAACTTAAACTTGGAAATTTTGAAGTTATGTATTTGAAACACTCGCCGTTCGTATCTAAAGCTTTTACATATTGTTTAATGAGGCCTAGTTTTATATGCAGAGGAGGAAATATGATTTTATCTCTGCTCACTAAAGGTGGATTAATTACGTTTTTTTCTCCGACAGTAAGTGATGTTCGTGCTGGCCAGATTTGTTTGAAATAATGTTCTTCCTTGGCTCTGCTGTCCCATAAGCAAAGGAAGCAGGGATATTTAGTATACCCTCCTTGTTGTCCTAGCAGAAAATTAACCATTTTTAAGTCAACACATATGATCCACTCGTGCTCCCTATATTTGATAAGATTTAAAACCTTTTCTATATGTTCATACTTTTCTTTTAATTTTGTTGAGTGCCCAATCGGTATCGAGCCGTATAGATTGCCATTATGCAACAACACACACTTAAGACTTCTTTTCGAACTGTCTAAAAACAAGCGCCAATCATTTGCATCGTAAGACTCAACCCCCATCTTCTTTAACAAACCAACTATGTCGCAGCAATATACTAAACTATCCTCTGTTCTAAAATATTTAACAAGTTCTTCTTCTCTTTTTCTGTAAAATGAAATGTATGTGTTTGAAGTAAGCAAGTTTTTCTCTTTAAGTCTTGAAGCTAAAATTTCCGCAGCCTTTTTTGGCAAATTTAGATCCCTTACAAGATCATTCAACTCGGCCTGGTTAAACTTTTGCGGATCGTTTTGACTTTCAAATACGCTGGGGTCAAAATCGGTGTCTGACTCCTCAAAGTGCATAACAATATTTTCAGGAACATCTTCAACTAATTCTTGAGTTGGCAGACCCTTAAATTTTGGAATGGGGATCTCATTTGAATGTAGCACAGGTCGTATCGCAGTGTCGAAATTTGGGTACTCGATACAATGTTTATTTTTCTTAGTGAAGCCCGAAGTCTTGACAAAGCAAAGGTAGCAATCGGTCTCGTGGTTAGTAGGCTCTCGCCACACCTGATATGGAAAAAAAATTGTAAAGCGTTAACAAAAGCGACGAGAGACTTGTTTTTATGGATTTTATCAAAAGTTATCACCCAAACATTTAACATTTCTATGTGTTTCAACCTTATGCTATATTTGAGATTCTTATAAACATTTTCTGTAAATTTTTGTTTATGTACCTAAGTTACAATTACATTTAGGTAAGTTACAGTATACTAGTGATTAAATTACGTAGTTTTATGAAATCATAAACTTACCATCGGAACTCCAAAAGGTATTTTTGAATCCGAAACCTTCGTCCAATGTCGCAGTCTTTCAATGCATATAGTGCAGGCTTTATGTGGAGCCCACGATTTATCTTGGTCCCCCAGTTTTATGCCAAAATAAGCTAAGTAAGCTCTTTTTACGAAGTCAGTTATATTTGCTCGTTGATGTGGAAGTGTAAAATTTCCACATATATAACAGAAGGAATCAGGGTTGTTTTTGCATTTGAACTTTCTAGTGCTTGATGACATATTGCTTGATTGTTCTGCCAATTTGTAAAGGTATTTAAAGCCCTTAATTCATATAAATTTAAGAAAATCTGAAATATAAACACAAAAATTAGTTTAAATAGGTACTTATTATGAAATAGGTACTTACAATCTATGAAATTAAACTAGAAACACGGATGAGTAGGTACAATATAAATTACGTCTAATTAAATCAACTATATTAAATCACGATGACAAAATTACTCACTAAATCATATGCCAATTCAAAATTATGTTAATGCCCAAACTTAATTAACTAACTCAACTGACTGACTGACTGACTGATTGAATTGACTGATTAACTCTGGAAACGAGTCGCTTTTATATATTTTAGTTGTCCCTCTAGAATACTCTACAGAGAACAGGAACGCTCGAGAAAATTTTAGAATTCTATGATATTTTTAGCTTAATTTACTAATATTAAAATGGGTTAAAAATGACAAAATTAAAAATATTTTTAGGGTGTTACATATAAAAATATACATAATACAACAATACCATAACAATAGGTACAAATACCTAGATAAAAACCTAGTTGCATAATGTGTAACTGCAAAAAGACAGCGAGTATTGAGAAAAAAACCTTTTTATGAATACGACGAAAGAGGAGGGGTGTTGAGCAAAATCAGGACCTGATAGAGCAAAACCGAGTAAATATTCGTGCTCAGCGCACCCAAATTACCTAGAACTAACTGTCAAATCTAATTCAATAGACAAAAAGTTGAAATTTGTTCCCCAGTGTTATCTATCGTCCATTTTCTAATCGAGCAGAATTTATGTTACCACCTGATATTTCTCATCCACTTCACTACTCGGAAATCAAAGTGTATTCTATATATGGTGCCAGTGAGCTCCTCTTATAATTTAGCCTCCTTCATCCTCATTAAATTGTTACTCTTATTTCTCCTTCACATACTAATTAAGCGTAAGTTTTTTCTTTCTCTTTTTCAGATTTGATTATTCTTTACATGATCTCATTCCCCCAAATCCACACTCTGTCACACATTCTTACAAATCCAATACGTGCCCATCCCTTTTGGCCGATCGATATTATAGGTACAAATTTCATTGATAAAGATTCGAAATATAGGTCATCCCATAAGTAATGCGGCATTTTTAAATTTTTTTTTTTTCCATTTTTATCATTATTTTACGGATAGAAATCAAACAACTCTTTGAAGTTATTTATATTTAAATAAATATTTATTTAAATATAAATAACTTCAAAGAGTTGTTTGATTTCTATCCGTAAAATAATGATAAAAATGGGAAAAAAAAAAATTAAAAAATGCCGCATTACTTATGGGATGACCATACTTATCTATTGACGACTTCAACACTCAACAGAATGATGATTACTTATCACCGTTGAACCTTAATATCAGAAGCTTTGCTAAACGTCATAATGACCTCAAAGATAATTATAATCGCGGAAACTTTCATATAGAACCCTATAAACAACTTTTCCTTTAGAGGGCAATATATTTTATGACACTTTCCGCACAGAAAGAATAGGTGGCAGGATTCGTATTTACATAAAAATATCATGAAATAAGCAGAAACTGACGCACTCTGTACAGTATAACCTCACATAGAAACATGTGCGGTAAATCTTATTCTTGACAAAACCTCTCTCAACATGCTGGCAATATACAGACCATATAACGGTATCGGAAATAACTGTATTAGTATCTTACAGGCTCTAATCAATCATTAATCCCTAAAGAGCTCACGCTTTTTCATCCTCAGTGATTTTAATAGACTTGATGAAAATTGGGACAGACTGCATTGCCAAATCATTAAGGAACACAATGATCAAACAAGAATATAAGACCTACGTAACAAGGCCAACACACCAGCATACTGACCTTACCAAATCTTCTCTTATCGACCACATATGATCAGATATGAACTCATAATACATACATGACACAACTTCTTGCAGGCATAACTGACCTCCTCCCAAATTACGTCACAATCCAAACAACGGCAAACACCCTAAAGTTCACAAATGTTAAATTCGGAAAAACAAGACCTAATCAGCTTAATAAATTCAAAACGAAATATAGGTAAAACAGATTTTGACTTTACTGACAACCCGCATACAGACATAAACACTCAATTTGAAAATTTTCAGGAAACACTATTGCATGTTTTTAAAGAATCTTGCCCTATCTTTGAAAAAAATATTCCTACTGTTCGAATCAACAATCCTTGGATGACCCCTGGTCTAAAGACAGCCATGAAACAAAAGCATAAAATATATAAAAATGTGAAAGAAAGTCTACACTCGCTATCGAAACTATTCGTTAACACGTAAAGGTAAAGCTAATTACTATAAACATAAATTCGAAGAAAACAAAGGCGATCCTAAACAATACTGGAACCTCATTAACAAAGCGATTAATAAAAAACTAACAAAACCGTCTACCTGGAAAAAGCTATTAATAAATAATGAGCCCATTACATAGAAAATTAATATTTCAAATACTTTCAACGAGTTTTTTGCCTAAGTGGAAACCAACTTGCCTCTAATATCCCATCCACTGTGCGGTCTTTCGATACGTACAGATGCCCGCATATGTAATGTTCCTCGCCTCACAGGCGACTCCGCACATGTGGAAACGCCGCAGTGATAGTCAAGGTACCCCAACTGGGGGAAGGTGGGGTGGAGGGGGGACAACTGAGTCCAACAACATATAACATTGACATACAGGTAATTATAATGTAATATCTGTGTTCATGAAGACAAACCCGTTGCCCACGTCAGGCTAACATCATGAAAAAGAAAAACTATAGTATTTGTCATTTGCTATTAATTATCCGAACTATAGTGGATTTAATTTTCCCAGAAGAGTTCCTCGTTCCATGCATGGTCTGTTTGTAACGTAAGAGATCTCAGGGAACCATTCTGAGTTCAATCCCATATATATATATACACACACACACACACAGTATATATATATATATATATATATATATAATATATAATATATAATACTCGTTTTGAGTACTTTTTCAATTTTGGTAATTTACTATTTTTATCGTACTTGTATGGTGTGAAATAAATTATAAATCGGTTGCTTCTATTTTTTTTTTACAATTTTCTTTCATGGCTAAAGCCTAAGGGGCCTCAATCTGCCTTTGCGCCTCGGGCCTCAAGTACTGTAGTCTAAATACGGCTCTGCATATAGACTTGCAGTGATCATAATGAAACCTTATTACTGTATAAGACTAGTAAAGTACATGGAGTTCAACGCTGTTCACGATCATATTAATTGTTTATCTTTATGAACAGAGACATTACATTATAATTACCTGTATGTCAATGACTGCACATTCAATTGTCCTTTAAATATATATGTCTGTGTTATATGTTGTTGGACTAGGTTATCCCACCTCCACCCTACCTTCCCCCGTTTGGGGTATCTTGACTATCACTGTGGCGTTGCCACATGTACGGAGTCGCCTGTGAGGCGAGGAACATTACATATGCGTGGGACTGTACCGAGGTCCCCCATTGCCACACTCTTTCTTCCTATACCCAATTACGACACACGATCTAATGACAGCCATAAAACAATTAAAAAATAAAAGTTGTACAAGAGACACAATTCCAAAAAGAATTTAGAAAGAGTGCGCAAACTTAATCTTGCCCAAGCTTTCAAAGCTCGTAAACCTATCCATCCAAAATGATATCTTCACAGACTGCCTAAAACAAGGCTAGAGTATGCCCTATTTATAAATCGGGAGATAAAACTTCCCCCTCAAATTACAGACCTAAATCAAATAATAAAATTCATATTCAAATACAAAATTATACACAAACAACAGTTTGGCTTTCTAAGTAAACCCGCAACGCGTCATAACCGCAATATTAGAGGAACTTTATAGCAATCTCAACGACAAAAAGCTTTAATAATCATCCTACTTGACCTGGCTCAAGCCTTTGACACAGTAACTCCTGACACTCTTAAAAATACTCGAACATTACGGCTTCAGGGGACTATCCTTAACCTTAAGATGGTTCAACAACTCATACCTGGCTAACAGGGGACAGTCTGGGACAGTTTACAGCACAGGATTCGATTACCTCACAGACAAGACGCATCAGCCACGGCCCACGGGGTGTCCCAAAAGAGCATTCTGGCACTCATCCTGTGCGTCCTTTATAAACGACTTTCACTGGCCACTAAATAATTCTTCCTGTTACCAGTATGCCGATGATACTTCAATCATAACTTCATATAAAGACTTACTACCACTCCAAACAACCACCAATGTTGGGAGCGTGAAAATGGGATTTAATAATGAATATAGAATAACAGTTCATAAATTAGGTTTAATAGATAGATTAGTAAAAGATAGCAAATAGGCCTATTCTGAATTTGGACGAGAGTACGTGACATAAACCACAAAGCCAGAACAACAGGTTTCGTTTGGTTCATACTCGTAATCACGTTCAGCCAATCAGGCATTGGTTTGGTATCATGTGATCCCCTCCTCTATTCCTGTTCAATCAAGCCCTTTAAGATAGGCTAGTTTTCAGATAGTATTAGAATAATACTATCTAAAATTAGTTGAATACTGTAGAATAGGCAGGAAATTATAAACATTATCAAAATTATGTATTAAGTGCTGTCTTTTAAGTTTTAGGTTTGTAAATAAATACATGACAAATAACATACCAAGCGAGAATGGAACAGCAAAATCTGAAGTAAGAAAAAGGCCACGCAGCACGAGAAACGGACACAGAGAGGAGAGACAGTCAGAGTTAGAAGACACACAGAGTAACAGATATACAGAAAGTCAGAAAGTGGAGAAGTTGAGTCACGAGAGTCAGGGAGAGAGATAGACCATGAGAGAGAAGGAAGTGACGCGGAGCATTCCAAAGCCCCCACCGAAGTCTGAAATCCTCTTTTTAAGAGTCCAAGAAGGAGTAATAGGGGGATCCTTGAAATATTTGAAAAGGCTAAACAAACACCGATTCATTCACAATTTATTCATATATATATATATATCATCGTTTTCTCGTTAATATGACTGTTTAATAGAATTCAATTTTCTTAAACTTGTTTGGATTTCATCCCCGAATCGAGTAGTGAAAACTAAAGATTGAGAATCACTGACTCCGCCCGCCCGAGGAGTAACTGTGGTAACAAGTGTCGTGTTCAATTTCTTTTTCATTTGTTTGATAGGCCCAAGTTCGTAACCACGTATGCTAATAGGCCAAGTTTGTAACACCACGTAGGTTAATAGGCCCAAGTTCATAATACCTCGTATGCTGATAGGTCTTAGCTCGGAAAGCTGATACCTGCTCCGTAGCGCTACCCAAATCGTCTATATGAAATTTTAATAACGCAATCTCTCCCTCAGAAAGGAGAGCGTGAGAGTAAAGAAGGAACCCCGAATCCAACACCAACAGTGAAATCCAAAGTGTATATATATGGCTTAACGCCAACAAACTATCCTTAACTATTAAAAATACAGCTTCTATAGTCATCACAAAAAAGAAATCGTTGTCCGCTCTAAACCTACACATAAATTCAATCCTTGTTCAGCGAGTACAATCGGACAAACTTCTGGGAATTGCCATCGATTCAAATCTCTCATCCAAAGAGCACACTGAAAATCAACGCAACAAATTAGCCAAGGTCTCATTCATCATTATGAAAGCAGGTACAACACTCGCAAAACAGGTTCTTCGATCCATATACTTCACCATGGTGTACCCACACCTACAATACTGCATTAGTGCTTACGAAAGCACATATTAATATTCGCTACAGTCACTTGTGGTAATGCATAAAAGAATAATTAGGAAAATCTATAAATCGAACAAGCATAATGAAAGCACAGATCAAATGTTCCACTAGTTAAAAATTAAGCACAGATCAAATGTTCCACTAGTTAAAAATTAAGCACAGATCAAATGTTCCACTAGTTAAAAATTCTCAAACTAGTAGAAATCTACATACTAAACATTGCCTCATGTATGTATCAAATTGTATATAATACTGCACCAGAAATCATACAAAACAAAATATTAACTTCCCAAACACAACCGATTTAACACAAGACAATCAGACACGAACAGTTACGCTCATTATTCGTAGGACACTCTTGAGAACAGATAGCGATTGGTTGGTAGACTCATTGCCAAATGTCTTTAGAACATAATTATTTCCATTCATCACTGGGTTACATATTACTAAGGAAACATAAATGAATAATTAAATATAAATTCAAGAAGGGGATATATATAAACAATGGGATGTCAATGACGTGAATAAAAAAATGGTCTTGTAAAAACTAAAAAAAAACCTTCGGACGTGATGACAGTGTTGGTGATATTGGCAAGCCTGTCATCTTAAACGATGTATAAAAACAGAGCCGTTGGTAGACATTATTGCGCCCTGAGCAAATTCTATATTTATTTATTTGTTTATTTATATTTAATATTGAACAAAGATTCAGATATTATTTTGTTATAACAAAGACAGAGTAAAAACCCGATATGTAAAAATACATATATAGGCGGTTTAGCAATGAAAAAACAATGTTTTGATGCATATTAAATTACTAGATTGATGGGTATCTGTAGGTTTCATACGTCACTGCTTAGAATATCTTCAAATTGGCAAATGGACGATAGCTGCATGGATACTACTAATATGGCATTGTTATATCTGGAGCAAATGCTATTTCTAGATCAGCAGCACTGATATAATAATAGTCACTGAGAGAAATATTATTTAGAAGCGAAGAATGTTTTGTATTAAGGCAAGGCAGCATCATAAATGCATATAATTGTTTTGTATTAATAAGTTCCATGTTACAACTTAAGTGTTGAACCACTGCAGCTGTGACTCTTGGCGGTCTCTCACCTCAAAGGAGAGAATTACAGAAAATAAAATTATTACAGTGATTCATATCAATAAATATAAAGCCATTTAAATGATGGTCTTTGACAAATTTGCAAAGGTGTTACACATTGGTAGTATGACTGCAAAATGGGATAGTGCAATTGCAATGTTGATCAATGTTGCAAGAGTGTTAACCCCCCCTTACCCCTTGTTGCAAGGTGCCAACCAGTGATGTACTCGAGACCACCAAGTCCGAGACTGAGACCGAGACCGAGACCTGATCCTGTGAGACCAAGATCGAGACCAAGCTCATGCCCTTTCAATTTGTTTTACACGACTATGGAAATTAGACTACCGTATGTTAAGTATATTAATAAACTAATAACTACTTTCTCAGATGTAGTGTGTTGAATGCAAAAAGTGTAGCCTATAAATTAACAAATGAATATATATACACACGTACTTTTTATTTATTTACTTCTTTTATATCTGTTACAGAAGGTTTAATGAACGTACCCACTACCCAGTTTGACTTGTGCATTTATTTAAAGCATGATAGGTGCTCATTACACTTAAGGAACATCAGCAGGCTCAGAAGCTCTGCTGAAGTTCGACTTCTGTGGGGCCTCATTATTATGCCTCCATGGCTAAATACACGCTCAATTGGAGCACTAGAGGCAGGCACTGTTAAAACAGTCATGGCAATATTGGCCAGTGATGGGAACTTATCCCTTTTCTGGTGCCAAAACTTTATTGAAGAGCAGTTGTCTAAAATATGAGATTCATCGATCTCTAAGAGGTACCGCCGCAACTGTTCCCTGCGATTCAAAATCTTCCAAGTTTCAACGTTCTTCTGCTTGGACCGATAGCTTTGATATTTTGCCATTAGTCTCGGAACTTTGGTTTGACTCTGTTTTATTTCGTCATCGCTGCTGTGAGAATGAGCGCTGTCTCTCTGTATCTGCTCATTCTCCGTGCTTGAGTTTCCTGTATAGCATTTTTCCAACACCATTTCTATGAAAAATAAATTGACATATCGGTACTATAAACAGAGGCATGGCAATTAGCATAAGTTCTAAATAATATATATATATATATATATATATATATATATATATATATATATACAGTATATAAATTTAGGGTGATTCAAAAAAATCAGTTTTTTTTTTTAATTGTTCAACCTGTATTTTTGTTCCCTATGACAAAAAAGTAGTGTATGCTAAATTTGGTGAATTTTAAATAAAATTTACTATGTGCTACAGGCGTCAAAGTTTCCCTCTTTTTCAATTTGTTTGTTTTTACAACTTATGATTTTATGTTTAATTGTTTATATTTCAGAATTTTTAATTAATGGTTTATATACTAGCTTGCTTTTAATTGTTGCTTGGAACTCGTAATTTTGATACCAATTAATCGATTATGGAAGCTAGGCCTAACTCACCATCACCCAGTTGCTCATTTGGGAGAAGTTCTACAAGAAAAGAAACTGAAGTATGGCTAATTGGGCAGCCCTCTGCAGTATTAAAAACATCCGTATTACCATCAGAGAAGGAAATGATGGCCCTCTTCATGCACTACAGAAATATTAAAAAGCAAGACATTAGAGAATCATGCTGCTCTAATGCAGATGATATGCTAGCAGTTTGGAAAAAAGCAGGAATACCAGCAAAACAAAGAATACATGTAGTAGATAAAATTCAAGGAATACTGAAGGAATGACAGCTGCTTAAGAAAAACAAAGCAAACAAATTGAAAAGATCACAAAATTTAAATAATAAAGAAGAAAAATGGAAAGATAAACTGGAAAACTTATTTGACATTGCTCATGAGAATGCTATGCAGCTTATAAAAATAGAAGATGATAAGAAATTCTTGAAAATGCAACGTGAGAAAGGACGTCATGGAAAAATGGGTACCATTGATAAGGCTGTTGCTAAAAAAGAGCAAAGAGCAGCAGAAAAGCAACAACGTTATGAAAAGAGGAAAGCAGAAGAAGAGATCAAAAGAAAGAAGAATGAAGAGGCTGTCATACTCACCAGTACATCATCAGAATCAGAAGAGAGTAAAAGTGATGAATCTGGTTTCTGTGCTGCACAACCTTCAACATGGAAAAGTAAGGTTGGCAAACGTAGAAAATTGTTTGATGATAAATTATTAGGAAGTCTTGATGTTGCAAAATTGAGTGACAGAAATGCGTCTCTTTTTAATGCAAACAATCAGACATCGCTTGAATGGGACATCTGCGAACAAATAAAATGCATGTGTTTCAATACAACGGCAGCCAATACTGGTCCTAGAAATGGTGCAGCTATTCTTCTAGAACAAAAATTCGACAACGATTTATTGTGGCTGGCATGTCGACACCATATATTTGAAATTATGCTGGAAGCTGTTGTTTCAAAGTCTTTATCACCATCTTCTGGCCCAGATATAGTCCTTTTTAAGAAGTTCAGAGAAAAATGGTCAAGCATTAATAAGGAGGACTACGAAACAGCATTATCAGATCCAGATATCTATGAAAATATTCATGACATCAAAGATGACATAATTATATTTGGAACAAATCAACTAGATACATTCCAACCAAGAGACGATTACCTAGAACTATTGCAGTTAACAATTATTTTTTTGGGAGGTGACCAAAAGGTGGAATCAAATTTAAACATCCAGCGGGACTTCATCGGGCTAGGTGGATGGCCAAAATTACATATTCATTAAAAAATTTTATGTTCAAATCTCAGTTCAAAATTTCAGTAAAAGACAAAAAGGACTAAAAGACATCTGTCTATTTGCTACTCGGTTATATGTAAAGGCATGGTTTACAGCTCCTGTGCCATCTTGCGCTCCTCGTCTTGCTCTGGAATTATTACAGAATCTTGTAGTCTACAAACAAATAAATGACACAACTGCATTTGTTGCTATTAAAAAACTGTTAGGTCACCTCTGGTACCTATCAGAAGAACTGGTAGCCTTGGCCTTTTATGATGATGAAGTGCCTACTGAAACGAAAAACAAAATTGTAAAGGCCTTGCAAAATACAACAGAAACTCTTCCTGCAAAACGGGCTTTTCTAGATCCTGCACTTATTCCAACGAAGAAATTAGAAGATTTTGTCATCAAATACTCAAAGATTCTTTACAATAACAGAATTTAGTTCAAAATTTTTACTCAAAGATGCTAAAGAATGGCATAATGATGAAGAGTATAACTCCGCTAAGAAATCTATCAAACAGTGGAAAGTCGTGAATGATATAGCGGAAAGAGGAGTAAAATTAATCGATGAATATAATAAAATACTAACACATGATATGGATCAAAAACAATTCTTGCTACAAGTAGTGAAAAACTACAGGGCTGTTTACCCTGATAGAAAGAAAGAAACATTGATGAAGTAAGGACAGCTAATGTCTCAAATATCATGCTAGTTTAATTATGCATGCTTGTGGTTATGGTAGGACCTACGGGGGAGCTTTCCACATTAAAAAAAAGCAATGCGCCTTGTACTGTATCCCCTGGGTGGTGTGGAAAAATTTGACAATTTGAGTCGTTCTGTCAATTTTTAATTGCTGGTAGCAACCCCTAAAAATTAAAAATTTGCTAAAATATTTTAGGATAGTTGGTTTTATGCTGAAATGAACTATTTAAAGGGTTGAACACATTAAAATATTAAAAAAAAATTTTTACCCCCATATTTGAATCACCCTAAATTAATATATATATATATATATATATACACTGTATATATATATATATATATATATATTATATATATTATATATATATGACATTAATTCAACATCCACTCAAAACAGGGTGACTGATTAGTGAATACCTAGAGTCCCTTACTTTTACCATCATGAGTATGCCAATAACATGTATTTTTCATTACGGTCTCGAGAGGTCTCGAAAGGTCTCGGGGAGAAAAACCGAGACCGCGTCTGTCGAGACCGAGATCGAAACCGAGATCTAAATAGCAGAGACCGAGATCGGTCTCGAGATCTGCAAATTGGGTCTCGAGATCGGTCTCTTGAGACCGAGACCGATCTCGAGACCTACATCACTGGTGCCAACCCCCACCCAGGGTGCCAAAAACAAAGGAAAACAAAAAGAAAGAAAAAGAGGTAATGGGGAGGGCCTGACCCTCCAAAGGGGTATCCTAACCTAAGAGAGAAAGGAGAGAGAGGAGAGAGATGTTCACGCTGGCATGCCACAAAGCATAATGGCTCAGCCTCAGCTGATTGGCGGGTTTTTGTTTTAGAAAGTCGGGGGTTGCCAGATAGCACCATTTAATATATATATACTATATATATACACACACACACACATATATATATGGATGGATGGATGGGTTGCCAGGTATTTATTTTATTTATTTATATATGAATGGGTTGCCAGATATTTATTTTAATTATTTATTTATTAAAGGTACAGTGTAGAGGGGGTTGCGAGATAGCACAGACTCCATTGTTAATAATTAAAAAAAAATTTCGAATTATTAAGGGTTCTCGAATAAAAAATCACTGTACTTTTGCAATCAGGTTTGAAGGAGTTCAAATAAAATCGAAAATACTCTGAAGGATTAATTGCTTTTCTGTTTCTAATATATATATATATATATATATATAGAACGTGTTTCGGAGTCCATGTTAAATTTTATATATATATATATATGGAACGTGTTTCGGAGTCCATGTTAAACTGTAGGTCTAAGGTGGAGTGGAAAGCTTGACCCTCGTCAGAATGTACAATTCGGGCGGAAGATAATGTGTGGTGTTAATTAAATCGAAGGGTTAGCACAAAACAGTCTTTTATAAAAAAGTAAAACCAAATTGTAAAACACACACACACACACACACACACACACACACACACACACACTGTACAACTTCCAGGAATGGTCAAGAAGCGAATAATTCATTTGACTTATATTGGAAATAGAACAGTTGGTACTGCTTCCAGCTAACAACGGCAGGAACGAGAGATGTCACACACGCACACACACACACACACACACACACCTCATTCTTGTATATCTTTAACTTTTATTGTATGACCTTGAGTTCGAAGAAGAAGCTTCACTTATATTTCTGTCCTGTGCTTTCTTTTTTATTATTATAAAAATAAATAAATAAATTTTTAAAAACGATGACAGTAGATGGTCTACTTATGCCTTTTATTTGAAAATAAATAAATTAAAACAAACCAACATTTGGTTGTTTATTTCTCTGCTATTGGAAGAGGACTATACATAATTATGTCGCAACACATTTATATTAAATAATAAAATTTTAACAAACTTCCCCTTTCTTTGAAGCGAGTGAACAGTTTTCCAAATCGTGCCTGAACAACTAGAGGTCTCTCAGCGTGTTTGTCATTAAAAGCAGTAGCAACTGATCGGTGTGTGTTACCAGGCCTAGCACATATCAAAACTATCTCCACCCGTTCAACTAGCATCAATTTCTGTGCCATAGGTTCAACAACAAAGCTGAAAAGAACAAAACACATATTTAGACACAAATTAATAAAATGTGCCCATGGTTCCTGACTTTTTGCATTTGGTTTTTTCTACGCATTTCTTCGTTTCTTCCGTTTCCTCTGTTCTTTATTCCCACTGTCCTCTAGAAAATAATAATATACTGTACAATAAAAAATAATAATATAAGAAATACAGTTTTAAACGATGGAATATAAACATCAAAATAATAATAATCATATTACAGGAGAAAACAATATACACATTACACATTTATTTTCATTTTACAAATTTCAACAAACTTAATGTACCCCCAATTTCTCTCCCTTCACCCGTACCACAGAGGAGGTGCTGGGAATGTAATGTGTGTGTGTGTGTGCGCACGAGAGAGAGAGAGAGAGAGAGAGACGAAAATTATACGAATTAAAATACAAACTAAATTTGTTAACAAACAATGAATGAAAAAAACAAATGAACGAACAAATGAATGAACGAAGAAAAGCAGGCTTATAAATCAAGGAAATTAAAAAATAAAGATGTGAAACAGATAAAAAAACTGTGATGAGAAAAGTTTAAAGTTTTCACAAAGAGGGACAGAACCAGTGACAAAGAAAAGTCCCAAAAATACAGAGTACAGACATTTGGAACAGACATTCAAAAAAATAAGTTGCAAATGTGACATAGAAAATAAATATACAATCAAATTAGTCCAGAATAAGTCTATACACACCTTAAACGATATATATATCTATATATATATATATATATATATATATGCCTATAATCTTAAATAATATATATATATAGTCTATATACAGTACTGGCCAAATTATTAGGAATTTTTTAAAAATTTCATTTTTTGGTATAAAATGTTAAATTAAACCAATTTTAAACGTTGAAAAGTTATTTATTTCTACACAAGAATACATGGTCATTATTTAGCAATAGTTTAGTACTTAGTTTGACCCCCCTTAGCTGCCTTAAGGGCTGCGACACACGCTTCGGCATGCCATGAATCAATTTTTTGCATAATTCCTTAATACGTGTAGAGTGAAACCAGACTTGAATAAGTCGCTCTATGAGTTGGTGTTTTGTTGTTATCGGCGTTTCATGGATTACGTCCTTTAAAATACACCATAAACTTTCGATTGGGTTCATGTCTGGAGAATTTCCAGCCCATGGGAGCAACCGAACACTATTTTCATGACACCATTTTTTAACCGACTTTGCCGTGTGGCATGGAGCTGAGTCTTGTTGAAAAATCCAACGTCTATTACCATACCATTCCCTTATTTGAGGCAGTAGACGTCTTCTTAGTACTTCTATATACTTGACTTGGTTCATATTCCCCTCAACAATGCTCAAACGACTAGTTCCATGCACAGAAATTGCTCCCCAAACCATGATCTTTTGTGGAAATTTCACCGTTTTCATCAGACACTCAGGCAAAAATTCTTCTCCAGGCCTCCTTCTTACACTTTGAACACGATCGTCAAGCACGGCAATCGTTGACTCATCGGAGAACACCACCTGCAATCAAAGAAAGCCCTGTGAAAGAGTCAGTGCATAGCGTATGAAGTACAGCTAAAACGAAGTACAGTATGACTTGCTGCTTTACAGATATTTTTACTGCAGTTTTATCACGTACTGTAAATACACTTCTATGCATACTGTATTTACTGTATTAACATTCTATTTAATGTTAAATATTATTCTTACCTGTTCCCAATCCTCACTAGTCCAGTTAATGTGTTCCTTTGCCCATGCAAAACGTGCCTTCTTCATAGCCTCAGTGAGCCTGGGCTTCTTCCTTGGGCGGTAGGCTTTGAAGCCGGCAGTTAGAAGCCTCCTGTTGACTGTTCTACGACTAATATTGATGCCATCAGCCGCTAGACTACTGGAAATGTTTTTGCAAGTAGCTCTTCTATTTCTAAGAGACAAAATTGCAATCTGTCTATCAGTTCTTGGAGTCGTTACCCTTTTTCTGCCGCATCTTCCAACCCTTTTGGGGCCTACATTTTCTCCAAATACCATTTTTTTCTTAATACGAAGTACTGACTGTGGTGAAACATGGAGTTTGGCAGCGATTTCCTTTTGTTTAAATGTAGAAGAAGTTAATAAAACCTGTATTTGCACAATTTTCCGTGGACTCAAGTCATTCTTTCGCCCCATTTTCAAATTCACTTAAAAACTGTAACAAATAATTGCCGAAATTGGGTAAATACACTATTTAAATTAAACGGTAGTTACAATGACACGTAAAAGAAAGAGAAACACACCCGCATCGCACGACAACCAAACGACAACTGACGAACAAACACGCTTCGTTCGACTAAAGAATTATGCAAAAAATTGATTCATGGCATGCCGAAGCGTGTCGCAGCCATTATGGCAGCTAAGGTGGGTCAAACTAAGTACTAAACTATTGCTAAATACTGACCATGTATTCTTGTGTAGAAATAAATAACTTTTCAACGTTTAAAATTGGTTTAATTTAACATTTTATACCAAAAAATGAAATTTTAAAAAAATTCCTAATAATTTGGCCAGTACTGTATATACATTCTTAAATAATAAAATTTTAACAAGTATATAGAAAATAAATTACTTTCATTTTTTTACTTTCATTTTACCTTGAGCATTTCTCTACCTGGATTCGGTCGTCCCTTTCAGTTTGAACATTACTTTTCCAATTTCGGGAATGTCCACGTACCTATCACACAATATCATAAAAAAAAGCTTTTAAGCTACATTAATGAGAACCATTTCGCTCATGCTCGTCCACGTTAAAAGCGAGTTTTATGATTTGCCAAAATATAACTTTCAACTAAAATATTTCTTAAACATTCTCTCTCTCTCTCTCTCTCTCTCCACCGACGTTAATCCTAGATTTTTATTAGTACGCCATTGTTAATCGGGGTTTCGACTTGGCGTTAAACGACTTTACATTCACAATATTTTTATATCAGTACGGTAATAATAATATTAAATCGGAAATTAGTGCAATGGAGTGTAAGAATATTAGCGTTGTGGAAATCTTTAAAATAAAATTTTATACAGTATAATAATAGAAAATAAAAATCTTATATAATAATGGAAAATACTTGAGGGCACTGTGGCAGAGCGTGCAAGTGAGCAAATCGCCCATTCACCAGACCTAGAGACAAGGCCACGCAACAATGTCTGTGTGTGTGAAGAGAGATCAACGCACATCAATCAGGATAGTGAAATATATACGATGAGAAAAAGATGAGTTTTTAATTACCTCGGAAATATTAGAATTGAAAAGAAAGGTGGGTCCAAGGACGAATGCTTGCAAAATTCCTAGCCCACAGGGAGAAGGGGTCAAAACAAGGATTGATGTACCTATGCACTCTGTATTGAAGGAATTGCATTTAGCACCCTAAAAACCACACACGAATTTACTCTCTGGGGATACACAAAACGTATATATATATATATATATATATATATATATGACATTTTACATACTAATTCAGAGAGAGATTTAGCTTATACTTTTCTATTCAACTTTCTAATATTGCTAGAATGGATGAAAGGCAAAAACTTGCAAGGCTTTTATGCTGAAAGGTGGGGCCAGCGACGATTTTGCAAGAATCGTTGTATAAGCCTATATATATAACTTCTGTACATGACTGAAATAGGAGGTTTAATATAGTTTCATCAGAGTAGAAGATAAACATTAGCATGAAAGTATGTAAGAGCTAGTTTAAACCACTCACTCTCCAAGTATTGATCAGCACTCAACTGTTCGATTAGCGAGTCTAAGCGACGTTGACCCTGTTCAGTAGTTGGATGAGAGGCCGTTCTCCGTGTCCAGATGACGTAGCGATCCATGGTTCGGATCCCATAACATAATCTAACCAATGTATCTTAACCTAACCTAACCCATAAGCAAAATGGGAAAGCTGAGGATGAAGCTGGGAGTATGAGGTGCAAAGAAACCAACAATATAAACCTCTTTATTTATTTTAAATTACCATATTCTATGTCGAAGTTTTACCTGAATAAATTATAGCTATGTGCCTTAAGGATTAATAAAAGGCTATTAATTTCAATGTTGCAGTTTGCTGAATAATATAATAATGAGATGTGAGCAGTGAAAATAAATCTGCGGAGAGAATAAGCCAAATTTGATAAAGACACCTTCATTATTCGTGAAGGTGTCCAATCAGAACCTCAAAGCCCAAAGCATGGGTCCGTTACTTTGGCGTTACGACAGCTGACTGGCACACACATATTACAGAGTCCACCCAGTTACATTGACAACCAATCAACAAGCTTACGTATCGCCTATTACTCTTCTGGGGGATGGTTACAATCGGGAATCATGCGTATAAAAGGGGGTATTTTCAGCTGGAACTCACAGCAGTTATTTTCACCAGTGAATAAACACACGCATCATGAGCCAGTCACAACAACTTTACAATTTACCGGCTTTATATGAAGAAAACGACGACACTGATGCGTTGGCTACAATTAGTCTTTTAACGCAACCGATCGGGACAGATTATTTTCAACGCAAACCTTACTGACATCTGCAATGACGCTCCGTACGATCCAGCAGAAGTGTTTACAGTTGAAATGTAAGTTTAAAAATTTATGTACCCGTATTTCTATTTTTTTGTGGCCTATATTTATTCGCGAACTTATTATTTATTTTAGTGTTCCTGAGAATGTCCTTAAGCGAAAGCTCTCGAGCACCATTCTGTTTCCTTCGTGGTTATTTCATCATATATATATATATATATCAGTGGCGTGCATTTAGGGCATGCATGTCATGCACTGCATGACCATTGATTTTTCGTAAATACAAAAATAAATTTTAAAAAGTAATTTATCTAACAACATTTAAAAGCAGTAAAAAATTACTTAAAAATTGAATTAATTTGTTTGAGAGAACTAAAGGAAAATATTTTTTTCTTAAGCCATAATAAAACATCGTTTTTCTTGCATCCCAGATGCAACAAACGAATTGCATTAGTGCGGCCATTGAAAAATCCTCCGCGAGTCAGTAGTGACTCAAATTCTTTTCGTTAAATATCGTCGACTCACATGCAATTCCGAAAATGCATCCCGCATTTAGTGCTACCCGTGCCAGTGTTCGGTGAGGATGTGCGCGTTCTGTGTTTTAACTTTTATTGCCACTTAATTTATTCATTTCTTAAATATCTTTCAAAATATCAGCCCTAATGGGTGAAATGTGTTATAGAAGAACTTTTGAAGAATGGTTTTTCAAAAAGAGACTTTGAAGCGAGACAATTAATTATAAATCATGGAAGGCCTATGCCGAAATTACCTAATTTACGGAGTTCCAACAAGAAATGTGTGAGGCATTTTCAAACTAATTTATACGAAAGAAAAACTGGTTAACAGGATGTGCTGAGTTAAATAAGTTATTTTGCTGGCCATGCTTGTTATTTAATTTAGAAAAAACTGTTTGGAATGAGAAGGGATACGATGATTTAAATAATCTACATATGGCTATGCTAAAACATGAACGTTCTCAAAGACACATAAAATCTCTGATCGATCTTAAAACATTCGGAAATGTTCGCATAGACTTACAATTAGATATTCATACAAACAAAGCATACAGCAGCATAATGAAAAGGTTAAACAAAACAGAGCTATTATGCGAAGATTGATTGATGCAGTTATTTTTTTAGGTCGACAAGAGTTATCATTTCGTGGTCATTTTGAATCTGATGCATCCAATAATCGCGGGAATTATAAAGAACTTTTATATTTATTCAGTAAGTATGATGAAAAATTGGCAAACCATCTAGATACAGCTTCTATTTTCTCGGGTCTCTCAAACAGAATACAAAATGACTTGATCGATGCGGTTTCAAAAGACAATGTTGAATGAAATAGAAAATGAACTTAATCAGGCAAAATTTGTTGCTATTCTTCTAGATGAAACGTCCGATGTATCAAACTATTCACAACTTTCAACTGTTTTGCGATATGTTACAAAAGATTGTGTTGCTAAAGAACGATTTATCGAGTTTAACGATGTGAGTGCAGACCGTTCAGCAAATGCTTTATCTGAACACGTATTTAAATGCATTGAAACTTGGAAGTGTGAAAATAAATTAGTTGCACAAACCTACGATGGTGCTGCTACAATGGCAGGACAATTAAATGGGTTGCAGTCAAAGGTAAGGCAGAAATATGAATCTGCAATCTTTATTCATTGTTGTGCCCATGTGCTAAATTTAGTTCTTTCACAAGCATGCTCTGCTATGAAAGAATGCAAAATATTTTTTCTACAATAAATGGACTGGGTACGTTTTTTACTAAATCACCCAAAAGAACCAATGCGTTGGATAATATTGTTAAAAAAGATTTCCCAAAGCTGCAGCAACTAGGTGGAATTACTCCTCGCGTCTAGTTAATACCGCAAAAGAAAATCTAGATTTCTTAAACAGCCTTTTGAAAACATCATTGAGAATCCTGAATCATGGGATGAAGTCACTATAAATTCTGCAATTGGATTCCGACACAATTTAAAAGATCCTGATTTCATGTTTTTATTAGAAGTATTTAATGATATATTTTCCTTCACTGATGTTTTATTTAACATCCTTCAGACAAAAAATCTTGACATTGTGTATTGCAAAGAGCATATAGATAAAACTAGAACAATGCTCGAAAATAAACTGGACGACTTTTTCATGTTTTATGAAACTTTGGAGGAAAAATATGGCATAGATGCAGCAAACCAAACTAAGAGATGCAGGAATAAATCTGACCAATCTGTTGACCCACAACAGCATTACAGAATCCTCTATAACAAAATTATTGGCACAATAGTTGACCAATTAAAAGTAAGATATTCATCATTAGAAGAGCTTAAATTCCTGGAGCTTCTCAATTTTAGCAAAGCTGAAGATATTGCAAAAAATTTCCAGTGGATGCTTTAAATTCGTTAAAGGCCACTTATGGTGATTTTTTTTATATAATTCGTCTTCAGAGTGAACTATGTGTTTTGTATTCAATGGAGGACTTTATAAAGCAAAGTGTATGCAATTTAATGCATTATATTTATACCAAGGATCTTATTGATGCTATGCCAGAACTCTTCAAGCTTTGCAATTTGGTTTTGACAATTCCTTCTACGACTGCCTCTGTAGAGCGATCCTTTTCTGCATTTAAGAGAATTAAAACTTACCAAAGAAATACAACAGGAGAGCAAAGGATTTCAGGTTAGCCCTTATGTCTATTGAAAAAGATTTGCTCCAACATTTAATTAAATCAGAAGATTTCTATGAAAAGATAATAAACATATTTGTCCTGAAGGATCGAAGAATTGAATTAATTTATAAATGAGGTAAGTAAATAATAATTCTTATTTTTTATAGGTCTTTTTTTAATTTAGATGTACTTATCAGTGATCCCATTACTATGTTACGAAACTAAATGGTTCCTCTTATTGAATTAATTTAAGAAATAATTCAGTAGAATGCATGAGTAACCATGGGCGTCCGCAAGGGGGGCGGCAAGAGGGGGCAGTTGCCCCCCCCTGGAAATTTATGTTCGCCCACGCAACGGCTTCTATAATTCTATTGCAACTTAGTCAGTGTTTAGTTTCCAATTTAATGGCTGAAATAGTTAAAATTCGTTTGGCTTCCGGGTCCCCGACCCCGCTGGGGAAGCTTACAACGCTCCCCCAGACCCCTAGCTGCATGCTCATGCACTTCATCGAAACATGCTCTTGATAACCCATCGTCTGTGGTTGATGCAAATGCATCACAGAGATATTTTGACACCATTCTTTTCCATGAAAATGTATCATTAGTTAAAATTCGTTTGGCTTATGGGGCTCTGGCCCGGACCCCGCTGGGGGAGCTTACAGCGCTCCCCCAGACCCCCTAGCTGCATGCTCAGTGCTCGCTTCGCTCGCACTTTGTGTTATCATTTTTGTAGCTGAGCCCCCTCTTGGAAAAATTCCTGCGGACGCCCCTGTGAATAACTATTGCATGCCCAACCTCGAAGGTCACCGCACGCCACTGATATTATATATATATGGTGTGAATGTAATAATACATTTTCAACTCATTATATTTTGTTGTAAAATGTTTCATTAAAATAGCAGGTATCCTCAAATTTTAATTATAGATTAGTTTGCATTAATAATAACTAATTAATATATTTAATATTATGATAAAAGTCATGTTTTAATATTTCTATTCATCCAAAATCGTTGAATTTTTTTACCTTATAACAATGAAAATCCCTTTGCAATTTTTAAATAATTTTATAAAATTCCATAATAAATTCATTTGAAATGTGAAGTTATTCGTCATTTTCTCTTAAAGGGGCCACAAACTTCTCTGAGTGGTTCGAAGATATTTGATACTTCACATTGTAACTCCTTGTAACTCTTCTTATATAATATATATATATATATAATATATATATATATATATATATATATATATATATATGAAAATTATTTCACGAAAGTGACACGTGAGAAATATTTATGATGAATAAAACCACGAAGGGAAAAGAAACACAGTGGTGCTCAAGCGCTTTCGTCTAATCCTCAGTGTTCCTGAGGATGTCATTAGACGAAAGCGCTTGAGCACCACTTTGTGTTTCTTTTCCCTTCGTGGTTTTATTCATCATATATATATATATTATATAATATATATATATATATATATATATATATATATATATACACACTGGGCCGCAAAAGCATTTACCGATCGTAAGTTGTAATATATTGGAATAAGAATGTATACAGAATAAATATTTAATTGTAATATAATAATATTTGATATATTTGACAATAAAACAGGCTAATAAAAGAAAAATACCAAACTTATTTGTAAAAATTTATTTATAAAAACTTATGAAAATTAGTATCCTGTATGGCCACTCTTGTTCTTTCGGACTAGTTTCAAGACGCCGAGGCATTGAGTCAACCAACTTCGTGATTCAGGACTGATTTTATACCTCTCTTCTTGAAGAACTCTCCATAAATCTTCTTTATTTTTTGCCTTAGCTTCTCTTGTTCTTACTTTTCTTCCGAGCTCATCCCAAATATGTTCAATAGGATTTAAATCTGGACTCTGAGATGGCCATCCGAGCATTCTAAACACTTCAAGCTTACTGTAGAGCTGTTTTAGTGATTTAGCACTATGCTTAGGATTGTTATCCTGTTGAATATGAAGTTTTCATAATCTCCATGAAGTTGCTTAGCAGCTGGGATTGCAATATTAGTGAATAGATGTTTGAATATATATTGATCCATGTGTCGATTTTCATTCCCAGTGATCTGGTGTAATTTTCCAACTCCGTTTGATGAGAAGCAGCCCCACACATTGATTCCCCCACCTCCTTTTTTCGCCGTCGGAATAAAGCATTCATTCTTATATTCTTCACCAATTCGTCTATTCACAATTTTCCTCCCTTTATCAGTACTAAAAATTTGAATCTACTTTCATCACTCCATAAAATTTTGACTAGTTCTCAGCATCCCAATCTTTGTGTTGAATAGCAAATTCTAATCGTGCTTTCACATTCTTCTTTGACAATAAAGGTTTTTTCTTATTCACTCTAGCAAATATTTTATTATCTGTTAACCTTCTTACTGTACCAGCACTAACTTTTGTTTCTCCCGCTTTCACTAATTACTCAAGTCATTTGCTGTCATAAATCTATTCTCCAAAGCCAGAAATTTTAGATGCCTTACCCCACGCTCTGACAAAATCCTCTTTCTTCCAGTTCGGATTAACTTACAGGTACTTCCTTGTTTAAAATACACTTCTTAACAAGAGCAGTCAATTCTCCGAAGTCTTGGCTAGATAACACACATGTCTTAACCATCCTCTCAAAGTGGAAATATATAAGTAAAAATTTCGTTGAACTGTATTAAAATGAACCTTCCCTTATCGAGGCTGACAGCACACAATACTGCACATAGTCTGTGCCACTAATTTCAAAATTAGAGGGCTTTTAATTTAGCGATGCCAAATTATCAAAATATTGAAGAAACTGTATGGAACTTAATTACAATGACTTTTAAAGTGGCAAAATATTGTATTTAACCTGATAATTACTGTCTCACACTAATTTATTTGTGTTCTGCATAACATAAATCATAAAAAATATACTAACGTAAAATAAATTTTACTGAAATCGCAAAAATAAAGCTACCATTAATATCTGGACAATATTTCTCAATTCGTAAATACTTTTGCGGAACAATGTATATATATATATATATATATATATATATATATATATATATACACTAGAGGGACTCAATAATTTTCCCCATCTTTTTTTCTTAGCTAAATAATAGGCCATAGGGCTGAAATGTCTTTTGGGCCATAAGTTTGAACTTTCTGCGCTTCACATAACCGCATTTTTCCTGATTGAATCTCCCCTCCTTGTATAAAACCACTTTTAAACGTCCTTGTATAAAGCCGATGGTTAACGCAGTTTCGAAAATGGCGTCTGACAGTGATATGCGTCGTAAACAGAGAGTTGTTATAGAGTTCTTAACCGCAGAAAAGGAAACGGAAATATTCACAAACGTCTACAAAACATTTACGGAGATGCTGTTGTTGATCGAAGCACAGATGGACGCTTGTCAAAACGTGTGAGATCATCGAAGAGAGGGAGAGCCAGCCTCGATGATGAGCCACGCAGGTCGCCCGGCATCGGTTGTGACATCTCACACTGTGCAACGTGCTAACAGCATCATTCGATCAAATCAGCGCGTCACATACAAGGAGCTATCACTGGAGCTAGGAATTAGTGAAGGAAGTGTGAATACGATAATTCAGCAACTGGGATACTCAAAAGTGTGTTCACAGTTTGTTCCTCGCGAACTGACTGAAGATCACAAAGCCCAAAGAAAAGAAATTGCTTCTGAGTCGTTGGTTTGATACGAGACAGAAGGGGATGACTTCCTTTCACGAATTGTGACTGGGGATGAGAATTGGGTACACCACTTTGAACCTGAAACAAAACGCCAATCCATGCAGTGGCATCACGCAGACTCCCCACGCAAGAAAAAGTTCAAAATGGCTCCCTCTGCTGGAAACGTTATGGCTACCATCTGGGACATGAAAGGGGTGATTCTGGTGGACATTATGAAGAAAGGACAAATAATCAACTCAGAGACATATATTGCTACCCTACAGCTACTCCAGAGACGTATAAAGCGAGTTCGACCGGAGAGAAAACTGGAAGACGTCCTTCTTTTGCACGATAACGCAAGACCACACAACAGTTTGCAAACAAGAGAGGTCATCAAAAAAATGTGCTTGACTGTGTAACCCCATTCGTGGAAGAAAGTTTCAGAGTGACGATGAGGTTGTTGAGGAGGTTAAGAGGTGGCTCCAGCGGAACCCAGCGGACTTTTACCAGCAAGTAATAAAGGCCCTTGTTTCGAGGTGGAGGAAAGTCGTAAAAAAAGATGGAGACTATGTGGAAAAATAAAAACTTGTAAAAAAGGTATGTAACTACTTGTGTACAAAATTTCTGGAACTTGCAAGGCAACTTGGAAAGGAAAAAAAGGTGGGGCAAAATATATTGAGTGGTCCTCGTGTGTATGTATATATATATATATATATATATCTCTGCATGCGTTTTTGATGAAAAACAAATGAGTTTTTATTAAAAAAGATCAGAAAAATGTATGAACTATTCAAAGTAACTTTCTGCCTACAACCGTATCCTTTCTCCCTAAAGGTCCGATGAGGAACTGACTCGTGTTATACAATCTTGTCGTGACAGTTTTGGAGAAACGCAAGTCGTGGACAGTGACCTGAATATGGAGATTGAAGTATTGCACCACACCCAGTCGAACGAATGTCAGGCCGTGGACGAATTAATGTAAGCTTTATTTTCTTTTTCTCGTGTTTCGGTTAAGAACTTTTTTCTTTTTCTTGTGTCTCGGTTAAGACGAAGACGCACTGTATTTTCATCATTTTATTAAATGACCGAAATCATGTTTTAGAAAATAGTACAATTTTTACATCCAATTTAAAATAGTTACAGAATCAGTTTCCGTTGCATTTTAAATAAGCTACAGAATACACAAACTAATATTATTGGAGATAATATTGCTGCAATTATTCAAGTTACATTTTATATATACGCGTAAAATATCATACAGCACATCGAGTGCGCACAAACGGAAAACGGTTTTTTATCTCTCTGCATCCCAACTCATCATTCCGCTCAGTGTGACACAAATCGAATAATTTTAGAAAATTTATAAATTTCTTTCCACGTTACATGTGTAAGAGAGAAATGAAAGGCAGTACATGTCGCAAGTATTACTAAAGTATCCTTGGAATCGATAAAGATTCCAGACAGTTTCGGGAATATGCATCTGTTCGAGAAATTTTATAATAATAGAGTCGCTCCAAGGATGAGTCCCCATCGAGTTAAAGTAGTATATTCTTTTCCTAATTTTAAAGTAGACAGCTATCCAATGAATCCCTTCACCACCAATAACATCCGTGTTTACAATAAGTACGCCGCATTTTCTCGTGTTTGAAAGTTTCAATGTTTCATTCTTCGCAAACACCGATAAATTTGGAACGTGTGTTTCGGTCACTATTCATTACTCTCTGAAGTGTATTCGCATCCATTTTAAAAGTCAGTGACAACGCCCCTAAATCTGTCAATTTCTATTAGAGCTTGTGATTCGAGGTATACTAGTACACTAATAGGCGCGTCTATCGGCTTGGCGAATTCCAATCTGACTGAGATGTTTCCACTCTGCTGTGGTCTTAAGTGTGTATTTGCACTAGCAGATAAGTCAGATGTGATGTCAAACGGATAAAGGATAAATTGATCGATGAATTCTTTCTGCGTTTCACCAATCCCAAGCTCATCACAAGCACCGGCAATATGAGTCAGATTACTATATGCCCTCGAGAAAAGGGGGAAACACAGCGTCTGATGAATAATCCGTATCCACTGTGTCGCCCAGCGCAACATCATTGACGTATAGAGTTATATTTTTAAGGCCGAAATTCTTGAATTTAAAGGCGTTCTTTTTATATTTCCCATTTACAGAAGCGTGCTCCTTAGGGTGGTTCTTATTTACATTTCTAATTTTGAGGTTAGGAAAGACGTGGCTCCCAACCCCTGAAATGATGGCATATAATACTACAATGCTTGGGTAAACATTTCATTTGAATCAATTAATATTTAGAGGTAGCTCAAGGACTTCAAAGTTTTACTCTATATCCCTATGAGACCATGGCATTTGGGTCACCCCCAACTATATCGTTGGGTATTATCCTTTCAAGACGGGGGTGTCACGGTTGCCAAACCACTCACTGTTACCCAATCAAGGTCTCCTTTTTGCTGTCGGGAAAGCTTCGGCGATGGTCAGCCACAACTTGAAGAAGGAACTGCAGTTGTTCTTCATCTTTTGTATGCCTCTGGTTGAAATTTTGTATGAGAGCTAATGCGTGTTCAGCATTATTATTGATCACATTTATGCTAGAAACATCTCTTGTAGCGTCTTGAAGTGAGAGAAAGGAATTCCAGTCATTAGGATCTTTCTCCAAGAAATCCTGCGGCAGGTTGGAATAAACGAATAGCTTCTTCGAATGTTTTGGGGCGAAGGCATCCAGGGTCATTGTCGGCTTGAAAGCTGTTTTGTTAACTTTTTTCGTGCATCCTCTTTCTTTGGACTCCATAACCTTGATTATAGCCCTCTTCGTAGCCACAGAAACTTCTGGATCAAACAGCGCTAATGCAACCAAGCTCTCAGAGAGATACCACAAGTGGTCACTGAATTTGGCTGTTGTAACCTTTGCAATCATTGTATGTGGATAATGGACAAAGCCTTCACCAGATTCAGATCCTCCAGCGGTGCAACTGCTGGCAATGGGGCAGTGGGGCAGGAACTAGGCCCTCGTATAAGTGGTGACGGTGAATACGCAGATATCCCGTAGGCTGCGCTCCTCCTGGGCTGTTAATTTAAACTGTTTCCGGAACATCCATATCTTGAAGGAATACAACACTTTCGATAACCAGCGAGCGTGATGCATGGTGCCAGGAGCTTTAAAAGAGTGATGAAAGCCGTGGGACTCTGCTCGACCAAAGAAAAGAAGAGCTAAACTCTAGGAACGCTTTGTAGTCATCCCTTGCATAATCTTGTGACAGCTGGTACAAAGCGAAGTTGATCAAACTGGGACGTTGTTCTCTCGTAGATGCTTCAACTTCCTGGTCATCAATACCGATGAAAACTGACTCGTATCCAGTTGAAGCCAGAAACGCTGAAATCTTTTGAATAAGAGGACTTCAGGTCCAGAAGTTGGTCCCATGCAGGCCTGGAAAGCTGCACCAAAAACAAGTTCCATGATGTGATGTCTGCATGGCAAGTAGAGGAGATCTCTTCCAAGTTTTTGTTCTAAGAGGACGCAAGCTCCGGAGTGATGTCCCTATTTGATGCGGTAGTGTCAAAACTCATTCCAACAACTCTGTCACTCAATTCCAATTCCTGCAGCTTATCCCGCACGGCCTGTGCTTGGTGTTCTCCAGTAACAGACAAAATTTTGGGGACTCCAAGAAGCTGTTGCACTCCCAGTCCAGGCACTAGAACAGAGAGCCGGTCCACACGCTCTTTCCCTATGAGGTCCACTAGGAGTTTGCCATCCCAGTGAATAATCAAGGGAACATCGTCTGCCACTTTTTTTTTCAAAGTTTCTGCTGTCTTGGCACGATGACGCTCCCGAGCTCGCTTCACTGATGACCGATTAATGGCCAGTCTTCTGAAGTCATGTCCCAGACTGCGGGCAGTTTCCGCTATTACAATTGTTGCCTTTCTGTCACTGATTGAAGAATGGTCTAAAGCTGAAGCAAGTGCCGGAGTCAAAATGTTATTCACTCCACAGCTTCGGTTTGGAAGAGGCTCACCACCACAGGTTTCTTGTGGTTCATCTTCTGAAGAATGTTTGTTACTGCTACTTGATTACGCCAACGTTCCAATAGAACAGGATGCTTCCACTTCTTTGGCTTTCCGTAGCTGCTTTTCTGTTTGCAACTTTTTGCTCTGTTTTTGACAGTAAGGTATTCACAGAACCCATCGTTCCACGTCTGCCTGGCTCCCATTGGGCTAGCAGGAAATGGCGATCCTCTTCATTTTTGATCATTTGAATAGTATTTTCATGAGCGATGTCGAAAAGGTTCTCCATCTGAGATTTGAACTCTTCTTCCTTCCTGATTTGGATTTCTGAACGCCGGTTCTTGTTTTTTCGAAGTAGCTGCTATTCTTTGTTTAACTTCATTATTTTTCCAACAATGTGATCTTTCCGTTTTACGGGGACTCGAGCGCGGGCCCAAGACTCCAAAATTTCATTCATCACATCAGTGGCTGCTTCACGAATTGGTTTATGAAGCGAAAGATGATTGTGGAGGAAGACTGCAAGGACCTCTCCGATGGATGGGAGCTTTTGCCCTGTCAGCTTCTCCAACGTTTTGTCCACAAGGTAAAGCGCAGCATTGCTTGATCTCGTGTGTTTTGCCATCATTACAGTACAATTTGCTAAATAAATACTGAAGTTATTTCGATTCACTATTCCTAAAATATTAATCAAATTACAAAACAAAGTTCAAAGGATGATGAACGCTTTACCCTATTATCTCAGATAAGCACTGAGCAGATACGCTTGTAAAGTGGCAGCAGCTACACAACACTCGTATCCACGTAGCAGCAAGAGAGACCTGTAGTGCATTGCGCTGTATGTCAGGCACCGCATACATACCACAAGTAATGGGATGCCATCTATCGCCTACAACAAATAGTAGAATTATGCATATTCATGCTAAATTACAAAGCTGCTAAACATTTTTTTATTGAATTTCATATCATGTTATTGAAAAACATCTTGAGAGAGTACAGTGGAGCCCCGTAGTGATCTAATTTCAGGAACTATTTACAAACCTAGTTTTAATTGGGAGCATGATAATTCAGACATTCGAAAATAAGGACCACCCTAGCACTGCTCCTGCATGCCAGTTAATAACCTTTTAGGTAGAACTCCCAGGACCACGTTTTCTGTTTCGATGCCAACCCCGCGGGTACCGTGTATAGTTTGATCTGTACTATCTTAATTGGGTATTTTACTGTGGCATGTAGTAAATTTTTTTAAGTTTCTCACTGTTTAGGCGAACTTAGTTTCACTCGACGTACGCGAAGGTATGTTTCCATAATATGAATCACAACTGGCTTTGCTCCCTCTTCTTGGTCAGCTCCAAGATTTAAACAGATCTCAGGATTCGTGCGAGTGAGCTTTAATTTCATATCGACCCCATTCACAAGCAGCTTCTCCTGGAATGTGAAGTCTTTATGCAGGCGCCCAAAACATTCGTATATCTTCTTTTTAGAATTTGTAAATTTGTCCTTTATACTACTTTCGTCTTTAGTCTGATAATAGCCCTCGGCACTTAAAAAGGTACCCTTCGCTTCTTTTGAAAAGTTCAGCACATTTTCCAGATAGGTTCGTAGATGGTAGTACCCCGTTCCTGCCGAGATGTTGACCTGGTTTAAATACACATCACACTGGCCGAATATGGAGTGCAGAAAGTTTGGTTCTGGGTATACAGCATATTTATCATCGCAATCTGTTCCATCTGAATGGGTTATACGTAGTTTAGCGTACATGTGCACGCAGCTTGGATAAAAAAAAGTAAGGGCCTGAGCTAGGTATCACGAATTCTATAGGAGCACTAGGGGAACTAATTGTGTTTAACGAGTTAATCGTAATAAAGTCACTGTGCTCAATAGAAACTTGCGTTGGGGGCATGTCAAAGAGGGACAGTTCCGATTTACAGCATTGTGAACTACACGGATGGATGAAGCGTGCCATGACGAGTCAGAAATAGTGCCACCTCTCTCGACAAGTAGCAAACAGTCTATGATTCATGAGAGCACTGTCCTTAGCTTATATCAGTAAAAAAAAATGGTGAAGCATAGGCTTCAGTCGCTTAGAACACTTCTTTTTTTATTTCCTTTTACGTTTAACGCCACATGCTGGTAACCCCTTCTTCTTCTTCTGGACAGCCCTCTTCTTCCCACCACCACGCATTTTTCTCTATGCATCTTTGATGATTTCGTCCCGTGTTGCTTTAATTGTTTTTTTAGAGCTTCTTTAGGTTTAGCCACGCCATTATGTCTTCTATCGTGTTAAAACCCGATTGTAACGCTTTTCTCCCGAGATATCTGGCACCCCTCTTCAGCTGTACGTAGTATTGATGAAAAAATGGATCCAAGCCCACTTCCACGCTGGTATCTCACACCTCGATAGACTGTGAAAGGCTTTCGTTCCATTATAACTCAGTGCGTCGAAAGTGCAGCTTCACTGTTAAGCTCCCATCACCGAATGGAAATTTTTTCCTCTCAGTCGTTCTTATATATATTGAGATATTGGTCATTAGATTAGTTGCGACATTCACATAATGGGGCTTGTCATATGTAATACTCAAGCTCTTCCCTCTATGGTTGGGGATGTGAGCGATGCGTAACTGGAGTGTCTGGGTATCCCCAACAAACTGGTGCTCCACTATATTGCTGTAAATATAGCACATGTCTGGGGGTGTATAGCCATCACCCAATTTCTCCAATTTCAACTGAGACATTAGGCTGGACAAGTCATGATGTGCCTCGTGAAAGGTATCTCTTTGGAGGGCTGATCCCTCCTGGGAAGCAATATGTTAAAGTGATCACTGGGAAGCAATATGTTAAAAAAAGAAAGGTTGGTTGGTCACTTTGTGTGACCATATAGCGCAACAATCTAAAAAATTTACTTTCAATCTAATAGTTTAACATGTTATGATTTACTTTTTATGTCTTTACTTTATTAAAGCAAATATTTTGGATCACCTGAAGATCCGTCACCCCAGCCTTTTTTAGTTAGCTTTATAAGGCTAACTAACGAAAATATCACGACCTAACCTAACCAATCGTCAAGGGCATACAGTTGACCTTACGATTGGTTAGGTTAAGTCGTGATATTTTCGTTAGTTAGCCTTATAAAGCTAACTAAAAAAGGCTAGGGTGACGGATCTTCAGGTGATCCAACATTTTTTATCGTACTCCTTATCCTAAATATTGGGAAGCAATATGTTAAAGTGATATACACTGGGAAGCAATATGTTAAAGAGAGGTTCCTGGGAAGCAGTATGTTAAAGTGATCCCATTTTTCGCCATCACGTAGAGATTTTTCACAAAATGTCATATTTCATATTACATATGTAAGTAATTTTCATTAAATTTTGATTAAAAACTACTGCCTATAAATGCTTATAAATTCTTGGTTTCACCAAGACATCGAAGAAATGGAGAAGAGATATCAGGGAAGGTGGGACATCAGCATGATGGTTGATTACTGCTGGATGTTGAAGCGGGATACTCCAGAATTATTACATAAAAGAAAAAGAACAGCGCGTACATTCGAGACTAAATGGCATAAATCTCACAAGAAAACTCAGGACAAATAAAGATGAATATGTAATTGATGTTAATAGTCTTCTTTCTTTTTAAAGTTGTTTGCATTTGTAATTAGTATAACAAAGCGAAATAGGTACCTAATGTAACTTGAAATAAATAATATTTATTTATGTTGTTGTTTTTTCCCTTCCAGTTTGCAGAAAATCCTTACGTGATAGAAAAAAAATGGACACCTTATTCGAAATCAGCGTAGTTGAATTATATAAAATCAGTTATTAGTAAGAGAACAACTCTTACAAAGTTCTCATTCGCAGGCCTGTGTAATGAATAATGGGGTTCTTAAAAGAAATTATAAATGAGGAACATATGGGGGGGGGGGCCGCTTTGGGGACCTTTTTCCAAAAATAATAACTTCATTATTGGGGCAAAAAATATATGACACAGACCATAAGATTAAGACACAGCAATGGTAGTTCCAGCTGGCTGAAAAGAGGACTAAACAATTTTTTGTTCTTTAAATAAAGGGAAAATTAATCAATATTACAACAGAAATTAATAGTTACAGTTACCTGAGTTAGATAATAATATTACTGCCGCACAGTTATATTAGTCCACTGGTTCCCAACCTTTTTGAGGCCATGGTCCACTAGAGCTGATTCGAATGACTCATGAAAAAAAATAATGTAAATATAATTATATGCCAATAATTTTATAAAATGACTAAAATTACATTACTTCTTAATCTGAATTTGATTTTTAAAAGGTATTCTATGACCAACCTCCATGACCCACCCAGGAACTTCGCCATGGCCCTCCGGTTGGGAACCAGTGTATGAGTCCAGTAGTTACAGTATAGTTACTTGAAATTAGGTAGTATTACTATTAATAATAATAATTGTAAAGCTAATACTAATACATCATAATACTAACAGTTCACAGTGCTGACTACTATGAGATAAGGGGTCATTTGATTAGTGGATTACGAAGTAGGTATTACTTAAATTAATAATAATAATAATAATAATAATAATAACCAGGAATTAGCAGAACAGGTAATTATTACCAGAGAAGAAATGGAAGAGGCTGTTAATAAAATGAAGAATGGAAAGTCAACGGGAGTGGACGAGTTTCGGATTGAACTTATAAAGGAGGGAGGCGAAGCCATGAAAGAAAAAATTCGAAACCTGTTGAATAAATATTGGAGAGAAGGTCAAGTCCCCAGTGATTGGGGAAAAACAATCATGATCCAGGGGCGGCTCGTCGGTAGGCACTGCGGAACTGCAGCACCCCCATGATCTTATGATCTTTATATTTAAATATTTAAAATAGCCTCTCTGATTGTTTTTTTCAATGAACTTCGAGTTTTTAAATCAGATTATATCCTTTTTTCCTTAAACTATTTCAATGCCGAACGAATGAATCACGAAAGTAACTTCAGCCTTCCCGTGGAACTGCGTACTTAACGGTTCCAGATTTTGTTCGAAACGCTTGAAACCTCGGTGGCGGACGTACGAAGAGCGAGTCAGAATCGCGGGTTTAAGAGGATCCAAAGCAGTGTGGACAGAGCAGTGCCGATTTGTTTGTTTGACGTAGTAGTTGTGTTGCTGTATCGTTTGCTAATTCGAAATTTAATTTCCGAATTGCATTTATCAATGAGTCGTTATCATTTATTTTTTTGTCGTGAGATTGAAGTTAATTATATAATAATTGGATTATTTACAATATATAGCTTTCATTTCTTAGAATATTTTTTCGCTCAGAATAAAAACAGAAGAATGGAATTTGTTTATAAATAAATTTTTTGGCAAATTCGAAATTACCCGTTAAGCGTAAGTACCCTATAATTGATTTTATGATACTATTTTATTTATTTTTATGACTGAGTAGTGAGTAGTTATCTATTTATCTATTCGACTTTCTCTCTCTCTCATATATATATATAATCGACACAATTGTTCGCAATTTCTGAGGCAGCACCCCCATAACTGAAAGTCACGAGCCGCCACTGCAATCATCGTTCCAATATATAAAGGAAAGGGTGACTCAGGTAGATGTGAAAATTATAGGGGAATATCGCTTATTAATCATATAACAAAACTTTATGAAAGAATAATAGAAAAAAGAGCAAGGCAAATAATTGAAGCAAGGTTGGGGGAGGAACAGCATAGTTATCGGAAAGATAGAAGTACGGTAGATCTTATTTTTGGCCTCAGTTCTGTTATCGCAAAGGCATGGGAATTTAATACTAACATCTATGTAATATTCATAGATCTTAAAAAAACATTCGATACAGTGCCCAGAGGAAGAATGTGAAGATGTTTGGAGGAGATTTATTGGGTAAGGGGGACACTTCTTAGGGTTTTGAAAAGTTTGTATCAAGTTAGCGAATGCAAAGTAAGGACGGGACACAAAAAATGATGAGTGGTTTGAAGTAAGAACAGGGGTGAAGCAGGGCAGTGTTATATCACCACGCCTGTTTATAGCCTACATGGACACAGTAATTGCAAGTTTCAAGCGACGTCATGAAATAAATAATAATAATGGAATAATGGCATATGCGGATGACATAGCATTCTGGACGACAGGGACAGAAGATATAGAACAAGCTTTAATTGATTGAAATGAATGTTTGAAGGAGGGGGGAATAGAAATGATGTAGAAAAGACAGAAATATTAAGTGTATGTCGAAGAGAAGAAGGAGAATTTGGAGTTCAAATAGAAGATAAGGAAATTAGAAATGTTGAAAAATTTAAATATCTAGGGAGTATGTTTACTGAAGAAAGCGGTAATATACAAGAAATAACTGAAAGAATTGCAAAGTTTAGTAAAAATGTCGGAATGTTATACCCGCTACTGAGAAATGAACATATGCCCCTTGGGACTAAGGAAATAATCTTCGAAACAGTTTTAACACCAATACTGATTTATGGGTCGGAACACTGGAAAATGCGCATGTCAGATCGAAGCAGAATTCAGGCGGCAGAAATGAGACCGCTGAGGACTATTCTGAGAAAGATGCGAAGAGATAGGATAAGAAATGAAAAAATAAGAGCCAATGTGGGAGTAACGCCTATTTTGAGAAAAATCGACGCTACCAAATTGAGATGGTTGGGCCACTTGGAGAGAATGGAGGAGGGGAGAACTGCGAGGAGGTGCTGGGAGTGGAGACCAGCGAATGGCAGAAGACCGCGAGGGAGACCGAGAAGGAGATGGAGGGACGAAGTGGAGGAGAGCTTGCGAAGATACGACTTGCCCAGCATGCAAGAGCTCGAAGAAACGGGAGTGCTGCTGGACAGGGCGGAGTGGCGAAGGAGGCTGGCTCCACTGACAGGTTGACTAGCCTACCTGGGAGCTGAAGAATAATAATAATAATAATAATAATAATAATAACAACACTGATCACGATGATAATGATAATAATGGTAATTTCGCTGCTAAGAATAATAATAGTTAGTAATTGTAGTTATTCAAGAAGTTAGCAATAACATCAATATTAATATAGAAATAATGATAATAATAGCACTAGTAGTATTAACGGGCTATTCATATGCAGTCCTGTGTCATTATGGAAATTTGTGTAAGATAAGGTAAGTAAGTATAGGATTCTGATGTAAGAATTACCCGAGTTAGATAAAGGGCTAACCCTATACTTCGCGGAAATAATTATTTAGATCCGTTTCACTATTAATCTGTCGTCTTTGATCGGTGTGCGATTTTTTTCACCTAAATAACACCACTGCGCCTGTAACATGGGTGGAAGTAATTTGGGTGATCTTTTTCTAATTTTAGAACGCTTTTGAACGAATCTTGTTTAAATTTTGTAAGACATTCGTAGGCTTTCTTTGTATACAGTGAGAAACAATTTTATTCTTTACGTCAGCACTTTTTATGTGCATCTTAATCGACCTTCTTAAGGTTTGATTTGACATTCCAAACCTCATAGTTTCATTAATCATATCTTGACTAACGGAGTAGTTCAGGTGGGTTTGAAGAGTCCCAGTCACTATGGTTTTGCTTTGTCCTGGACTGGACTTTTGCGGGGAGCGGGGAACTATTTATTAATAACCATCGTATTTGTGCGTTTATCTTGAAGGAGATGCTCCGGTTTCGAATGTTGATCGTTTTGTTTCTGTTCCATAAGATCCACTTTTTGCTTTAATTCGATGACCTCTCTTTTAAGTTCGGTAATTTCTTCGTCCTTTTTTCTGAGGGCATCGTTGAATAAATCACTACCTAAGATTGCCCTTAGGAGTTTAACGATATCCTTTCCCTCCGTACTCAGGGAGTCGAAGAGAACAAAAATAAGAAGAAAAAGTAAATAGCAAATAGCACTTACTCTTATAAACATTGAAAATTAGCCACAAACTGTGCGGTTATCGTACTTTTTCACAAACTGATGCTATTTTTTTAAATAAATGAGGCGAGATACTGCAGGAGGGGTCGACCTCAAGTCGATCCTGAAAAGTCGTTCGAAACTATCATAAGTATTATAAGGTAAGGTATTGTTAGGATTCACTAAAAAATGGTATTTATATACTAACACTGTATTTGCACTACCATTATATCAGAACTTTAATGAAATGGTAATAATTCAAATATAATGTTAGTACTTTATTAAGTAAGATTAGTATCTTACAAAAAGTGATATTATTTTATTACATTTTTCAACACTTTATAGTATAGCTTATAATCTTCGCCGTCAAACTTTTTAAGATATTAACAGAAACATCCACCAGTCACAACTGCATTTTAAGTGCAATGACTGCCTTTAAATAAGATAGAAAAGGAAAGGGAATGAAGTGGTAAACTAGGAACTAATGGGATTCGAACCAGAGTCGCGATAATAATAATAATAATTATGATTGGGGTTGTTTAACCTCATTCGCAACATCTAAGGTCATATGACGGAGGAGACCTACAGCTTTACGTGGGATCCGAACTACGGATCGCTACATAATCTGGATACGGAGGACGGTCTCTCATCCAACTACTACCCCAGACCCAATGTCGCTTAACTTCGCTGATCAACGGGAAGGGGTGTTACGACGTTGGCTACGACGTAGCCCCCCCGAGTCGCGAGGATTAGAATCAACGCTCTTCCTACCGATCGAGTCAAGGGAGCATTTGTCAAACAACATAAATATTGACCTCGCTTCAACGAACCTTTTCGGGGGTTTTGGATGGCGTGGTCGGTAAAAGCTGATTCTTAAATTTACCACGCTACGCAGGTTCGAGACTCACTCGCTCCTAATTTTCGACTTTAATACCTTTCCCCCTCCCATCATAAAAAATATAAGAAAGAAGACCTTATCTTTATATAAAATTTTTTCGTCCTACAAAACGTTATTATTTAAATATGAACTGTTTCATTGTCTAACCTCCTTTCCTCTTCTCGTCTGTATTTCCATTCACTGTATGTAGACAGTGAATTAAATACAATGTTGATTGCAAATGCATCTATGACCTCATTATAAAGAAATTTTATAATATGACGTTTGCGGAGCTTCAAATCCCTTCATTTAGTTACGCCATTACGCGCCCTTACCTTAATGCATGGGTAACACCGTTTTCCTTTACCCGAAATGTAAACACTGAGGTCGGGAATTCTAATCCCGTTGGTGCGGTAATAATAATAATAATAACACAGGTCAACAAAAAAAATTTTTTGTTTCGTTGCCAAGGAAATTCGTACGAATTTAGGGTATTTTGGTGTTGCTGAATTCCAAAATGAAAGTAGTTTTTTCCGATTTGGCTCTAGTTCTTGAGATAATGAATCCCCTCAATTAATAGGAAACGTAACCATAACGCGTGCATATGGGAAACTACCGGAACATTCTAGATGGTGAGACACGCGAATATTCTTAGTGTTTACTCCGCGATCATTCTAGAATATTCCCCCTCCGTATATAAGTCATCGGCCACCCAACCAGTAGTCAGTTGACAGTGTGGTTAATGTGAAAGGTTTCAATCGATACAAGAAACTCAAGTGGGATTATCCTAATTTGGAATCAACAAGGCGACGTGTGTCACAGCGAAGACGTTCCCATACCAGTGTTTACCACACTGCCCGACCTTCCGTTGTCAGAATTTGAAGAAATTCAGGACTTAGGTGGTAGTAGTGGAAGTGACTATGAAGGAAGCATTTCAACACCTCAGCAGTTCTCCCAAGACGAACTCAATGATCTGATACGGGACCTCAGACTGTCAAAGTCTGCTTCAAATACATTTGTAGATCGTTCCCTGGACTAAGTATGGAAAAACTAAAAGCTGGAATCTTTGATGGGCCTCAAATCCGTACACTTATCAAGGATTCTAATTTCACAAAATTTAGGAATGGTGTTGAAGCTTCTGCCTGGTGTAGTTATGTCTCAGTTGTCAAGAACTTCTTGGGTAACCACAAAGCAGACAATTATGAAGAACTGGTGCAAAACATGCTCACAAACTTTGAAAAGTTGGGTACTAATATGAGCATAAAGGTACACTTTCTCCATAGCCACTTACACAGATTTCCGGATAATCTTGGTGATTTTAGCGAGGAACAAGGGGAGAGGTTTCATCAAGATATCAAGGTGATAGATGAAAGGTATCAAGGCAGATGGGACAGACACATGATGGCAGACTATTGCTGGAACCTCCAACGTGATTGTCCTGATAACCCACATAAAAGAGAATCGTACAAACAGAGATTTACTATACATTAATTGTAATTATGCGAATCAGCTGTGTTTATCTGTTATTATACCGAATAAAATGCCATTATGTATTTCATGTGTTTACTTTTGTATGATTTGAGACAATTTCAATGCGATTTGTAAGTAGGCTCCGCCTGAACATTAAATTTTTTGCATTTTTACGTGTTTCAATGGGGTACCAATTATCTCATAAATTAGAGCCAATCTAGCAAAACCGATGTCATATTCGGAATCAGCACCACAAAGTTACCCCAAAATCACTCTAATATGATTGATAATAAAATGAGTGTTGACCAGTGTAATAGATGAATTAGAGTAATGGGCCCCATTAATTGCGGTGTGCCAATTTATAACCCTCCTGAATGATTATTACGGTATCATTATTCATTTAGATTTTAGTTGAATGAGTAGTCACCCATCATGACTTAGAATATTTTTTCTACTCGAGACATAGTAGCTTATCCATCTGATTTGGAAACTGTTTTATATGCACTCAAAATTAATCAAAGTTCCTGTCAGAAAAATATTCGCATAGTCACCAATTATTATCAGAGTAAAATATTAACGTTAATAATATGCAGCAATCAGGAAGGCCAAACACTGGCACAGCGCTCAGGCTAACTAATTGCGTTAATTTTTGGATTACTATTACCAGCAGCATCGGGATTCAAGCCCCTAACCTCAATCCCTTCGCCTCGTTTATAGGAAAACAGTGCTATTCAATGATCCACGAACACTGGCAAGTATTAACGACACAGTGAATTACTTTACAACTACGTCCATCGAGTATACTACAGGGTGATAAGGTCAGCTGTACGCTCTTGACGATTGGTTAGGTTAAGTTGTTATATTTTCGTTAGTTAGCCTTATAAGGCTAAGTAACGAAGGCTGGGGACCCTGATCTTCAGGTGATCCAAAATATGAAATAAAATTTTAAATAAGGGTATTGGCAATAAAAATCATAGATAATAATTAGTTTTCATCAAAACATAATTCCATCTTTTGTTTCTACGATACTACTTTTGTGTGTATGTGTTAATAAACTACAAATATTGAGTTGAACTGAGAACGAAGTTTATATAAATTAGTAGAAATCTTTGATAAGTTAAATTAACAGGTTTTAAATAATACTATGATTATTATTCATAATTTATGATTTATAATTATAAATGAATTCACCAATTTTACTTTTCACCAACAAATGTATTTTTAAATAGTGAACATTTGGGTTTTACTAAAGTTTCACACAAATATAATTTAAATTTTATATAGACCACACGTGTGTGTATATATATAATATAATTCAGTTATCCAATATATTGAGTAATTGGGGAACGTCATGCAGCTTATTTAACCACATCATAATAATATATCTGGATCATTTTATCAGTCATGTTTCTGAATTCACGCAGTGCATTAGTTATAAGGAAATATATTTTAGTATATTATTATTATTTAAGTAAAAAATACAATTCATTTCATAATAGGAAGATAGAATACATTTGTCTCAATTTGTCCCAATTACGAATGGGGGCATTTCGAATATCGGGGTTAATAAAAAGGAATATTTGGTGTGGTGGAAGGTTATTACTTTATATCATTAACCTTCTTGGATGGAGTCCACAATGGAAGGAGATTGGAAAGCCTTTCACTCTCGTTGTAAGTGCCATCATCAGCGGAGTTTAGACGTGCCTCAATTTCACAGAATAAAATATTTCCAATTTCTCTCTGAAAATGATTTTTATGAAGTGTCATTAGCCGCTAATGAACAATTACTGAAATGTGTGTATAATAAGGTTTAAAAGATTCAGGAGATAAAGTATGCTATAATTTAAAAGATGGACGGAAACTAGAATTCTCCTGATTATTTATTTTAATGATTGAATACATTCACTTCAGAAATATTTATCATTCAGGAAGTAATATTCGTCAGTTTTAAATGTGCAGAAACCGAAAGAGTGTTTCACAAACCTGTAGCTGCTGGGAGAGGACCGCTGCAGCGTTAAAAATTTCCGCAGAGCATTCGGCGGAAATTTTTCTTTCTTGATTTTTTCCGCCATAAATGTTGGGGAGAAGAGGAGATCGTTTCCCAACTGAGCCCCCAGCACCCATCCACGATTCCAGTGAATCTGGAAACGATTAAAGGCCGGTAATTCATAGTGAATTTTTCTTCCTCTCCAGAGGAGACTAAGTCTTGGAGCGATTACAGTTTATAATTAAAAAGGTGGTTTTTGTAAAACTTTAAGACGTTCACAATTTTTCAATAAATTATTCAGTTCTATAGTCACAATTTTCGATTTGAGGAATACACTACATACTCGTAGCAATCTTATTCATACCATTATAACTGCATGTATTCGTTTTCACAGAAAATGAATGAAAACGGTCAGTTGTGTAAATAAATGGACTAAAATATGAAGGCCATTTTTACGGTCAACTCTTTTAAACAGATTACTAAAAGAATGAAATTCGTACGGACGTAAATAAGTCGTTTCTTAGATGGACTAAATAGATGGTACATCAGACAACGCAATAGTTTGGATTAAGTGAAAGAGGCGTTAAAACCAACAAAGTTTAGAGTTAGAAAAAATTAAATTGGTTTCATTTTAGAAAAGAGAAGATGTTCATAATAAATACGTTCTTCAGCGTTCTCTCTTACAGAGTGAAGCATAGTTGAGTAAAGAGTCTTCTCTTGAAACTCCGTGTCTCTTAGCAAAAATATTGATAAAAAACATAGTGTGTCAGGATAGGAATAAATATTTGAAACAGCGCAGGCAATCACAATCCAACAGTTTTCCGTCATGGTATGGGAGACTGCGAGAAATGAAGGAAGGAAGGAAGAGTGTTCGTTTTGTAGGAGTCGCTCCTGACTGTTGGATTGTGATTGCCTTCGCAGTTTCAAAACTTTGTCCAAGTCATCGTATTTCCTTGCGGTTTTCTTTTATTCAGGAATAAATACAATTTCACTTACGCAAACTTATTTCTAAAATAAACTTTCATTAATGAAAGTAGAACTATAGAATGTCATTTTTTTAATAGTCATAGTCTCCTTAAGATAGAATTCATGAGATCCATTAAAAAGTCAATTATTCCATAAAAATTGGTTATGAAAACCAATTCGGTTTGCGAACGATATAACACGTGGTTAAAATTAAGAGAACTTCGATATTTTTAAAATTCACACCATTTGGTTAATTTATAATTTTTTTTAAAAGTAACTTAAATATTTCAAAAGTAATTTAGTTTGGACTCTATTATTTATTTAAGCTTCTTTTCCCACTCTACGTGAAAGTATCCATCAACGGTATTGAAACTACTCGGTTTAAACAGTTTTACTGTGTATGCAAAAGTTATATAAATAAATATGCAACTGCTTTAGGATATATACACACACACACACACACACACACACACACACACACACACATATATATATATATATATATATATATATATATATATATATATATATATATATACACACACACACAAACAATTTTTTTCAGAACGTTTTTGTTTGCTTCGAAGGACGGTTCATTTCGGATAAGATTTAACCTACTTTATATTATGTATTTATGAAGATACTCTGACCTTTTAAAATGGTAAAGTTTTTTCGGAACACCCTATTCACTCATATATTCTAACCCTCCTTGATCAAAAATTAAAGATCAACGAACTTTAAACTTAACAGTCTGAAGTTGCCTGAATTGTCGATCTCTTCTTAAATCTTCACTAGACATAATTGGACAAAGTGGGAAACGTGTTCAACTTCCGATATTAAAGCTCATTAAACCAAACCATCACAAAGCCATAACTACATTAAACTATTCTGAAGTGTTCTCATATTATTATTAATCAAATTAATATTTGGATAATGTAAAAAACTACAATTTTCATTATGCATTTTAAAGATTAGAGGAAACTGATTAATGAGGCACCAAAAAAGTCTGTTCAGTTCTAGTGGTTTAGTGTTCTGCCTCTTCATTCTATTACGAGCAATGTTTTGAGAATTTTTGAGGAATATGAGTATAATCAAAGGTAATTTGGAGAAACAATGTATATATAAAATGCTAATTTATTCGTTATTCATTTATAGGATTTTTAATCGGTGCTCTTCCAATACGTGCTCTACCGTAAAATTTACATTCCAATATGTGCTAACTAACGAAAATATCACGACCTAACCTAACCAATCGTCAAGGGCGTACAATTGACCTAACGATTGGTTAGGTTAGGTCGTGATATTTTCGTTACTTAGCACATATTGGAATGTAAATTTTACGGTAGAGCACGTATTGGAAGAGCACCTTTTTAATCTAGTATTAGAATGTAAATGATAGATTATATTAAAACCGAAAATATAATTTCTATCAGTGTTAATGGAATTGAAAAGTAGAAATTAATGTGTAAAGTATATTAATTTTATTATTTACTCTGACTTTATATTATAATAATAATTAAAAGTGAATTAGGTTTTCTTTGATCGAACAATGGCATCAAACAAGAATTTGGAGAAAAGTGGCAGGCAATCATACACCCCCTTTTCAATCTTATTTACTATGGTTTCGTTAGGTGTTGAGGGGTTCTTTGACTACTTTCATCCGACAAAAAGGAGCCGCTGTTCCAACTGTGGCATCTGTTGGCATTTTTACTGGAGCCTGTTGGCCTCCTCGTTAGTTTAGTAGGCCCCGGGATTCGGAAACCCAAACTAACAAGGAGAAAACTTGCCGAGCATACTTAGTTGAGCCCGGGCATCTTGTCTCTCTCGTTACGTTTTCGTTTCCTTTCATCGCTTTCCCCTTTCTGCCTCCTTTCTTTTACTATCTTTTTTTTTAAATTCATTTATTTTTGTGGTATATATATATATATATATATATATATATATATATATATATATATATATATTATATATATATATAGCCACCACTCACTTACAATTTGTGAAAACTTAGCTCCAGTCCTAATACAGCTTCTTGCTGCCCGTGATGGACAGGGGTTCCTTTTCCAGTCACTTCAGTTTATAACACTTTCACTCATGAAAGATTTGAATCGTTTCAGTTATATACTGTAGGTGGGTGGATTTCCTCCGGGTCCCGACAAAAGCCCCCTAGGACAAAAGCTCCCTGGACAAGAGCCCCTCAGTTAAAGTGCAAAGTAGGACAAAAGCCTCCATTTTTCATATTATTGTTCGTGTGCTATGAAGTAATCCTAAACAAATATTATAATCTTTGTCTATGTTGATTCACTCTAGTTGATCACTGCTTTGTCTACCTGAATGGTATGGTTAGGTTAGGTTAGGTTAGAAACGTGCCACAAAGGAGCATCAACAGCGTTTGAAGAACCTATGTCTGGACTATGTGAATGAGAGGAAGACCTTGGAGGAATTTCTGAATGGTGTAGGTCACAGCATTAGTGGAAGTAAAATGAACTTTAAATGAACCTTAACACTTAATGAACTTTTTAATATTGTGCTTTATTTGTTTGGTTTTCCCTAGATATGGTATGATGTTCCTTTTATAATGTTCATTTTTATGGTTGTGTAAATAATTTTGTGCTCCTGTAAAATAGTGAGCTATAAATTTATAATGCAAGTGTTAATGTGTGCTACTGTATAATACTTATAAAGCTGACTTTGCCTAGATAAGGCATGATGATCCTTTTATAATGTAATTTTTATGGTTGTGTAAATATTAGCGTTAATGTGTGCTACTGTATAATACTTATAATGCCTTCCTTATTGTAGTCTTATGATATAATAAATGTAATATTTTACATGTCAGAGAAGTGTTCATAAACTGTAAATAATAAAGAATAAAAATAATGATTAAAACAATTCTTCTTATTATTTTTCCTAGGGGGCTTAACATCCATGAGGGCAAAACTCCTGTTAAACTTAACTCGTAGGGCTGGCTGTATACATGAAGATACACGCCTTCTTCACTCGCATTTCCGTGAATGTATGAACTAATGAGCTAGGCCTCCATTAGATTAACTGAGAGAGCTTAGTTTATGAATATTTCATATAGTATAAGCGAGGTTCCTTCGAAGGAATAAGAAATGTGTTAATCTTAGGCTTATTATGTAATATTTCGGATTCATTCTTTTGACATATTTGAACCTAATCGACCTTCGAAGGGGATCTGGTGCCAGCTCAAACAGCTATTAACCTCTTATTTGCAATTTTACCACCTACCACCTTCCCTTTTCAGTAAAACTATTTTTTATTTGTCAGTCTTTTAAGCATAATAATTTTGTGTGCGGCTCAAAAAATTTTTATACGAAGAGTTTAACTTACATTTCCATGTTATATTTATGAAATTAAAAAGTATAAAATTTTTAGCGTATTGAAATAACATTTAAATATTTGAAACCATGTCAGCAACAAGTTAAATGTAGATAATATAATATTCATAATTTTATATCATTGAAAAACTTGGAAAATGTATATAATATTTCGGTTTAATAAAGCGAAATTTAATTGGCAATTTGAAATATGGGAAGTACTTCTCAAATATACTTTCACTCATAAGTTATTTCGGATTACCTGAAGATCACGACCCCCAGCCTTCTCTAGTTAGCCTTATAAGGCTAACTAACGACAATATCACGACCTAACTTAACCAATCGTTAGGTCAACTGTAAGCCCTTGACGATTGGTTAGGTTAGGTCGTGATATTTTCGTTAGTTAGCCTTTAAAGCTAACTAAAGAAGGCGGGGGGGGGGTCCCTGATCTCCAGGTGATCCGTTATTTCTTTCAAAGAATTCACAAAGATTTTTAAATCTATTCTTTTATAGTTGGAGAATTTTTCATTATTTTTTATTTTCATTTTTTGCCTTCTTTCTTTTACTTTTTTTTTAAGTTCTTTTTCCTGGGCTAACCTAGATTGGAACTTAAGGTCTTTGTTATCTTGTAACTTCTTCTGTAACTTTTATGCTTTCTTAAATTTTTATCGCAGACTTTACTTTCCTTTAGAGAAGGTACAAAAATAACGTATGGAAATATACAAAATGTCTTTAAAGTTTCTTTTATGATAAACGAAAGGTCGGAGAAAGTATAGATTTCCTTAATTAATTTATTATTAATTGTTATAACCTCGTTAGTTGCATAATTAATATCAATTATACGCTTCCTTCAATTAGTATATAAAATTTAATAACGTATAACGTTTACAATATAATTTTAATTATTAAATTAATTAATTAGGAATGCTGACAGCTACTGGTGAGATACGCAGTGAAATAATTAAATGTGGGAATGTAGAATGGTACCTGAATTTCTGTGAAAGATACGGAAAAAACACGGAAAAATGGGTGTGTTCCGAGTGATTGGAAAAAAAGCCATAATTTCACCACAATAAAAATAAAGGCGAAATAAATAAATTTAAAATTATTGGAGTACAATTCTTTTAAGTAGAGTTGTAAAAATATAGGGAAGTACCGAAGGAATAAAGTTGATAGAGTGAAAAAAATTGCAGATTCTTTGATTGGTAGTGAACAAGGCGGCTTTAGGAAAGGAAGAAGATGTGTTGATAATGTGTTTGCAGCGAGAGAATTGACTGAGAAGCGAAGTGGTAAGAAGAAAAAGGTGTGAATGGAATTTATGGGGTTGGAGAAAGTTAAAAATTAAGTGAACAGCTCTGCCCTGTGGCAAGTGCTTAGAGTGTATACTGTCAGTGGTAAGGTGTTGTTGTTGTTGTTGTTTAGCCGATCAGCCAACCCTGATCGAGTAAGCCGGCGGCACGCGGGTAACCGATCGCCCTCTCCGGAGTGGACCAGAGGTTCAGCGCACTAGTGATGTTGTGTTGTGTTCCATGTTGTGCTAGAGTGGTACAGTCTGTCATGATGTGTTCAATTGTTTGTGGTGTGTCCTGGCACAGGTAGCAGGTGTCGTCTGTGGAGTTTTCTAGTCTGTGTTTATATGTCTGTAAGTTGGGGTGATGTCCACATCAGAATCGTGCTAAGTTAACTCGATCCGATCTGCTCAGGCTGATCTCTGACCTGCTAATGGGTGGCGGCTTCGCACCTAGGACTGCATTCGGACCGAGTCGTGTATGTCAGTGCTTTGTAGGTTAGGTGTGTGTGTATGTGTTTTCTGTACTGAGTAATGTCTGTGGGGCGTGGTATGGAATGGAGTATTTGGTTATAATGTCTCTGGTGTCACCTTAATGGTGCGAGGTGTTGGTGCATGATTGTACATGTTGTGGCAAGGGTGTTGTGGGTTAGTTGTCGCTGCTGCCATGAATAGTGTTCCCCTCATGTCTAAATGTTCCCTAACTTCCAGTATTTTGGTTTCTCTGTGCAGGTGTTCTATTGGTGTTGTTTGAGTGCATCCTGTAATGATACGAAGTGCGTTGTTTTGTATTGCCTGTAAGGTGTTTATGTGTGTTTGAGATAATGGGTGCCCAGTGTGCTAGCATAGTCCATAATGAGCGAATATATTGTTTGTATATGAGTGATGTTGTTTCCTGCTGGTGTCCAAAATTTGTTCCTGTTAGTACCCTAAGCGCGTTAAGTCTTGACGTACATTTGTTTTTAATGTTCTGAATGCGGTTTGCAAAAGATAATGATGTGTTGTATGTGACCCAAGTATTTTGGTCCTGTGAGTGTGTGGAATGTTGGTGTTGTTAGTGTAAGCTGTGGCGTTATCTGGTGTTCTTTTGTGTTGCTTGTGAGCAAGGTGATGGTTGATTTTGTGGGCGCTACTTTGAGTCTATTGTGTGTGAGCCAGTCTTGTATACTGTTTATGTATGTTTGTAGGTTATTTGTAGCGGTGTCGATGTTGTTGTGGGTGGATGTTAGAGTGATGTCATCTGCATATGATGATAAGGTAAGCTTGTTAGCTATGGGTGTTGGAATGTCATGCATGTATAAGTTGAAGAGTGTTGGTGAGAGAACAGAGCCTTGAGGGACACCGTTCGGAAAAAGCTTGTTTTTGGATGACTTGCCATTAAATGTGACATGTGAGTATCTTCCTGAAAGATAGTTGCTCAGCCACCTTTTGGTGTTATTGTGCATGTTTGTGTTGAGTATTTTGTTTATGAGAGGAAGTGTGGGATAGCATCAAATGCTTCACTAATGTCTATTGTTGCTAACAGTGTACGTTGAGCTGGTCGTCTGGAGTTGATGCCATCCATGATGTGCTGCGTGAGGTTAGTGAGTAATGTCGTGGTTGAGTGGTGATCAGTGGTAAGTTGTTAAATGTACTGAAAAGGTTTTACGAGGGTGGTAGTTCTCATGCAAGAATTAAGGGTGAACTGAGACTTGAGAGACTGTTTCATTATTAATGTTAGAGTGTGACAGTGTTATGTGATATCGTCATGTCTTTTAATGTGTATAAGGATGAGGTAATGCGTGAGGTAAAAGCAAAAATGCTACAGAGAGGAAAAGTAAATCTAAATTTGGAAGAGAATGAGTGGCGGCTGTCGCATCTGTAGTATGCTGACGATGTAATACTTCTGAGTGATTACAAGAATGAATTAAGAAGAACAGTGATAAGTTTTGTTCACGTATGTGAAAAAAAGATTATTATTGAAAGTGAGTATAAATAATTGTAAGGTTCTGATCGTTGAGAAAGAAGGAGAGCCAGCATGTCAGATTGTGATAAATGGAGAAAATTTAGAGGTTGTGAAATAATTTAAATGAATGGATTGTTTGACTGACAAAAGGGGTACAAGTAAATCGGAAGTTGAGAGCAGATGTGAGATCAATTGAGATGAATAATTTAAGTATAGTTGGGGTAAAACGGGTTGACATTACGAAAAATAAAGATGCTCGTAAAAGCTGTGGAGTGAAAAAGTCATTAGAAATAAGAATATGCTGCGTTGATACCACGGTATGAACATGTGGAGAACAAGAATAATGGTAGAATTGTTGAAAAGGTGCATAACAGTGAGTGCGTAGGTGTAAGAAGTAAAGAAAGACCGCGTGACCTTAACATAAATATGGCACAGGAGTTTAGGAGAAATAGAGGAATGAAAGCGGTTTGTGAGTTGTGTGAATGGAGACGCAGGTTCTACCTGACGTCACACCACCGAGAGTATATCCCCAACTTTGTCATAAAAGGTAATACTGAAACTCTGAGATTGGGATGGTGGTACATTTTGCCCGGTGGTGATCCCATTTTAACCTTGTGCGTGTAATTGATCGGAGTGTTTTCAGTCCCGAGTTCAAGCGTCGTACCCACTCCATGGAGAATGGGAAATGAGCTATTAGATAATCTATTACAGGTATATGTTAAGCTCAAACAACAAAATCGCTCACTGAGCGATAAAGACGACCACAACGCATTATGGACACAGCAAAATTACCAGAAAACGAAATAAGAATATTTTTTGCATCGTGGATTTTTCCCAACAGCCACAACGCGTTCTGGACGGTCTCGAAATTCCAGAACACGAAATAATTATAATTTCGCTTTGTGGCTACCCAGTTATTGTTCACAACACAATGTGGCAAAGTTGATATTGCCAGAACGCGATATACAATATTATGTTAAGTCGTGATATTTTCGTTAAAACTAACAAAAACATCACAACTTAACCTAACCAGTCGTCAAGGGCGTACAATTGACCTAAACGGGCATTCAGTTAACCTAACCGGGCTTAAAAATTGCTTAAAGTTGCTTAAAATTAATCGAAACCTACGGAAAAGTTATTGAATGCCTGGTTATAGCGAAAAATATTCTTATTTCGTTTTCTAGTAAGTTTGCTGTGTCCACAATGTGTTGTGGTCGCCTTTCTCGCTCATTGAGCGATTTCGTTGTTTGAACCTAACATACTGTATATATATATATATATATATATATATATATATATATATATATATACTGTATATATATACTGTATATATATATATATATATATATATATATATTATATATATATATATATATATATATATACTGTGTATATATATATATATATATATATATATATATATATATAAATCGCTTAGAAGTAAATAAATGCAACTACTGACCAGATAATCTTCATACACCTTTATATAATAAATTATTATATTATCCTCACCTCCGCGCAGTTGATATACCCATAACTCTCTCTCTCTCTCTCTCTCTCTCTCTCTCAGTATTGTTAAAATTAATTAATCTGTTCTAGTTTTTCCTTTTGTCTTACCTGAGATTCGACAGGAAGAGCAGTGATGATAAGGAGGAGAGTACTTATCGTCAAGATGAACACAGTGTTGATGCGGAACTTGGACATTGTACCAACCATTCTAATGGGTATGCACTGACGGTAGAAAGGAGTAAATTAATAGTCGTTTTAAAAAAACAATATTTTTATATCAGTACGGTAATAATAATATTAAATCGGAAATTAGTGCAATGGAGTGTAAGAATATTAGCGTTGTGGAAATCTTTAAAATAAAATTTTATACAGTATAATAATAGAAAATAAAAATCTTATATAATAATGGAAAATACTTGAGGGCACTGGCAGAGCGTGCAAGTGAGCAAATCGCTCATTCACCAGACCTAGAGACAAGGCCCCGCAACAATGTCTGTGTGTGTGAAGAGAGATCAACGCACATCAATCAGGATAGTGAAATATATACGATGAGAAAAAGATGAGTTTTTAATTACCTCGGAAATATTAGAATTGAAAAGAAAGGTGGGTCCAAGGACGAATGCTTGCAAAATTCCTAGCCCACAGGGAGAAGGGGTCAAAACAAGGATTGATGTACCTATGCACTCTGTATTGAAGGAATTGCATTTAGCACCCTAAAAACCACACACGAATTTACTCTCGGGGATACACAAAACGTATATATATATATATATATATATATATATATGACATTTTACATACTAATTCAGAGAGAGATTTAGCTTATACTTTTCTATTCAACTTTCTAATATTGCTAGAATGGATGAAAGGCAAAAATTTGCAAGCCTTTTATGCTGAAAGGTGGGGCCAGCGACAATTTTGCAAGAATCGTTGTATAAGCCTATATATATAACTTCTGTACATGACTGAAATAGGAGGTTTAATATAGTTTCATCCAGAGTAGAAGATAAACATTAGCATGAAAGTATCTAAGAGCTAGTTTAAACCACTCACTCTCCAAGTATTGCTCAGCACTCAACTGTTCGATTAGCGAGTCTAAGCGACGTTGACCCTGTTCAGTAGTTGGATGAGAGACCGTTTTCCGTGTCCAGATGACGTAGCGATCCATGGTTCGGATCCCATAACATAATCTAACCAATGTAACTTAACCTAACCTAACCCATAAGCAAAATGGGAAAGCTGAGGATGAAGCTGGGAGTATGAGGTGCAAAGAGACCAACAATATAAACCTCTTTATTTATTTTAAATTACAATATTCTATGTCGAAGTTTTACCTGAATAAATTATAGCTATGTGCCTTAAGGATTAATAAAAGGCTATTAATTTCAATGTTGCAGTTTGCTGAATAATATAATAATGAGATGTGAGCAGTGAAAATAAATCTGCGGAGAGAATAAGCCAAATTTGATAAAGACACCTTCATTATTCGTGAAGGTGTCCAATCAGAACCTCAAAGCCCAAAGCATGGGTCCGTTACTTTGGCGTTACGACAGCTGACTGGCACACACATATTACAGAGTCCACCCAGTTACATTGACAACCAATCAACAAGCATACGTATCACCTATTACTCTTCTGGGGATGGTTACAATCGGGAATCATGCGTATAAAAGGGGGTATTTTCAGCTGGAACTCACAGCAGTTATTTTCACCAGTGAATAAACACACGCATCATGAGCCAGTCACAACAACTTTACAATTTACCGGCTTTATATGAAGAAAACGACGACACTGATGCGTTGGCTACAATTAGTCTTTTAACGCAACCGATCGGAACAGATTATTTTCAACGCAAACCTTACTGACATCTGCAATGACGCTCCGTACGATCCAGCAGAAGTGTTTACAGTTGAAATGTAAGTTTAAAAATTTATGTACCCTATTTCTATTTTTTTGTGGCCTATATTTATTCGCGAACTTATTATTTATTTTAGTGTTCCTGAGAATGTCCTTAAGCGAAAGCTCTCGAGCACCATTCTGTTTCCTTCGTGTTTATTTCATCATATATATATATATATATATATATATATATATAGTGATGGATCGAATAACCGCAACCGCAACCGCACTACAACCGCACAAAAATTCACAACCGCAACCGTAACCGCAACCGCCGCAACCGCCGTTCCATAAGTGCGGTTGCGGTTGTAAAAGCTTAGTTAATTTTAATTTTAGGTTAATTAGAAATATTTCTTTTTTTAAAAAGAAAATGATGGGTCTCCTTATGCGTGCTTAAACGTGACGTCATACGGCTGCCGTAGTAAAATTGGTTTAAACTGCGCTCTAAGTTATTACTCTGTGAGTTCCATGAAGTAACATTTATTTTTATTTAATTTTCTTCAAACTAAAATCGCCTTTAGTACAATAGTCAATAAAGCTTATTCCTGCTCGACGGACCTCTCGGGTTCGTGTAACTTGGTCAATGGCCTTGGTTGGCCAAAGGGGTGGTTTCTCGAACATGACTCCCCCCAAAAGGGGGTAAAGAAGTGGTCTGTGTATTGCAAAACTTGTGTTCAACATAAGGTATTTACTAAATAAATACTATTTAGTATATATTATGTACCAAGTGTGGCTAAATCGCACTATAGTGGCTAAATCCAGTTAATAATTACGCATTTTTCCTAGTATATGATAACCGCAACCGCAACCGGTTGGAAAAAATTCGACAACCGCAAACACAACCGCAACCGCGGTTGTGAAAAACCGACCACTCGATCCATCACTAATATATATATATATATATATATATATATATATATATATGGTGTGAATGTAATAATACATTTTCAACTCATTATATTTTGTTGTAAAATGTTTCATTAAAATAGCAGGTATCCTCAAATTTTAATTATAGATTAGTTTGCATAATAAACTAATTAATATATTTAATATTATGGTAAAAGTCATGTTAATATTTCTATTCATCCAAAATCGTTGAATTTTTTTACCTTACAACAATGAAAATCCCTTTGCAATTTTTAAATAATTTTATAAAATTCCATAATAAATTCATTTGAAATGTGAAGTTATTCGTCATTTTCTCTTAAAGGGGCCACAAACTTCTCTGAGTGGTTCGAAGATATTTGATACTTCACATTGTAACTCCTTGTAACTCTTCTATATATATATATATATATATATATATATATATATATGAAAATTATTTCACGAAAGTGACACGTGAGAAATATTTATGATGAATAAAACCACGAAGGGAAAAGAAACACAAAGTGGTGCTCAAGCGCTTTCGTCTAATCCTCAGTGTTCCTGAGGATGTCATTAGACGAAAGCGCTTGAGCACCACTTTGTGTTCTTTTCCCTTCGTGGTTTTATTCATCATATATATATATATATATATATATATATATATATTATATATATATACTGGGCCGCAAAAGCATTTACCGATCGTAAGTTGTAATATATTTGGAATAAGAATGTATACAGAACAAGATATTTAATTGTAATATAATAATATTTGATATATTTGACAAAAAACAGGCTAATAAAAGAAAAATACCAAACTTATTTGTAAAAATTTATTTATAAAAACTTATGAAAATTAGTATCCTGTATGGCCACTCTTGTTCTTTCGGACTAGTTCAAGACGCCGAGGCATTGAGTCAACCAACTTCGTGATTCAGGACTGATTTTATACCTCTCTTCTTGAAGAACTCTCCATAAATCTTTTTTTGCCTTAGCTTCTCTTGTTCTTACTTTTCTTCCGAGCTCATCCCAAATATGTTCAATAGGATTTAAATCTGGACTCTGAGATGGCCATCCGAGCATTCTAAACACTTCAAGCCTACTGTAGAGCTGTTTTAGTGATTTAGCACTATGCTTAGGATCGTTATCCTGTTGAAATATGAAGTTTTCATAATCTCCATGAAGTTGCTTAGCAGCTGGGATTGCAATATTAGTGAATAGATGTTTGAATATATATTGATCCATGTGTCGATTTTCATTCCCAGTGATCTGGTGTAATTTTCCAACTCCCTTTGATGAGAAGCAGCCCCACACATTGATTCCCCCACCTCCTTTTTTCACCGTCGGAATAAAGCATTCATTCTTATATTCTTCACCAATTCGTCTATTCACAATTTTCCTCCTTTTATCACTACTAAAAATTTGAATCTACTTTCATCACTCCATAAAATTTTGACTAGTTCTCAGCATCCCAATCTTTGTGTTGAATAGCAAATTCTAATCGTGCTTTCACATTCTTCTTTGACAATAAAGGTTTTTTCTTATTCACTCTAGCAAATATTTTATTATCTGTTAACCTTCTTACTGTACCAGCACTAACTTTTGTTTCTCCCGCTTTCACTAATTACTCAAGTCATTTGCTGTCATAAATCTATTCTCCAAAGCCAGAAATTTTAGATGCCTTACCCCACGCTCTGACAAAATCCTCTTTCTTCCAGTTCGGATTAACTTACAGGTACTTCCTTGGTTTAAAATACATTTCTTATGGTATCTGACTGTACCTTCACTCATATTCAGCATTTTTGCAATACTTGTATTGGAATAATTATCTATTTTAACAAGAGCAGTCAATTCTCCGAAGTCTTGGCTAGATAACACACATGTCTTAACCATCCTCTCAAAGTGGAAATATATCAGTAAAAATTTCGTTGAACTGTATTAAAATGAACCTTCCCTTATCGAGGCTGACAGCACACAATACTGCACATAGTCTGTGCCACTAATTTCAAAATTAGAGGGCTTTTAATTTAGCGATGCCAAATTATCAAAATATTGAAGAAACTCTATGGAATTAATTACAATGACTTTTAAAGTGGCAAAATATTGTATTTAACCTGATAATTACTGTCTCATACTAATTTATTTGTTCTGCATAACATAAATCAAAAAAATATACTAACGTAAAATAAATTTTACTAAATCGCAAAAATAAAGCTACCATTAATATCTGGACAATATTTCTCAATTCGTAAATACTTTTGCGGAACAATGTATATATATATATATATATATATATATATATATATATATATATACACACTAGAGGGACTCAATAATTTTCCCCATCTTTTTTTCTTAGCTAAATAATAGGCCATAGGGCTGAAATGTCTTTTGGGCCATAAGTTTGAACTTTCTGCGCTTCACATAACCGCATTTTTCCTGATTGAATCTCCCCTCCTTGTATAAAACCACTTTTAAACGTCCTTGTATAAAGCCGATGGTTAACGAAGTTTCGAAAATGGCGTCTGACAGTGATATGCGTCGTAAACAGAGAGTTGTTATAGAGTTCTTAACCGCAGAAAAGGAAACGGAAATATTCACAAACGTCTACAAAACATTTACGGAGATGCTGTTGTTGATCGAAGCACAGATGGACGCTTGTCAAAACGTGTGAGATCATCGAAGAGAGGGAGAGCCAGCCTCGATGATGAGCCACGCAGGGGTCGCCCGGCATCGGTTGTGACATCTCACACTGTGCAACGTGCTAACAGCATCATTCGATCAAATCAGCGCGTCACATACAAGGAGCTATCACTGGAGCTAGGAATTAGTGAAGGAAGTGTGAATACGATAATTCAGCAACTGGGATACTCAAAAGTGTGTTCACAGTTTGTTCCTCGCGAATTGACTGAAGATCACAAAGCCCAAAGAAAAGAAATTGCTTCTGAGTCGTTGGTTTGATACGAGACAGAAGGGGATGACTTCCTTTCACGAATTGTGACTGGGGATAAGAATTGGGTGCACCACTTTGAACCGGAAACAAAACGCCAATCCATGCAGTGGCATCACGCAGATTCCCCACGCAAGAAAAAGTTCAAAATGGCTCCCTCTGCTGGAAACATTATGGCTACCATCTGGGACATGAAAGGGGTGATTCTGGAGGACATTATGAAGAAAGGACAAATAATCAACTCAGAGACATATATTGCTACCATACAGCTACTCCAGAGACGTATAAAGCGAGTTCGACCGGAGAGAAAACTGGAAGACGTCCTTCTTTTGCACGATAACGCAAGACCACACAACAGTTTGCAAACAAGAGAGGTCATCAAAAAAATGTGCTTGACTGTGTAACCCCATTCGTGGAAGAAAGTTTCAGAGTGACGATGAGGTTGTTGAGGAGGTTAAGAGGTGGCTCCAGCGGAACCCAGCGGACTTTTACCAGCAAGTAATAAAGGCCCTTGTTTCGAGGTGGAGGAAAGTCGTAAAAAAAGATGGAGACTATGTGGAAAAATAAAAACTTGTAAAAAAGGTATGAAACTACTTGTGTATAAAATTTCTGGAACTTGCAAGGAAACTTGGAAAGAAAAAAAAGGTGGGGCAAAATATATTGAGTGGCCCTCGTGTGTATATATATATATATATATATATATATATATATATATACTCTGCATGCGTTTTTGATGAAAAACAAATGAGTTTTTATTAAAAAAGATCAGAAAAATGTATGAACTATTCAAAGTAACTTTCTGCCTACAACCGTATCCTTTCTCCCTAAAGGTCCGATGAGGAACTGACTCGTGTTATACAATCTTGTCGTGACAGTTTTGGAGAAACGCAAGTCGGTCGTGGACAGTTACCTGAATATGGAGATTGAAGTATTGCACCACACCCAGTCGAACGAGTGTCAGGCCGTGGACGAATTAATGTAAGCTTTATTTTCTTTTTCTCGTGTTTCGGTTAAGAACTTTTTTCTTTTTCTTGTGTCTCGGTTAAGACGAAGACGCACTGTATTTTCATCATTTTATTAGATGACCGAAATCATGTTTTATAAAATAGTACAATTTTTACATCCAATTTAAAATAGTTACAGAATCAGTTTCCGTTGCATTTTAAATAAGCTACAGAATACACAAACTAATATTATTGGAGATAATATTGCTGCAATTATTCAAGTTACATTTATATATACGCGTAAAACATCATACAGCACATCGAGTGCGCACAAACGGAAAACGGTTTTTATCTCTCTGCATCCCAACTCATCATTCCGCTCAGTGTGACACAAATCGAATAATTTTAGAAAATTTATAAATTTCTTTCCACGTTACATGTGTAAGAGAGAAATGAAAAGCAGTACATGTCGCAAGTATTACTAAAGTATCCTTGGAATCGATAAGGATTCCAGACAGTTTCGGGAATATGCATCTGTTCGAGAAATTTTATAATAATAGAGTAGCTCCAAGGATGAGTCCCCATCGAGTTAAAGTAGTATATTCTTTTTCTATTTTTAAAGTAGACAGCTATCCAATGAACCCCTTCACCACCAATAACATCCGTGTTTAATAAGTACGCCGCATTTTCTCGTGTTTGAAAGTTTCAATGTTTCATTCTTCGCAAACACCGATAAATTTGGAACGTGTGTTTCGATCACTATTCATTACTCTCTGAAGTGTATTCGCATCCATTTTAAAAGTCAGTGACAACGCCCCTAAATCTGTCAATTTCTATTAGAGCTTGTGATTCGAGGTATACTAGTACACTAATAGGCGCGTCTATCGGCTTGGCGAATTCCAATCTGACTGAGATGTTTCCACACTGCTGTGGTCTTAAGTGTGTATTGCACTAGCAGATAAGTCAGATGTGATGTCAAACGGATAAAGGCTAAATTGATCGATGAATTCTTTCTGCGTTTCACCAATCCCAAGCTCATCACAAGCACCGGCAATATGAGTCAGATTACTATATGCCCTCGAGAAAAGGGGAAACAGCGTCTGATGAATAATCCGTATCCACTGTGTCGCCCAGCGCAACATGATTGACGTATAGAGTTATATTTTTAAGGCCGAAATTCTTGAATTTAAAGGCGTTCTTTTTATATTTCCCATTTACAGAAACGTGCTCCTTAGGGTGGTTCTTATTTACATGTCTAATTTTGAGGTTAGGAAAGACGTGGCTCCCAACCCGTGAAATGGTTCCCAACCCGTGAAATGGTGGCATATAATGTTCAAATGCTTGGGTAGAAATTTCATTTGAATCAATTAATATTTAGAGGTAGCTCAAGGACTTCAAAGTTTTACTCTATATCCCTATGAGACCATGGCATTTGGGTCACCCCCAACTATATCGTTGGGTATTATCCTTTCAAGACGGGGGTGTCACGGTTGCCAAACCACTCACTGTTACCCAATCAAGGTCTCCTTTTTGCTGTCGGGAAAGCTTCGGCGATGGTCAGCCACAACTTGAAGAAGGAACTGCAGTTGTTCTTCATCTTTTGTATGCCTCTGGTTGAAATTTTGTATGAGAGCTAATGCGTGTTCAGCATTATTATTGATCACATTTATGCTAGAAACATCTCTTGTAGCGTCTTGAAGTGAGAGAAAGGAATTCCAGTCATTAGGATCTTTCTCCAAGAAATCCTGCGGCAGATTGAAATAAACGAATAGCTTCTTCGATTGTTTTGGGGCGAAGGCATCCAGGGTCATTGTCGGCTTGAAAGCTGTTTTGTTAACTTTTTTCGTGCATCCTCTTTCTTTGAACTCCATAACCTTGATTATAGCCCTCTTCGTAGCCACAGAAACTTCTGGATCAAACAGCGCTAATGCAACCAAGCTCTCAGAGAGATACCACAAGTGGTCACTGAATTTGGCTGTTGTAACCTTTGCAATCATTGTATGTGGATAACTGGACAAAGCCTTCACCAGATTCAGATCCTCCAGCGGTGCAACTGCTGGCAATGGGGCACGGAACTAGGCCCTCGTATAAGTGGTGACGGTGAATACGCAGATATCCCGTAGGCTGCGCTCCTCCTGGGCTGTTAATTTAAACTGTTTCCGGAACATCCATATCTTGAAGGAATACAACACTTTCGATAACCAGCGAGCGTGATGCATGGTGCCAGGAGCTTTAAAAGAGTGATGAAAGCCGTGGGACTCTGCTCGACCCAAGAAAAGAAGAGCTAACTCTAGGAACTCTTTGTAGTCATCCCTTGCATAATCTTGTGACAGCTGGTACAAAGCGAAGTTGATCAAACTGGGACGTTGTTCCTCGTAGATGCTTCAACTTCCTGGTCATCAATACCCGATGAAAACTGACTCGTATCCAGTTGAAGCCAGAAACGCTGAAATCTTTTGAATAAGAGGACTTCAGGCCCAGAAGTTGGTCCCATGCAGGCCTGGAAAGCTGCACCAAAAACAAGTTCCATGATGTGATGTCTGCATGGCAAGTAGAGGAGATCTCTTCCAAGTTTTTGTTCTAAGAGGACGCAAGCTCCGGAGTGATGTCCCGTATTTGATGCGGTAGTGTCAAAACTCATTCCAACAACTCTGTCACTCAATTCCAATTCCTGCAGCTTATCCCGCACGGCCTGTGCTTGGTGTTCTCCACTTTTGCTTTAATTCGATGACCTCTCGTTTAAGTTCGGTAATTTCTTCGTCCTTTTTTCTGAGGGCATCGTTCAATAAATCACTACCTAAGATTGCCCTTAGGAGTTTAACGATATCCTTTCCCTCCGTACTCAGGGAGTCGAAGAGAACAAAAATAAGAAGAAAAAGTAAATAGCAAATAGCACTTACTCTTATAAACATTGAAAATTAGCCACAAACTGTGCGGTTATCGTACTTTTTCACAAACTGATGCTATTTTTTAAATAAATGAGGCGAGATACTGCAGGAGGGGTGGGTCGACCTCAGGTCGATCCTGAAAAGTCGTTCGAAACTATCATAAGTATTATAAGGTAAGGTATTGTTAGGATTCACTAAAAAATGGTATTTATATACTAACACTGTATTTGCACTACCATTATATCAGAACTTTAATGAAATGGTAATAATTCAAATATAATGTTAGTACTTTATTAAGTTTGCGGAGCTTCAAATCCCTTCATTTAGTTACGCCATTGCGCGCCCTTTATCTTACAAAAAGTGATATTATTTTATTACATTTTCAACACTTTATAGTATAGCTTATAATCTTCGCCGTCAAACTTTTAAGATATTAACCGAAACATCCACCAGTCTCATAACTGCATTTTAAGTGCAATGACTGCCTTTAAATAAGATAGAAAAGGAAAGGGAATGAAGTGGTAAACTAGGAACTACTGGGATTCGAACCAGAGTCGCGATAATAATAATAATAATAATAATTATGATTGGGGTTGTTTAACCTCATTCGCAACATCTAAGGTCATATGACGGAGGAGACCTACAGTTTTACGTGGGATCCGAACTACGGATCGCTACATAATCTGGACACGGAGGACGGTCTCCCATCCAACTATTACCCCAGACCCAATGTCGCTTAACTTCGCTGATCAACGGGAAGGTGTGTTACGACATTGGCTACGACGTAGCCACCCCACCCCCGAGTCGCGAGGATTAGAATCAACGCTCTTCCTACCGATCGAGTCAAGGGAGCATTTGTCAAACAACATAAATATTGACCTCGCTTCAACGAACCTTTTCGGGGGTTTTGGATGGCGTGTCGGTAAAAGCTGATTCTTAAATTTACCACACTACGCAGGTTCGAGACTCACTCGCTCCTAATTTTCGACTTTAATACCTTTCCCCCTCCCATCATAAAAGATATAAGAAAGAAGACCTTATCTTTATATTCAATTTTTTTGTCCTACAAAACGTTATTATTTAAATATGAACCGTTTCATTGTCTAACCTCCTTTCCTCTTCTCGTCTGTATTTCCATTCACTGTATGTAGACAGTGAATTAAATACAATGTTGATTGCAAATGCATCTATGACCTCATTATAAAGAAATTTTATAATATGACGTTTGCGGAGCTTCAAATCGCTTCATTTAGTTACGCCATTGCGCGCCCTTACCTTAATGCATGGGTAACACCGTTTCCCTTTACCCAAATGTAAACACTAAGGTCGGGAATTCGAATCCCGTTGGTGCGGGTAATAATAATAATAAGAGATGAATTAGAGTAATGGGCCCCATTAGTTGGTTTGAGCGGTGTGCCAATTTCTAACCCTCCTGAATGATTATTACGGTATCATTATTCATTTAGATTTTAGTTGAATGAGTAGTCACCCATCATGACTTAGAATATTTTTTCTACTCGAGACATAGTAGTTTATCCATCTGATTTGGAAACTGTTTTTATATGCACTCAAAATTAATCAAAGTTCCTGTCAGAAAAATATTCGCATAGTCACCAATTATTATCAGAGTAAAATATTAACGTTAATAATATGCAGCATTCAGGAAGGCTAAACACTGGCACAGCGCTCAGGCTAACTAATTGCGTTAATTTTTGGATTACTATTACCAGCAGCATCGGGATTCAAGCCCCTAACCTCAATCCCTTCGCCTCGTTTATAGGAAAACGGTGCTATTCAATGATCCACGAACACTGGCAAGTATTAACGACACAGTTAATTACTTTACAACTACGTCCATCGAGTATACTACAGGGTGATAAAAAAGGTGTTCCCATAAATATTTATGTAACAAGTTATTTCTGGAAACACCTTTCTTTTCATTTTGGATCACCTGTAGTTTCTAACTGAATTTCGTGTATTAAAAATATGGGACCACCTGAAGACCAAGGCCCCTAGCCTTCTTTAGTTAGCCTTATAAGGCTAACTAACGAAAATATTACGACTTAACCTAACCAATCGTAAGGTCAGCTGTACGCTCTTGACGATTGGTTAGTTAAGTTGTGATATTTTCGTTAGTTAGCCTTATAATGCAAACTAACGAAGGCTGGGGACCCTGATCTTCAGGTGATCCAAAATATGAAATAAAACTTTAAATAAAGGTATTGGCAATAAAAGTCATAGATACTAATTAGTTTTCATCAAAACATAATTCCATCTTTTGTTTCTACGATACTACTTTTGTGTGTATGTGTTAATAAACTACAAATATTGAGTTGAACTGAGAACGAAGTTTATATAAATTAGTAGAAATCTTTGATAAGTTAAAAATAGGTTTTAAATAATACTATGATTATTATCATAATTTATGATTTATAATTATAAATGAATTCACCAATTTTACTTTTCACCAAAAATGTGTTTTTAAACAGTAAACATTTGGGTTTTACTAAGTTTCACACAAATATAATTTAAATTTTATATAGACCACACGTGTGTGTGTATATAATATAATTCAGTTATCCAATATATTGAGTAATTGGGGAACGTCATGCAGCTTATTTAACCACATCTAATATATATTGGATCATTTTATCAGTCATGTTCTGAATTCACGCAGTGCATTAGTTATAAGGAAATATATTTAGTATATATTATTTAAGTAAAAAATACAATTCATTCATAATAGGAAGATAGAATACATTTGTCTCAATTTGTCCCAATTACGAATGGGGCATTTCGAATATCGGGGTTAATAAAAAGGAATATTTGGTGTGGTGGAAGGTTACTTTATATCATTAACCTTCTTGGATGGAGTCCACAATGGAAGGAGATTGGAAAGCCTTTCACTCTCGTTGTAAGTGCCATCATCAGCGGAGTTTAGACGTGCCTCAATTTCACAGAATAAAATATTTCCAATTTCTCTCTGAAAATGATTTTTATGAAGTGTCATTAGCCGCTAATGAACAATTACTGAAATGTGTGTATAATAAAGGTTTAAAAGATTCAGGAGATAAAGTATGCTATAATTTAAAAGATGGACGGAAACTAGAATTCTCCTGATTATTTATTTTAATGATTGAATACATTCACTTCAGAAATATTATCATTCAGGAAGTAAATATTCGTCAGTTTTAAATGTGCAGAAACCGAAAGAGTGTTTCACAAACCTGTAGTGCTGGGAGAGGACCGCTGCAGCGTTAAAAATTTCCGCAGAGCATTCGGCGGAAATTTTTCTTTCTTGATTTTTTCCGCCATAAATGTTGGGGAGAAGAGGAGATCGCTTCCCAACTGAGCCCCAGCACCCCATCCACGATTCCAGTGAATCTGGAAACGATTAAAGGCCGGTAATTCATAGTGAATTTTTCTTCCTCTCCAGAGGAGACTAAGTCTTGGAGCGATTACAGTTTATAATTAAAAAGGTGGTTTTTGTAAAACTTTAAGACGTTCACAATTACTTTTCAATAAATTATTCAGTTCTATTAGTCACAATTTTCGATTTGAGGAATACACTACATACTCGTAGCAATCTTATTCATACCATTATAACTGCATGTATTCGTTTTCACAGAAAATGAATGAAACGGTCAGTTGTGTAAATAAATGGACTAAAATATGAAGGCCATTTTTACGGTCAACTCTTTTAAACAGATTACTAAAAGAATGAAATTCGTACGGACGTAAATAAGTCGTTTCTTAGATGGACTAAATAGATGGTACATCAGACAACGCAATAGTTTGGATTAAGTGAAAGAGGCGTTAAAACCAACAAAGTTTAGAGTTAGAAAAAATTAAATTGGTTTCATTTTAGAAAAGAGAAGATGTTCATAATAAATACGTTCTTCAGCGTTCTCTCTTACAGAGTGAAGCATAGTTGAGTAAAGAGTCTTCTCTTGAAACTCCGTGTCTCTTAGCAAAAATATTGATAAAAAACATAGTGTGTCAGGATAGGAATAAATATTTGAAACAGCGCAGGCAATCACAATCCAACAGTTTTCCGTCATGGTATGGGAGACTGCGAGAAATGAAGGAAGGAAGGAAGAGTGTTCGTTTTTGTAGGAGTCGCTCCTGACTGTTGGATTGTGATTGCCTTCGCAGTTTCAAACTTTGTCCAAGTCATCGTATTTCCTTGCGGTTTTCTTTTATTCAGGAATAAATACAATTTCACTTACGCAAACTTATTTCTAAAATAAACTTTCATTAATAAAAGTAGAACTATAGAATGTCATTTTTTTAATAATAGCTTTCATAGTCTCCTTAAGATAGAATTCATGAGATCCATCAAAAAGTCAATTATTCCATAAAAATTGGTTATGAAAACCAATTCGGTTTGCGAACGATATAACACGTGGTTAAAATTAAGAGAACTTCGATATTTTTAAAATTCACACCATTTGGTTAATTTATAATTTTTTTTAAAAGTAACTTAAATATTTCAAAAGTAATTTAGTTTGGACTCTATTATTTATTTAAGCTTCTTTTCCCACTCTACGTGAAAGTATCCATCAACGGTATTGAAACTACTCGGTTTAAACAGTTTTACTGTGTATGCAAAAGTTATATAAATAAATATGCAACTGCTTTAGGATATATACACACACACACACACACACACACACACACACACACATATATATATATATATATATATATATATATATATATATATATATACACACACACAAACAATTTTTTTCAGAACGTTTTTGTTTGCTTCGAAGGACGGTTCATTTCGGATAAGATTTAACCTACTTTATATTATGTATTTATGAAGATACTCTGACCTTTTAAAATGGTAAAGTTTTTTCGGAACACCCTATTCACTCATATATTCTAACCCTCCTTGATCAAAATTAAAGATCAACGAACTTTAAACTTAACAGTCTGAAGTTGCCTGAATTGTCGATTCTCTTCTTAAATCTTCACTAGACATAATTGGACAAAGTGGGAAACGTGTTCAACTTCCGATATTAAAGCTCATTAAACCAAACCATCACAAAGCCATAACTACATTAAACTATTCTGAAGTGTTCTCATATTATTATTAATCAAATTAATATTTGGATAATGTAAAAAAACTACAATTTTCATTATGCATTTTAAAGATTAGAGGAAACTGATTAATGAGGCACCAAAAAAAGTCTGTTCAGTTCTAGTGGTTTAGTGTTCTGCCTCTTCATTCTATTACGAGCAATGTTTTGAGAATTTTTGAGGAATATGAGTATAATCAAAGGTAATTTGGAGAAACAATGTATATATAAAATGCTAATTTATTCGTTATTCATTTATAGGATTTTTAATCGGTGCTCTTCCAATACGTGCTCTACCGTAAAATTTACATTCCAATATGTGCTAACTAACGAAAATATCACGACCTAACCTAACCAATCGTCAAGGGCGTACAATTGACCTAACGATTGGTTAGGTTAGGTCGTGATATTTTCGTTACTTAGCACATATTGGAATGTAAATTTTACGGTAGAGCACGTATTGGAAGAGCACCTTTTTAATCTAGTATTAGAATGTAAATGATAGATTATATTAAAACCGAAAATATAATTTCTATCAGTGTTAATGGAATTGAAAAGTAGAAATTAATGTGTAAAGTATATTAATTTTATTATTTACTCTGACTTTATATTATAATAATAATTAAAAGTGAATTAGGTTTTCTTTGATCGAACAATGGCATCAAACAAGAATTTGGAGAAAAGTGGCAGGCAATCATACACCCCCTTTTCAATCTTATTTACTATGGTTTCGTTAGGTGTTGAGGGGTTCTTTGACTACTTTCATCCGACAAAAAGGAGCCGCTGTTCCAACTGTGGCATCTGTTGGCATTTTTACTGGAGCCTGTTGGCCTCCTCGTTAGTTTAGTAGGCCCCGGGATTCGGAAACCCAAACTAACAAGGAGAAAACTTGCCGAGCATACTTAGTTGAGCCCGGGCATCTTGTCTCTCTCGTTACGTTTTCGTTTCCTTTCATCGCTTTCCCCTTTCTGCCTCCTTTCTTTTACTATTTTTTTTTAATCATTTATTTTTGTGGTATATATATATATATATATTTTATATATATATATATATATATATATATATATATATATATATATAGCCACCACTCACTTACAATTTGTGAAAACTTAGCTCCAGTCCTAATACAGCTTCTTGCTGCCCGTGATGGACAGGGGTTCCTTTTCCAGTCACTTCAGTTTATAACACTTTCACTCATGAAAGATTTGAATCGTTTCAGTTATATACTGTAGGTGGGTGGATTTCCTCCGGGTCCCGACAAAAGCCCCCTAGGACAAAAGCTCCCTGGACAAGAGCCCCTCAGTTAAAGTGCAAAGTAGGACAAAAGCCTCCATTTTTCATATTATTGTTCGTGTGCTATGAAGTAATCCTAAACAAATATTATAATCTTTGTCTATGTTGATTCACTCTAGTTGATCACTGCTTTGTCTACCTGAATGGTATGGTTAGGTTAGGTTAGGTTAGAAACGTGCCACAAAGGAGCATCAACAGCGTTTGAAGAACCTATGTCTGGACTATGTGAATGAGAGGAAGACCTTGGAGGAATTTCTGAATGGTGTAGGTCACAGCATTAGGTGGAAGTAAAATGAACTTTAAATGAACCTTAACACTTAATGAACTTTTTAATATTGTGCTTTATTTGTTTGGTTTTCCCTAGATATGGTATGATTTCCTTTTATAATGTTCATTTTTATGGTTGTGTAAATAATTTTGTGCTCCTGTAAAATAGTGAGCTATAAATTTATAATGCAAGTGTTAATGTGTGCTACTGTATAATACTTATAAAGCTGACTTTGCCTAGATAAGGCATGATGATCCTTTTATAATGTAATTTTTTATGGTTGTGTAAATATTAGCGTTAATGTGTGCTACTGTATAATACTTATAATGCCTTCCTTATTGTAGTCTTATGATATAATAAATGTAATATTTTACATGTCAGAGAAGTGTTCATAAACTGTAAATAATAAAGAATAAAAATAATGATTAAAACAATTCTTCTTATTATTTTTCCTAGGGGGCTTAACATCCATGAGGGCAAAACTCCTGTTAAACTTAACTCGTAGGGCTGGCTGTATACATGAAGATACACGCCTTCTTCACTCGCATTTCCGTGAATGTATGAACTAATGAGCTAGGCCTCCATTAGATTAACTGAGAGAGCTTAGTTTATGAATATTTCATATAGTTATAAGCGAGGTTCCTTCGAAGGAATAAGAAATGTGTTAATCTTAGGCTTATTATGTAATATTTCGGATTCATTCTTTTGACATATTTGAACCTAATCGACCTTCGAAGGGGATCTGGTGCCAGCTCAAACAGCTATTAACCTCTTATTTGCAATTTTACCACCTACCACCTTCCCTTTTCAGTAAAACTATTTTTTATTTGTCAGTCTTTTAAGCATAATAATTTTGTGTGCGGCTCAGTAAAAATTTTATACGAAGAGTTTAACTTACATTTCCATGTTATATTTATGAAATTAAAAAGTATAAAATTTTTAGCGTATTGAAATAACATTTAAATATTTGAAACCATGTCAGCAACAAGTTAAATGTAGATAATATAATATTCATAATTTTATATCATTGAAAAACTTGGAAAATGTATATAATATTTCGGTTTAATAAAGCGAAATTTAATTGGCAATTTGAAATATGGGAAGTACTTCTCAAATATACTTTCACTCATAAGTTATTTCGGATTACCTGAAGATCACGACCCCCAGCCTTCTCTAGTTAGCCTTATAAGGCTAACTAACGACAATATCACGACCTAACTTAACCAATCGTTAGGTCAACTGTAAGCCCTTGACGATTGGTTAGGTTAGGTCGTGATATTTTCGTTAGTTAGCCTTATAAAGCTAACTAAAGAAGGCGGGGGGGGTCCCTGATCTCCAGGTGATCCGTTATTTCTTTCAAAGAATTCACAAAGATTTTTAAATCTATTCTTTTATAGTTGGAGAATTTTTCATTATTTTTTATTTTCATTTTTTGCCTCTTTCTTTTACTTTTTTTTTAAGTTCTTTTTCCTGGGCTAACCTAGATTGGAACTTAAGGTCTTTGTTATCTTGTAACTTCTTCTGTAACTTTTATGCTTTCTTAAAATTTTTATCGCAGACTTTACTTTCCTTTAGAGAAGGTACAAAAATAACGTATGGAAATATACAAAATGTCTTTAAAGTTTCTTTTATGATAAACGAAAGGTCGGAGAAAGTATAGATTTCCTTAATTAATTTATTATTAATTGTTATAACCTCGTTAGTTGCATAATTAATATCAATTATACGCTTCCTTCAATTAGTATATAAAATTTAATAACGTATAACGTTTACAATATAATTTTAATTATTAAATTAATTAATTAGGAATGCTGACAGCTACTGGTGAGATACGCAGTGAAATAATTAAATGTGGGAATGTAGAATGGTACCTGAATTTCTGTGAAAGATACGGAAAAAACACGGAAAAATGGGTGTGTTCCGAGTGATTGGAAAAAAAGCCATAATTTCACCACAATAAAAATAAAGGCGAAATAAATAAATTTAAAATTATTGGAGTACAATTCTTTTAAGTAGAGTTGTAAAAATATAGGGAAGTACCGAAGGAATAAAGTTGATAGAGTGAAAAAAATTGCAGATTCTTTGATTGGTAGTGAACAAGGCGGCTTTAGGAAAGGAAGAAGATGTGTTGATAATGTTTTGCAGCGAGAGAATTGACTGAGAAGCGAAGTGGTAAGAAGAAAAAGGTGTGAATGGAATTTATGGGGTTGGAGAAAGTTAAAAATTAAGTGAACAGCTCTGCCCTGTGGCAAGTGCTTAGAGTGTATACTGTCAGTGGTAAGGTGTTGTTGTTGTTGTTGTTGTTTAGCCGATCAGCCAACCCTGATCGAGTAAGCCGGCGGCACGCGGGTAACCGATCGCCCTCTCCGGAGTGGACCAGAGGTTCAGCGCACTAGTGATGTTGTGTTGTGTTCCATGTTGTGCTAGAGTGGTACAGTCTGTCATGATGTGTTCAATTGTTTGTGGTGTGTCCTGGCACAGGTAGCAGGTGTCGTCTGTGGAGTTTTCTAGTCTGTGTTTATATGTCTGTAAGTTGGGGTGATGTCCACATCAGAATCGTGCTAAGTTAACTCGATCCGATCTGCTCAGGCTGATCTCTGACCTGCTAATGGGTGGCGGCTTCGCACCTAGGACTGCATTCGGACCGAGTCGTGTATGTCAGTGCTTTGTAGGTTAGGTGTGTGTGTATGTGTTTTCTGTACTGAGTAATGTCTGTGGGGCGTGGTATGGAATGGAGTATTTGGTTATAATGTCTCTGGTGTCACCTTAATGGTGCGAGGTGTTGGTGCATGATTGTACATGTTGTGGCAAGGGTGTTGTGGGTTAGTTGTCGCTGCTGCCATGAATAGTGTTCCCCTCATGTCTAAATGTTCCCTAACTTCCAGTATTTTGGTTTCTCTGTGCAGGTGTTCTATTGGTGTTGTTTGAGTGCATCCTGTAATGATACGAAGTGCGTTGTTTTGTATTGCCTGTAAGGTGTTTATGTGTGTTTGAGATAATGGGTGCCCAGCATGTGCTAGCATAGTCCATAATGAGCGAATATATTGTTTGTATATGAGTGATGTTGTTTCCTGCTGGTGTCCAAAATTTGTTCCTGTTAGTACCCTAAGCGCGTTAAGTCTTGACGTACATTTGTTTTTAATGTTCTGAATGCGGTTTGCAAAAGATAATGATGTGTTGTATGTGACCCCAAGTATTTTGGTCCTGTGAGTGTGTGGAATGTTGGTGTTGTTTAGTGTAAGCTGTGGCGTTATCTGGTGTTCTTTTGTGTTGCTTGTGAGCAAGGTGATGGTTGATTTTGTGGGCGCTACTTTGAGTCTATTGTGTGTGAGCCAGTCTTGTATACTGTTTATGTATGTTTGTAGGTTATTTGTAGCGGTGTCGATGTTGTTGTGGGTGGATGTTAGAGTGATGTCATCTGCATATGATGATAAGGTAAGCTTGTTAGCTATGGGTGTTGGAATGTCATGCATGTATAAGTTGAAGAGTGTTGGTGAGAGAACAGAGCCTTGAGGGACACCGTTCGGAAAAAGCTTGTTTTTGGATGACTTGCCATTAAATGTGACATGTGAGTATCTTCCTGAAAGATAGTTGCTCAGCCACCTTTTGGTGTTATTGTGCATGTTTGTGTTGAGTATTTTGTTTATGAGGGAAGTGTGGGATAGCATCAAATGCTTCACTAATGTCTATTGTTGCTAACAGTGTACGTTGAGCTGGTCGTCTGGAGTTGATGCCATCCATGATGTGCTGCGTGAGGTTAGTGAGTAATGTCGTGGTTGAGTGGTGATCAGTGGTAAGTTGTTAAATGTACTGAAAAGGTTTTACGAGGGTGGTAGTTCTCATGCAAGAATTAAGGGTGAACTGAGACTTGAGAGACTGTTTCATTATTAATGTTAGAGTGTGACAGTGTTATGTGATATCGTCATGTCTTTTAATGTGTATAAGGATGAGGTAATGCGTGAGGTAAAAGCAAAAATGCTACAGAGAGGAAAAGTAAATCTAAATTTGGAAGAGAATGAGTGGCGGCTGTCGCATCTGTAGTATGCTGACGATGTAATACTTCTGAGTGATTACAAGAATGAATTAAGAAGAACAGTGATAAGTTTTGTTCACGTATGTGAAAAAAAGATTATTATTGAAAGTGAGTATAAATAATTGTAAGGTTCTGATCGTTGAGAAAGAAGGAGAGCCAGCATGTCAGATTGTGATAAATGGAGAAAATTTAGAGGTTGTGAAATAATTTAAATGAATGGATTGTTTGACTGACAAAAGGGGGTACAAGTAAATCGGAAGTTGAGAGCAGATGTGAGATCAATTGAGATGAATAATTTAAGTATAGTTGGGGTAAAACGGGTTGACATTACGAAAAATAAAGATGCTCGTAAAAGCTGTGGAGTGAAAAAGTCATTAGAAATAAGAATATGCTGCGTTGATACCACGGTATGAACATGTGGAGAACAAGAATAATGGTAGAATTGTTGAAAAGGTGCATAACAGTGAGTGCGTAGGTGTAAGAAGTAAAGAAAGACCGCGTGACCTTAACATAAATATGGCACAGGAGTTTAGGAGAAATAGAGGAATGAAAGCGGTTTGTGAGTTGTGTGAATGGAGACGCAGGTTCTACCTGACGTCACACCACCGAGAGTATATCCCCAACTTTGTCATAAAAGGTAATACTGAAACTCTGAGATTGGGATGGTGGTACATTTTGCCCGGTGGTGATCCCATTTTAACCTTGTGCGTGTAATTGATCGGAGTGTTTTCAGTCCCGAGTTCAAGCGTCGTACCCACTCCATGGAGAATGGGAAATGAGCTATTAGATAATCTATTACAGGTATATGTTAAGCTCAAACAACAAAATCGCTCACTGAGCGATAAAGACGACCACAACGCATTATGGACACAGCAAAATTACCAGAAAACGAAATAAGAATATTTTTTGCATCGTGGATTTTTCCCAACAGCCACAACGCGTTCTGGACGGTCTCGAAATTCCAGAACACGAAATAATTATAATTTCGCTTTGTGGCTACCCAGTTATTGTTCACAACACAATGTGGCAAAGTTGATATTGCCAGAACGCGATATACAATATTATGTTAAGTCGTGATATTTTCGTTAAAACTAACAAAAACATCACAACTTAACCTAACCAGTCGTCAAGGGCGTACAATTGACCTAAACGGGCATTCAGTTAACCTAACCGGGCTTAAAAATTGCTTAAAGTTGCTTAAAATTAATCGAAACCTACGGAAAAGTTATTGAATGCCTGGTTATAGCGAAAAATATTCTTATTTCGTTTTCTAGTAAGTTTGCTGTGTCCACAATGTGTTGTGGTCGCCTTTCTCGCTCATTGAGCGATTTCGTTGTTTGAACCTAACATACTGTATATATATATATATATATATATATATATATATATATATATATATATACTGTATATATATACTGTATATATATATATATATATATATATATATATATATATATATACTGTGTATATATATATATATATATATATATATATATATATATATATATATATAAATCGCTTAGAAGTAAATAAATGCAACTACTGACCAGATAATCTTCATACACCTTTATATAATAAATTATTATATTATCCTCACCTCCGCGCAGTTGATATACCCATAACTCTCTCTCTCTCTCTCTCTCTCTCTCTCTCAGTATTGTTAAAATTAATTAATCTGTTCTAGTTTTTCCTTTTGTCTTACCTGAGATTCGACAGGAAGAGCAGTGATGATAAGGAGGAGAGTACTTATCGTCAAGATGAACACAGTGTTGATGCGGAACTTGGACATTGTACCAACCATTCTAATGGGTATGCACTGACGGTAGAAAGGAGTAAATTAATAGTCGTTTTAAAAAAACAATATTTTTATATCAGTACGGTAATAATAATATTAAATCGGAAATTAGTGCAATGGAGTGTAAGAATATTAGCGTTGTGGAAATCTTTAAAATAAAATTTTATACAGTATAATAATAGAAAATAAAAATCTTATATAATAATGGAAAATACTTGAGGGCACTGTGGCAGAGCGTGCAAGTGAGCAAATCGCTCATTCACCAGACCTAGAGACAAGGCCCCGCAACAATGTCTGTGTGTGTGAAGAGAGATCAACGCACATCAATCAGGATAGTGAAATATATACGATGAGAAAAAGATGAGTTTTTAATTACCTCGGAAATATTAGAATTGAAAAGAAAGGTGGGTCCAAGGACGAATGCTTGCAAAATTCCTAGCCCACAGGGAGAAGGGGTCAAAACAAGGATTGATGTACCTATGCACTCTGTATTGAAGGAATTGCATTTAGCACCCTAAAAACCACACACGAATTTACTCTCTGGGGATACACAAAACGTATATATATATATATATATATATATATATATGACATTTTACATACTAATTCAGAGAGAGATTTAGCTTATACTTTTCTATTCAACTTTCTAATATTGCTAGAATGGATGAAAGGCAAAAATTTGCAAGCCTTTTATGCTGAAAGGTGGGGCCAGCGACAATTTTGCAAGAATCGTTGTATAAGCCTATATATATAACTTCTGTACATGACTGAAATAGGAGGTTTAATATAGTTTCATCCAGAGTAGAAGATAAACATTAGCATGAAAGTATCTAAGAGCTAGTTTAAACCACTCACTCTCCAAGTATTGCTCAGCACTCAACTGTTCGATTAGCGAGTCTAAGCGACGTTGACCCTGTTCAGTAGTTGGATGAGAGACCGTTTTCCGTGTCCAGATGACGTAGCGATCCATGGTTCGGATCCCATAACATAATCTAACCAATGTAACTTAACCTAACCTAACCCATAAGCAAAATGGGAAAGCTGAGGATGAAGCTGGGAGTATGAGGTGCAAAGAGACCAACAATATAAACCTCTTTATTTATTTTAAATTACAATATTCTATGTCGAAGTTTTACCTGAATAAATTATAGCTATGTGCCTTAAGGATTAATAAAAGGCTATTAATTTCAATGTTGCAGTTTGCTGAATAATATAATAATGAGATGTGAGCAGTGAAAATAAATCTGCGGAGAGAATAAGCCAAATTTGATAAAGACACCTTCATTATTCGTGAAGGTGTCCAATCAGAACCTCAAAGCCCAAAGCATGGGTCCGTTACTTTGGCGTTACGACAGCTGACTGGCACACACATATTACAGAGTCCACCCAGTTACATTGACAACCAATCAACAAGCATACGTATCACCTATTACTCTTCTGGGGGATGGTTACAATCGGGAATCATGCGTATAAAAGGGGGTATTTTCAGCTGGAACTCACAGCAGTTATTTTCACCAGTGAATAAACACACGCATCATGAGCCAGTCACAACAACTTTACAATTTACCGGCTTTATATGAAGAAAACGACGACACTGATGCGTTGGCTACAATTAGTCTTTTAACGCAACCGATCGGAACAGATTATTTTCAACGCAAACCTTACTGACATCTGCAATGACGCTCCGTACGATCCAGCAGAAGTGTTTACAGTTGAAATGTAAGTTTAAAAATTTATGTACCCTATTTCTATTTTTTTGTGGCCTATATTTATTCGCGAACTTATTATTTATTTTAGTGTTCCTGAGAATGTCCTTAAGCGAAAGCTCTCGAGCACCATTCTGTTTCCTTCGTGTTTATTTCATCATATATATATATATATATATATATATATATTAGTGATGGATCGAATAACCGCAACCGCAACCGCACTACAACCGCACAAAAATTCACAACCGCAACCGTAACCGCAACCGCCGCAACCGCCGTTCCATAAGTGCGGTTGCGGTTGTAAAAGCTTAGTTAATTTTAATTTTAGGTTAATTAGAAATATTTCTTTTTTTAAAAAGAAAATGATGGTCTCCTTATGCGTGCTTAAACGTGACGTCATACGGCTGCCGTAGTAAAATTGGTTTAAACTGCGCTCTAAGTTATTACTCTGTGAGTTCCATGAAGTAACATTTATTTTTATTTAATTTTCTTCAAACTAAAATCGCCTTTAGTACAATAGTCAATAAAGCTTATTCCTGCTCGACGGACCTCTCGGGTTCGTGTAACTTGGTCAATGGCCTTGGTTGGCCAAAGGGGTGGTTTCTCGAACATGACTCCCCCCAAAAGGGGGTAAAGAAGTGGTCTGTGTATTGCAAAACTTGTGTTCAACATAAGGTATTTACTAAATAAATACTATTTAGTATATATTATGTACCAAGTGTGGCTAAATCGCACTATAGTGGCTAAATCCAGTTAATAATTACGCATTTTTCCTAGTATATGATAACCGCAACCGCAACCGCGGTTGGAAAAAATTCGACAACCGCAAACACAACCGCAACCGCGGTTGTGAAAAACCGACCACTCGATCCATCACTAATATATATATATATATATATATATATATATATATATATATATATATGGTGTGAATGTAATAATACATTTTCAACTCATTATATTTTGTTGTAAAATGTTTCATTAAAATAGCAGGTATCCTCAAATTTTAATTATAGATTAGTTTGCATTAATAATAACTAATTAATATATTTAATATTATGGTAAAAGTCATGTTTTAATATTTCTATTCATCCAAAATCGTTGAATTTTTTTACCTTACAACAATGAAAATCCCTTTGCAATTTTTAAATAATTTTATAAAATTCCATAATAAATTCATTTGAAATGTGAAGTTATTCGTCATTTTCTCTTAAAGGGGCCACAAACTTCTCTGAGTGGTTCGAAGATATTTGATACTTCACATTGTAACTCCTTGTAACTCTTCTTATATATATATATATATATATATATATATATGAAAATTATTTCACGAAAGTGACACGTGAGAAATATTTATGATGAATAAAACCACGAAGGGAAAAGAAACACAAAGTGGTGCTCAAGCGCTTTCGTCTAATCCTCAGTGTTCCTGAGGATGTCATTAGACGAAAGCGCTTGAGCACCACTTTGTGTTTCTTTTCCCTTCGTGGTTTTATTCATCATATATATATATATATATATATATATATATATATATATATTATATATATATACTGGGCCGCAAAAGCATTTACCGATCGTAAGTTGTAATATATTTGGAATAAGAATGTATACAGAACAAGATATTTAATTGTAATATAATAATATTTGATATATTTGACAATAAAACAGGCTAATAAAAGAAAAATACCAAACTTATTTGTAAAAATTTATTTATAAAAACTTATGAAAATTAGTATCCTGTATGGCCACTCTTGTTCTTTCGGACTAGTTCAAGACGCCGAGGCATTGAGTCAACCAACTTCGTGATTCAGGACTGATTTTATACCTCTCTTCTTGAAGAACTCTCCATAAATCTTTATTTTTTGCCTTAGCTTCTCTTGTTCTTACTTTTCTTCCGAGCTCATCCCAAATATGTTCAATAGGATTTAAATCTGGACTCTGAGATGGCCATCCGAGCATTCTAAACACTTCAAGCCTACTGTAGAGCTGTTTTAGTGATTTAGCACTATGCTTAGGATCGTTATCCTGTTGAAATATGAAGTTTTCATAATCTC